>CM022705.1:56876113-57165642 GCA_012295165.1 Asparagus setaceus | reverse complement strand
TCTCCTATCGGATTGAAAATCGGTCCGAGTTCCGCCGAGACTTCACTATCACATCGCTAAAGTCTAGGCGAAGTCACTTTCGAAGTTTCGATGGATTGACCCGCCCTAAGGAGACGCTTATCCGACGATGAGGACGTTATACCCGAAAGATCACGCCAACATACGGGAAGCTGTCCTACACACCGATGAGCCGCACTACCGCAAGAGGTATGAGAAAATCTCGGCGATTCCCCAAATTGACGCAGCCATGCTTGTGCTCCAAGCTCATTAAGACGATGCTCGGAGTGCAATTGCCATCAAGAAGCTCCGTAAAGGGTGTCAGCCTTCCAGACTCACCACGGAGATGCCGACCTAGGACAAGGCGATTCCGCGAAAAGGATGATCTCCGAGAGGGTGAGCTGCCGAGGTCACTAATAATATGACCAAAGAAAGAATCATCGCCACTCGCTATTCCCACGACGCAACGCTAACTCGCTTTGGTCCGACTATCCGGACGGTCCGTGATAATGCATAAGCTTCAAGGTTACCCGCGAAGGATGATGCGCCGATACGAGGCGTTAATAGTGGGATGATATGGAGACCATGTTTCTCACCAATTTCTTCGGCGATGACACAGGTATCCATCGGGTCTTTGTTAGGCGAGCGAAAGATGAAGCGATGGATAACCGTCAAGGTTCGAAAACAAGGCAATGAATTGCCGAGACCGATAACGGAGAAGTTCATTCTCCAAACTTGTCACAACAACTTGTCATTGGGCGTGTTGGAAGCAATGGGAGCGCACCGTCCAGACCGAAAAGATTTAAAGATACGCGGAGCAAGGCGGCGATTCACGAAAAGGAAGAAAGCGGAGAGAGATCGCCTATGGTGAATGCTCACAAGTAGAACTTTGTCCCGTGGAGGTAAAGCGCCGGCGAAAAGTCGTAGGCGCTAATCAAACGTTCAAACTGCAACCACGGCGTGCGCAACGCGTGCACCACAATCGCAGGCCTCAATGGCGCCAACAAACTCAAAATCGAAACCTTGAACGAGGTTTCCCAAGACTTACTCGTTCAAAGGCGAGTTCCAGGCATCTTCAAATACCTTACGGAGAACAATAAGATCGGTTGCCCCAATGTGAACCAAGAGGAGGCAAACAAGGTCACAGATCCTAAGAATGCTGGCTTACGGTACATCATCCTACAAAGTTACGCTACCATCTCAAGGACAAGATTCAAGCCTTGATCGATGTTGGAGTCATTACTCAAAACCCTCTAAAGAGAAGAAGGTGGGAGCAAATGTAGTCTCTATAAGCCGGATCGGTTCCTTTGGATTGGTTTCAACCGCCCGATTGTGAAGGTAGGAATGAAGATGGTGAATGAGGATCCTCCGCGAACGCGTGAGAAGGGGCTCGTCCGCACCGCGGCGACAAGCGGAGAAATCCTTTGGGTCCACCACGACTGGCGAAAGGCGATCGATGGACTACATCTTGACCAAAAAGTCAAGGAAAAGGCAAACTATGCCATCTTTGCCCAACAATTCAGAGAAAACGATGAAGAAGTAGCGACTTTCGGTTTTGAAGAGCATGAAGTCTTTGCCACAAGGAGTGGACGAATACACCTACAGTATCGGAGGCTCCAAATCCAAGCGAAGACGTTGTCGGGCGGGTGGCGGCGCGACTCCTCACTCGTGCGAAAGGACAACGGCGGGCAGTTGCTAAAGAAAAAGGCTAAAGCAAAGGAGAAACGACCTCGAGTCCGGAAGCTCAACTCGGCGATCCGATTCAATCGCCCGGGTGTGAGGATAGACGAAACATCGAGCTCTCCATACCGTTCGGCGTCATGGCCCGATTGGCAAACATCCGGCCGGATAACTCTCTCGAGTTGCTCCGTTGTCAAAAAGCAGGAAGCTCTACAAGAAGCTCAGGCGACTCGAGGTGTTTCTCACTCGAGATCAAACCGATTCGGAAGAATGCACGCTGGTGCAACTGCAGCAAGCACTTCCCGCATTACTTTTACAAAGGAGGATATGCAGGCGAGGGATTCAAGCACGATAGGCGCTATACTTCACCGGGTATATTGGCTCTAGTGAAGTTAACGGATCAAAGTCGATCGGGTTCGGCATTGAGCATCATGCCCTGGCGCCTCATGTATCACCTTGGAATCCTGCCCGGCAAGGCGGCATCAGAAACGCGGTGATCACGGATTTAACCCGGTGGTCTGGTCGCTTGGTAAGATCGGATAAAGTGCCAAATGGGGACTTAAAGTCGAAGTCACACTATGTGATTGTGCAGACTTCCTATAACTTATTGTTGGGTGGACCTTGGATCCACGGTAGCGTTATAGTCCCATCTACTCTTCATCGATGTCTCAAATATGTGAGCCACGAATAATGGCGTCAAGGCGGTGGTCGCGGACAAACGGCCGTTTAAGGGGATGGTTATTTCTTGATTCTCTCCTCTACGATAATGAGTCGGCGAATCATCGGCCCAAGACGGACAGGTGAAGAAGGCGTCTAGAAGCGGGCTTGATTATAGTGGTGGTTTTGTTTTAAATGACATTGTACCCCTTGTAATCAATCTTGGCGATGAAGAATCGTCGGATGAACATTGTAATGGCAAATCGCCGATGAATCAATAAATGGCGATTTAGAGTACCCTTTGTCTTTAAATGATGTGATGGCGGGTTTATACAGATCGAGTTGCACTTACGGCTTCGGTCATCTTGCTTTACACAAAAGTTCCAAGACTCCTTTGGGACAACACCGTCATCCCGAAGATCAAGTAGTGAAAAAGACTTGGTTTCTACGGAAAAGGAATCTGCGGTTCCAGCGCGAATTATTTCTTAGAAGAAGATGAAGATGACAATGGGCCTATCCTCCACACATTCAGATATAGTCGGAGACACTTGGGTATCATGAAGAAGTGGGGTACAACGACCTGAGGGAGAAGGTCTATGTTTTGGTGAGGTCCTCGAGTCCCTCCTAAGCGACATATGTCCCAAAAGGAAAGCGGATAGTACTATGCATTTAGAAGGGGATTGGGATCGAATCCTCCTCGGAAGATGAATGCTCATGGTTGATTAATAATAATCCACGATGAGAGGCGGGCGATGCGTCGATTCTTGACTTAGGATTAGACACGGCCTCGGAGCTTTCAAGGCTTTGATGTCGAATATGGCTATGGTGGATCCTGCTACTATTGAAGTGATGAAGATATACCAACATGGGAAGACCCATGGATCCATCAACTCAAAAGGTTTGAGGATAGATTCGAACAAAGAACCACCCACTAAGGGCGAGGTAGTCGAGGTTAATATGGGTGGCGGAAAGCATCCTAAGCTCATAAACATCAGCAATACTCTTCCCTCGGAAGAAGGAAGGAAGTTGATCGCCCTAATCGGGGAGTATATCGATGTATTACGCTGGAGTTACATAGCCTCAACATCAAGGTGGATGTCAAACTGTCAAGCAACGCAAAGGCGGTTTAGATCCACAATCTTCAGAGCAATGCGTTGGCGAAGTAAAGAAACTCATAGAATCGGGGATTCATCAAGGAAATTCAACATCGGATTGGGTGGCGAATATAGTCGGTCATGAAGAATGGTTCGATTAGGATGCAATGCGACTCTGAGAACTGAGCGCTTGCGAAAGGCGACTTTCCTCTTCCAATCGCGATGTCATAGTCGACAATACGTGCGGTTTGAAAGAATGTCATTCATGGATGGTTTCTCGGGTTCAATCAAATCAAGATGCACCCGATGATGCCAAGCACCGCGTTGAAGCATATCGGTATATATTGCTACGGTCATGCCGTTCGGCCTCAAAATCTGGCGCCACATATCGTGAGCAATGACTAAGATTTTCGGGATCATCTCGGGAAAGATTCGAATGCTCGTCGGCGACTTGATTAAGTGAAAAGCGTGACAAAGGAGATCACATCAAAGATCTTAGAGCGGTATTGAACTCATGCGGACTCATCAACTAAAGATGAACGCCAAATCCTTCCTTGGGATGTCGGTGGCAAGTTCCCGGCTTTGTCGTCAGACAAAGGAATCCACGTCGATCGACAAAGTGAAGGCGATTCAAAATTTGCAACCTCAGAAATCGAGAGAGAACTTCGGGGGTTACAAGAGGCGATTGGTACATCCGGCGGTTCATATCGAACCTATCACGGGAAGTGCCAACCGTTCTCTAAGTTGAACAAGAAGAGTGTCGTTTATTTGGGGCGGCGCTTTGTCGAAGCATTTGAAGAGATCAAATCGTATCTCGCTAAACCTCTGTTCTTGTTGCATCGCGGTCGGAAAACCGTTTGATTCACGTCAAGGCAGCGGATCACTCGTTAAAGCGCCTTACTCGCGGAGGCGATGGCGGTCCGCGAGCGAGGCGGTGTATTACGGAGAACATTGGTGGTGAGAGTCTCGATACTGTGTGAAGGCGGTGCCTTGCATTAGTGTTCGCGATTGAGAAAAATCGGACACTATTTAGTGGACGAGGCGATTTATGTTATCTCTAGCGTAAATCCGGTCGAATATTTATGACCGGTAGGCCTCAATGAGTTGGCGTTTGGCGAAATGGGCCTTGCTCTTGTCCCAATATGACTTGCACTTCAAGCGGCAAAAGTCGGTCAAAGGACAAGCGATTCACGATCTCTTAGTACCAACGGACAACGGGCCTTGATTGAGCTATATGATGATCTTCGGATGAAGTTGAAGTCAACTACATCGCACCAACAAATATGGCGATTGTATTTTTGGAGACTTCGGGCCACTAATGTGGCAAATACCCCATGTTCTAAAATCTCCGTTTGAGTGGAGTTGTCTTGATTTCCAGGAATCATGTCATGCCCGTGCTTATTCACTCACGAACCTTGTTCCAATAGCGTAGCGAATACAGCGCGTTAGTTATCGGACTTAAGCCAAGGTGGGGTCGAATATCTCGAAGCATCACGATTCTGGCCCGATAGTCGAGGCGAGATCGCGGAGACTACGAAGTGAAATTTAGATCTAATTCCTTATCATCGGTAGCAATCGAAATGGCGGACTTCGTTGAAGAGTTCTTCATCGAATATATTCCACGCCTCCAAAGCGCTCAGCGGGATGCGGCGTTAGGCTGTGTCATTAGCACAACCAGAGCCGAGCAATTAGTTACGGTCGGGACTCATCAACTCTTCGTACCAATATATAATGAGGTACAAGAAGATGAAGGGTAATTACGAGGTACATGCAACCAAGCCAAATTGGAGCCGCAGATTGGCGCTTTCCTATCATCGACTCGTCTTGCGGTGATACGCGAGCGTAAAGGGAGAAAGTCAATCGTGAAGAGCTCAAGATTCTTTACAACATAGAGACCCGGATCTTATATGGTAGGGGTATGGCGGTCTTTACTCCGATGCCTTTCAAACAAAGAGGCGAAGAGTCCTTCGGGAAGCACCACGAAGGTGAATGTGGTGCTCACCGGCTGGTCCCAAGCTCTGATCGAATCGAGAAAATGGGCTCTTGTTGGCCCAATGATTAATAGCCTTGTCGATGCATTTCGGAAATGCCGCGCGTGTCAAATTCCGCGAATTATATGCATCGGCCTCTGGCGGTTGCATCCTTGACCACATCTGGCCATTGAGACATGGGGAATGGGCGTTGTAGGTCCCATTTTCCTCCGTCGTTAAAGGAGATCGGTTTATTCTAGCGATCGCAGGCTACTTCTCCAAGTGAAATGAAGCAATCCGCTAAAAGAGGTCAAAGCGTCGAGTCACCAAGTTTATCAAACACCATGTCATCTATCGACATGGTGTCGAGAGACGGATCGTGCATGACAGCGGTCCCCAATTTATCGATAATTCCTTCATCGGGTTTTGCGAAAAGTTCAAGATACAAGATGTCTGCGTCGGCGACCTATAATCGGCGGCAAATGGATTAGCGAGGCATTCAACAAGGCGATTATCAAGATTTTGTTGAAGCTTGTGAAGAATAACAAAGGCGGGGCGATAAACTTCGGAGAAGCACTACGGGCATATCGCTTTAACCGTGCATGCATGGCCAAGGCGACCCGTACTCCACAGTTTCACGGTGTGAAGCAATTCTCGTTGGAAATCCAGTTAGTTACCGCGCCCTTAGCGAGAGATGATGAGAAGAACAACATCAAAACATCTCGAAGAGCTTGAGATGTTAGATGAGAAGCTGGAGGCTCAACAATGCATTGAGTTCTATCAAGCTAGAATGTGGGGCTTTCAACGAAAGTTCGTGAGAGAACCTTTAGGAGGAGATCTGCGTCCTGGCTAGGCGGCCGATAATTCTCAACTCCAAAGAAAGGTAAATTGAACCCAAATGGGAAGGACCGTTTATAATAGACACGTCTATTCAAGCGGTGCATATCATATTATCACCAGAATGGCGGCCAGGCAATTAATGCCAATAAGCGGGAAGTTTACGAAAAAGTATTATCCTTAGTACATTCGGGATAACCCGTTTTGATGGGAAGTTCCTCAGAGAATATCTCACTCATTTTCATGAGGATAACCCGAGTTATTGTGTTTTCCTCCAAGATTCTCACCGATCAAATTCATTGCGGTGGGCCCACTAAAATCTCCTGGTCCACCACCGGCAAAATCCTCTCGATTCCTCCCTCGAGAGCGAGAGGTCCACTCTCAAATTACGGTTGCAATCCTATAAAAGAAAGCTATTCATACCCTTCCAAGATTCTCGAGTGGAAACCCACTCTTAGTTTCTCATCGGAAATAGAATACATTCTTCCTTTCCCAAATTCACGGAGATAGGACACAAAACCTTCCTCTCCACTTTCAAGAGATAGGACACAAAACCTTCCTCTCTTGTCTTAGATTCTCGGTGGAGATCCCTCTTAGTTTCATCTTTCAAGATTCTCAAAATGGAGATCCCATTTTTGAGTCTCTCCTTTGGAAGCGGGACAATAATCCTTTCTTTCCAGCGCAGGAGATAGGAGACAAGATCCTCCTTCCTCTCCACTTTCAAGAGATAGGACACAAAACCTTCCTCTCTTATTAAGTGAGCTTCGGAGATAGGACACAAAACCTTCCTCTCCACTTTCAAGAGATAGGATACAAAACCTTCCTCTCTTGTTCATCCCTTATCAGGAGATAGGACACAAAACCTTCCTCTCCACTTTCAAGAGATAGGACACAAAACCTTCCTCTCTTGTTCATCCCTTACAGGAGATAGGAGACAAGATCCTCCTTCCTCTCCACCTTCGGAAATAGAATACATTCTTCCTTTCCCACCTCAATCAATCTTATTCGGTTTAGTGGTTCTCGGTCAAAGAAGGCACCAAGGTTCATCTTGGGAATTTGATCGAATCCTAAGCGAGGATAGGTTGGCGCCTAACGTCGCGGGTTAGTCTTCGTGAAAAAGGCGAAGCCTCACATTATTGACATCATAGCGATAAGTCTAAGAGAGTTTCATTCTTTTAGCACAGCGTTGTGTGTAGAGCGGTTTAGATAATCTACGCTAGCCCAATTCAAGCGGTAGTTGGTAAAGGCTAATCAAACCCGTTGAGTGGGGTTGGCGATAACCCTAAAGCGGCGCCTCACCAGCGTTGCGGTTTAGTCTTTTCGATTGAAGAAGACACGAGTGCGATTCAGGGTATTTTATCCGAAGCCTAAGAAGGGATAAAGCCAGCGCCTCTGCAGCGTTGCGGTTTAGTCTTTTCGATTGAAGAAGACACGAGTCACGATTAAGGGTATTTTATCCGAAGCCTAAGAAGGGATAAAGCCAGCGCCTCCCGTTCGTTGCGGTTTAGTCTTTTCGATTGAAGAAGACAGGAGTTTGATTACAGGGTATTTCATCCGAAGCCTAAGAAGGGATGAGTTCTGCGTAACAGCGTTCTTAGAGTGGTCTCTTGCGTAAAAGTATCGAGCCTATGTATTCAATATCATAGCAACAAGTCTAGAAGAGTTTCATTCTTTTTAGTACAACGTCCGCGTCTTGAGCGGATCGGATAACCCTACGCTAGCCCAATTCAAGCGGTAGTTGGTAAAGGCTAATCAAACCCGTTGATGGTGAGGGTTTGCCAAAATTCTATAAGTATTATGGTTAATTATTTCTAGCGAAATAAAAGAATCATAATAAAAGAAAAAAAGAGGACATTACAAATCCTTAAACATCAAATTTATGGGAACAAATTTGTTATACTTTATCGATGAAAGTTCTTTGAAGTCCACTTGAGCTTCGATACGAAGGACTCCTGTTGCTATTAAGGGCCTTGCGATCTCCTTCGATGTCAACCCTTACGCCGAGAGTTCAAATTTCGGGCATGACCGCAAGAGTCTCTTCTTTGTTGGCCTTCCATCGGCTTCAAGATGATCGGACTCTCCCTGCGCCGCTTGAAGTTCTGTCAGAGCTCTACTATCCTCGCTTCTCCGCGGCGACACAAGGCGAAAATGTCCCACGGAAGATGAAGCTTGGCTGACGGCGATTTCCAAATGATGCACTGGTCTCATTTGCATTTGAACTTCGAGTCGGTAATAGCGCAAGCATCTGCCAAGGCTGTCGGAGAGCCTGTCTCTGTCTCTCTATGGGGAGCCGTGCCTCAAAATCTTGTAGACTTTGGAGCTTAACCTCCAAATGGTGAAATCATCGGCAATGGCACGGGCAAACTTAATTTTCAAACATTCTCCCATGTCGCCTAATCCTACTCAATCGAGAACCGAGTATAAAGCTGTTTCCTAATTCATCGAGAAGTTCGAAAGATTATTTCCATAAAAAATATTCTTAGGGATAACTTCGGCGTCGCGGATTACATCGGCTAATCAACGCGTAAGCCTAATGCTACTCAACTAGGAATATGAGTATAAACTATCTCCTAATTTTGGCGAAGTTCTGGAAAATATCTTAAGGATAACTTCGACCACCTCGAATGGATATATGAGGATAAACTAATTCTCAAAACTCCGTGAGCATGAGTATAAGCGTGTTGACACCGATAGCAGCGTCATAGTCGCCAGTTGAAGGTTGAACGTCAAGAGGAAATTTCTGACGCCGGACAACACGTTCTACCTCGAGAGGACTCCTCCCACTGTGGATAATTGTACTCCAACAAGGAGTAATGCGTAGCGGCGCCAACCAGCAGCGTCGCCGGAGGAATTCAGCGATCAGCGGTTGGATCCGTAGATCGCATGCGTCAGCAGCGTCACATCTCAAAAAAAAAAAATCCTCGGCGGGGTCAATCCTGCAATGGCGTCACAGCGGGAGTCCACGATTAAAGGCGAACCACCATCTCCTCCCAGCTGCGGTTAGGCTCAGCGAAGCGTAGCGAGGAGAATCGCCAATTCAAGGCTAACCCTCATGAAATATGAAATTGAATGGCGGTTCGGCGATAACTCACCAACAGAGCTAAAGCAAATAGTTCATTCATCGCCTCGGGTCAAGACTTCAACACGGTCGGACAATAAATGCGACATCGTGATACTTTTAGTCATCCTACAAAGCCTTGGATAGTCAGAAAGAATTGGATAAGTCAAGACTTCGAAGCCATTTTAGGTCCGTTGTACCGTGAAGGTTAGGGCCTATCATATCAAAGTATTTAGGCTTCTTCTATAAAAGGCGAGACCGAAACACTTTGGAGGGTATATCATGAAGCGTTAAAATTGCCTATAAGTCCCGAACATAGCTCGTAGCGGTGAGTTGATAATCGGCGAACCATCAGATGGCGTAATGGCGAACCGTTGGCGGCGGCGCAAGTGACCGCCGGCATAAACCCTCTCAAAAGAGACCCTAGCGAGAGTTTTAGCGGTCCCTAAGTGAACGGCATACTAAGCTGAAGCCCGACATGCTAAGCGTTGGCGTCGTATGAAGCAGCGAGCGAGATGCCCAGTCGGCGAGTCGGAAAGCGCCTAATAAACGAAACGTTTGAGCTCGAAAGTTGATCGGATCTGGACTCAAACACAATGGCGACATCAGGAGGAAAAACCAAGCGGGAAGACCGAAAATCGGCAAGCGATAAAGTCGGCGAAATGGAAAATGGAAGCAGCGAGAAATCGGCGAACCTCGGCCAAGTGGTGGCTCCGCCAAGTGGTCGAGAGCCGCAGTGTACCTTCGATTTGTATAAATAGGGGGTCTTATTGTTTGGGGGTGGATTTTTACGGGACTTAGTGGGATTTTTGGACTTGGTGGAGTTTAGATTTTTAGAGAATCATCGCGAGATCTGACGAGTCGGCCTTATAGTTGTTCACGGTAAAAGTCGGTTTGATTGTCATTGATTTGAGCTGTTACAAACTTGATCGCCTTAGCTTGTAGATCGGCGTCGGCTGGGTTTGTGCTTCATCGGTGCTTTCGGGCGTGTGTCGGCGGCTCGTAGATCTTACAAGAAATTCGAAGGAAAAATCCCAAAATCCCAAAAAATCCGCCCTCAAGTCCATTTGGAAACCGGAAAAACGGCCAAAGTCAAACTCTCCAAAGTCGGCCGCTTCAAAATCCGCCTCAAAATCCGGCCCCAAATCAGAAGACCCCCTATTTATACAAATCGGGGTTTGTCACCACCGCGGTAGCTTCGGGCTGTGGCGAGTGCCTCGGCGAGGTTGGCGAGTGCCCGGCGGAGTGCGAGTGGCTCGGCCAAGTGGCGAGGTGCCTCGGCTGCTTCACTAGGAGTGCCTGCGGCACGGTTCAAGCGAATCTGAGGTTGAGGTTAGCTAAAAGGCAAGAGGCCGTAAGCGAATCTGAGGTTGAGGTTAGCTAAAGGAACGAGGCTCGCCAAGCAATCTGAGGTTCATTGAATGAACGAGGTTAGCAGCGAGAACCGAGGTTCGCAAAATGAGCGGGGCCGCCAGTGAACCAGAGCTAAGTGTAGTTCGCTAAAAGCGAGGTTCGCCAAAGCGAGTTCGTCAAAGGCAAGATTGACAAATGGCGAGTTCGACAAAGGAACGAGTTAGCCAAGCGGCGAGTTCGTCAAAAGGCAAGGTTAATGGCAACAAGGTTAGTCAAAGGAAGGGTTAATAGCGGAGTTAGTCAAAGGGCGAGGTTAGCAAAAGCGAGTCGCCGAAAGAACGAGGACATAAAGACGAGGTTAAGCCAAAGCGAGGTTCGCTTGAAGTCGCGAGTTCATGAAGGCGAGTTCGCGAAATGGTGAGGCGCTTGAAGTGAACCTGAGCTTCATGAAATGGCGAGTCCGCCCGAAGTCGCGGCGTCCGTATCATTCGATGGGTTGTCATTCGCCGACTCCCGTCAGAGTTGGTTTGGGGATCTTGTAGTATTTTTAAGCCCTCAGATACCCCTCAAAGTGTTTGATCTGGTTCTTTTATAAGCACGGAATACTTTGGACATGATAGTTCGACCTTGGTCGTGAGAGGTCCCAAAGTTAGCTTCAAGTCTTTGATTCTTTCGGATCATCCGGTTCTTTGTAGGATTTACGATAAGATCGTAGTCTTTGCATTTATTGTCGACCGCTTGTTAAAATCTTGATTTGAAATGGTGGGTGAGTTTGTTTGTAACTTCGTGTCGGTTGGTTGTTGTTTGACTAACCATTGGACTTTTGGACTTATCCGTATGTCGGCGAACTCCTTGTTGGCGACACGTTGGTTGTGTCGAATACATAGAATTTCATAACCCTCAGTCGGCTATTTCTTCCATTATCACGTGTGTTGTTGGTTTAACCACAGTGGGAGCACTAATCTTTTCATGGAGATATCCTCCGAGGATTCCTTGTTGAAACAGGAGACCATTTGGCTTTCAACCATCGTCCTAGCCTTCAGTCGGCGAGTGCGACGCTTTGACCATTATTGGGATATGATTATCCACAGTGGGAGAAGTTTCTTCGGGACTGGACACGTTGTCCGGTGTCAACATGACTTTCACGCCTCGTCAGATTATTCCTCTCTTGGATATTATGGTGGGAGGAAATTAAGGGTTATCGAGTTATCCTTAGGAATATTTCTTGTGAGAATATTCTTCCGGGAACTTCTCGACAAGTTAGGAAACAGTTTATACTCGTGTTCCTGATTGGAGTAGCATCAGGCGACGCGTTGATTAGCGTCAATGCAATCCGCACGATCGAGTTATCCCTAAGAATATATTTTTTATGAAAATATTCTTAGAACTTCTCGACAAATTAGGAAGCGGTTTATACTCGTAATCCTTGTTGGAGTAGAATTAGAACTTGCGTTGATGCGGTCGATGCAATCCATACGATCGAGTTATCCCTAAGAATATTTTTGTAAAAATATTCTTGCGAACTCCTCGACAAATTAGGAAGCGGTTTATACTCGTAATCCTTGTTGGAGTAGGATTGGGCAAGCGTTGATGCGTCGATGCAATCCGCGATCGAGTTATCCTAAGAATATTTTTTGTGAAAATATTCTTGCGGGAACTCCTCGTTGGGCAGTTAGTCGTCGTCGAGTTATCCTAAGAATATTTTTTGTGAAAATATTCTTGCGGGAACTTCTCGACAAATTGGGAAGCGGTTTATACTCGTAATCCTTGTTGGAGTAGGATTGGGCAACGTTGATGTCGATGCAATCCGCGATCGAGTTATCCTAAGAATATTTTTTGTGAAAATATTCTTGCGAACTCCTCGACAAATTGGGAAGCGGTTTATACTCGTAATCCTTGTTGGAGTAGGTTGGGCAGCAGCGTTGATGCGTCGATGCAATCCGCGATCGAGTTATCCCTAAGAATATTTTTTGTGAAAATATTCTTGCGGGAACTCCTCGACAAATTGGGAAACAGTTTATACTCGTAATCCTTGTTGGAGTAGAATTGGGCGACGCGTTGATCGGCGTCGATGCAATCCGCACGATCGAGTTATCCCTAAGAATATATATATATATTTTTTATGGAAATATTCTTGCGGGAACTTCTCGACAAATTGGGAAACAGTTTATACTCGTAATCCTTGTTGGAGTAAGTTGGAGCAGCGTTGATGCGTCGATGCAATCCGCGATCGAGTTATCCTAAGAATATTTTTTGTGAAAATATTCTTGCGGGAACTCCTCGACAAATTGGGAAACAGTTTATACTCGTAATCCTTGTTGGAGTAGGATTGGGCAACGCGTTGATCGGCGTCGATGCAATCCGCACGATCGAGTTATCCCTAAGAATATTTTTTTGTGAAAATATTCTTGCGGGAACTCCTCGACAAATTGGGAAATAGTTTATACTCGTAATCCTTGTTGGAGTAGAATTAGACCACATGGGAGAATATTTGGAGAATTGAGCCGGGTAGCATCTCCAAAATCTTTCCAAATATTTAGGAAAGAGGATGGATAAATTATTGGGCTGTTTTGGATTCCTTTTAGATACCCAATTGGGCTCTAATTAGAATTCCTACCCATCGCCAAATAGGACTCCTTATTCAAAAGGGATTGGGTTCATGTGGGGTTGCTATAAATATCCACAAACCCTATTCCTTTGACCTAGGCCGGCCCCTTCTCTGTGCACTTTTTCTCTTGTTTTCTTCCCGCCTCGTGTCGTCTCATCTTCTCTGAACAACGAGGTATGACGAGGATTTTATATGTATATTTTCTCTTCCTCTCTCTTCTTTTCTCTCTCTTTTTTGTTTCATGCATGCATGGGAGGAGAAGAACCGTCGTGGCCATGAATAGGTGGCGTGGCGTACCGAATGGCGGCTGACGGTGGCGTATCTGGCCGGCGGTGGCGGCGGCGGACGGGCGGCGACCGGCGCGAGCGCCGGCCGGTGGCCAAGACGGCCGTGAGGACTTCGGTCAGCGGCCGCGCTGGCGTAGGCGAGCTTGCGACGAGCAGCTCTGGCTTCAACCGGCCACTAGGCATCCTGGGCCGAGATGCGGTGCGTCCGTTGTTCTTGTTGACATGCGTTGATGCTCGGTCATGATTGATAGACCATGACCGACCAAGCGGGACTTTTGATGCTATATTTGCGATTTTCAGCTGCGTGTCGACCTTTCGTCATATTTTGCGGCTTCAGATGTCATCGGGAAGATCCGCAGCCAGTCGATCAACTTCGCCGCGGCGTGAATGCCGCCTCCTTCTTTGGTGGTGCGCGGCGTCATCATATTCGTACATATATCGCGTTGTATCCCCCGTTTTTCCCATTGAGGCGATTGGGAAGAGCGAAATCCTCCTTTGTGGGGATCGTGGCTGGGTTGTGTACACTTATTCGACCAACCGTCCTCCTTTGTGGCGATTGGGAAAACCGAAGTCCTCCTGCTTGAGGACGGCGCTTCGGTGTGTATCCTTGTTACGACCCGCCGTCCTCCTTTGTGGCGATTGGGAAGCGAAATCTTCGCCGTGAGGATTGGGGCTTCAAAGATCACCGTCTCGGTATCTTTAGCGGGGCGATTTCATACCGTACCTTTGCTACGTAGAGCGAAATATATTGCGCTTTGTTTGCTGACTATATTTATCGTTCTCGAGGTGTCGATATGGGTGAAATCGTCGCCGATATAAGGTTAGTGACTCAATCTATTCGAGAAGAGTTCTCGCCTTCGTTTTTTTTTTTTTTTTTAAGATATTCCTCCTAAATGATCACTTAACTCTTTGTTCTCTTGTGGTAGGCGGATGCTCAGGCGATTATCCGTCTATTTGAAGGCTCCAAATGTCAAGTCTCGATTCTTAAGGTCATCAGGAGAACACCTCTTTCCATAGGAAGCGAACCTGGCCGTGAACACCCTTGAGGAAAAACCGGCTGAGCCTACCATCATAATTCGGATGGCGAGTTTGAGGATCGCTTCCATCATCCGATCCGCCGCCTTCCTTACGGACCTTGGCGAGCAGGGATTTCAGACCCAGCCGAGTGTAGGGGGTGGAGGCCCAGTTAATCTTGGCGGACCACTTCCGCGGTTCAACCTATGGAGATTGCCGGGCCAAAATCTCTTTCATTCGATTCGAGTTACGTGATGGGTCTCCTTCAATTTGTTGGAGAATGGTTTGAAGCAGGCGATCTCTATTATCGAGGTTGGATGGGCGACCTTTATGGTCTTCGCCCATTCATATTGAGTAGTAGGAGGAAATTCGGCGTGTTGGTGGCCCTCGGCTAGCTAATCATTGTGAGCAAAGCTCACTAGGCAGCTAACTCTTGCGTACCGTGTGGAGAGTTTAGCCTTTTGAATCATGCAATGAGGTGATCGACTCATCGGCGAGGCTCGGATCAAGGCTTCTCGTGAACTCACCTTCGCGAGAGAGAATATCGAGCAAGAGGTCATTTTGCGCGAACTCATATGGCGGCGGTTAATAAGCGGCGTCGGATAAACTTGTACCACACATCCAAGCGCCGAGTCGGGACCGTTCAAGGGAGAAGACTTTGAAGGATTTCAGCGTGAGTGCACGAGAGTCGAGCGAGCGTGAAGCAAGTCCTCGAGGCGTCGTCGGGAACATCACGGTACTATTCTGCGAACTCGAAGAGGAACGAGAAGGAAGCTAAAGCTTCGGGTTCGGCGAAGCGGGAGGAAAAACTAGCGCCGTCAAAGGCGACCTCGCTTCCTTCACATTACTAGATTGCGCCAATGAAGTCGATGTGTTGCTTTGGTCTGAGAGACTTCTCTGTTTTCTTTGTTCAGCCGCGTCGTTGTGATTATCACAACTTTGCTTGAATCGATTGTCACCGACAATTGTAGCTCCTTTATATTTGCTTCAAATGAATAAGATTTATTCCTTTCATTGCTTATTATGATTCTTTTCTTTTATCGGAAATAATTAACCATAATACTTATAGGATTTTGGCAAACCCTCGACCATCAGCGGGTTTGATTAGCCTTTACCAATTACCGTTTGAATTGGGCTGGCGTGCGGATTGTCCACATCCGTTCCGCGCGTGGCGTTGTGCTAAAGAATGAAACTCTTCTAGGCTTGTTGCTATGATATTGAATACATAGGCTTTATACTCTTTTGGGCGGAGAGACGCGGCGTGGCGTTGGCTTTATCCTTCTTAGGCCGGGATAAAATACCCGAATCGATCTCGGTGTCTTCTTCAATCGGAAAAAGACTAAACCGGCAGCGTGTTGGCGTCGACTTCATCCCTTCTTAGGTTTGGGATAAAATACCCGAATCGATCTCGGTGTCTTCTTCAATCGGAAAAAGACTAAACCGGCAGCGTGTTGGCGTCGACTTCATCCCTTCTTAGGCTTGGGATAAAATACCCCGAGAATCGAACTCGGTGTCTTCTTCAATCGGAAAAAGACTAAACCGGCAGCGTGTTGGCGTCGACTTCATCCCTTCTTAGGCCGGGATAAAATGCCCGAGAATCTAACTCGGTGTCTTCTTCAATCGGAAAAAGACTAAACCGGCAGCGTGTTGGCGTCGACTTTAGGGTTATTGGCCAACCCCGGCCTTCAGCGGGTTTGATGAGCCTTTACCAACTACGTTTGAGTTGGGCTAGCATGTAGATTTTCTAAATCCGTTCTACACCGCGACGTTGTGCTAAAGAATGAAACTCTTCTAGACTTAATGCTACGATGTTAAATCGTAGGCTTCATCTTTTATGGGAATAGACCGAAACAGCGTGGTGGTTGGCTTTATCCTTCTTAGGCTTGGGATAAAATGCCCGAGAATCTAACTCGGTGTCTTCTTCAATGGGAGAAAAGACTAAGGTAGCAGCGTGTGAGGCGTTGGCTTTATCCTTCTTAGGCTTGGGATAAAATGCCCGAGAATCTAACTCGGTGTCTTCTTCAATGGGAGAAAAGACTAAACCGGCAGCGTGTGAGGCGTTGGCTTTATCCTTCTTAGGCCGGGATAAAATGCAGTGGTGTCTTCTTCAATCGGAAAAAGACTAAACCGGCAGCGTGTGAGGCGTTGGCTTTATCCTTCTTAGGCCGGGATAAAATGCCCAGTGTTCGGTGTCTTCTTCAATCGGAAAAAGACTAAACCGGCAGCGTGTGAGGCGTTGGCTTTATCCTTCTTAGGCTTGGGATAAAATGCCCGAGAATCTAACTCGGTGTCTTCTTCAATCGGAAAAAGACTAAACCGGCAGCGTGTTAGGCGTTGGCTTTATCCTTCTTAGGCCGGGATAAAATACCCCAGAAGAATCTTGGATTAAGGAGTTTTGATTGATATGATTAAATTGTGGTGAGAGGAGAACTTTATGTTCTATTTCGAGAATGAAACCAATAGCGGGAACTTTCTTGTAGGAATCGAAGAGACTGGTGACCTTGGTGGACAACAAGTAGAAAATCCCGTAGCGTGAACCGGTGGCTACCTAGGAAGAGAGAGATGGAACTAAGAGTGGGATCTCCACTCAGAGAACGAAGACTCGGGTGACCTTGGTGGACAACACAGTGCGAAAATCCCGGCCTTATACCTTGGTCGAGCTACCTAAGAGATGGAACTAAGAGTGGGATCTCCACTCCGAGAACCGAGAAAGAAACTGGGTGACCTTGAGAGGACAACACGGTTTGAAAATCCGCGCATACAACCGATCGGCTACCTAAGATGAAAGTTCGGTGCTTACCTTCAGTCGGCTACACGGAAAAAGGGTGGAACTAAGAGTGGGATCTCCACTCCGAGAGCCGAAGAGAGACTTCCGGTGACCTTCAGGCGGACAACACAGTGCGAAAATCCGGCGCATACCTTGGTCGGCGCTACCTAAGAAGAGATGGAACTAAAGTGGGATCTCCTCCGGAAACGAAGAAACTGGTGACGAGAGGACAACTGGTTTGAAAATCGGCGCATACAGCCGATCGGCTACCTAAGATGAAAGTTCCGGTGCTTACCTGATGGTCGCTACGGAAAAGGGTGGAACTAAGAGTGGGATCTCCACTCAGAGGCAGAAGAGACTGGTGACCTTGAGGCGGACAACACAGTGCGAAAATCCGGCGCATACCTTCGGTAGCTACCTAAGATGAAAGTTCGGTGCTTACCTTGGTCGAGCTACGGAAAAGGGTGGAACTTCTGAGTGGGATCTCCACTAGAGGCAGAGACTCGGGTGACCTTGGTGAGGACAACAGGTCGAGAAAATCGGCCGCATACCGGTCGGTACCTAAGATGAAAGGGGTAGGACCCTTCCGTTTATCCGAAAGGATCTTACACTTGGAGAGGAAGAATTTTATATTCTATCTCGCGTGAAAGGAATTTTAGTGGGCCTCTTGTTCATAGAAGGAATCAAGAGGGATTTTAATGTACCGGAAAATTTGTAGGCCCACCGTCAGGAATTTGATCGGTGGGGAAATATGATGGAGGATAAATCTAGGGTTATCCTCAAGAAAAGTGGGTGAAACATCCCGAGAACTTCGTCAAGCGGGTTATCTGAAGGTACTAAGGGTAGTATTTCTTGAGAACTTCCCATTATCGGCATTAATTGCCGGTCGCCATTTTGGTAATTAAAGCGTCGCACCGTTAAGTAGACCGTCTTGTTGGTAAAAAGTCGGGATGATTGTCATTGATTTGAATTTTGCTACGGCTTCTTTGGCCTACTTGAAATTCAAAATACCTTTTATTTTAAAGCGTACAATGAAAATCAAAAGATTACAACTTTATCATTAGTGAACAAACCACGAGGATCTCGTTATATCGGATCCTACGTGGGTTCTTTACTGTCTGAGGACTTATTGTGTCAGGACGTAGCATAATTCAAGTAGAGACCGGGTTACGAAACTACGGATGAAAGGGGCTCGTTCACGGCAAGCGCTGAGGATCACACTCACCGAAGAGATCGCTGGCGAGTGAGATCTACTAGGAGAAATCCTGGCCTATCCACGAGATTAGGCGAAGCTTAATCTAGAGGGTATCTGTAGTTCGACCGAATTGGTTACCTTTGCTTGTAGATCGGTGTCATGGACTTGTACTCATTGTTGCTTTCGGGACGATCGCCGATTACTCGTAGATCTACCATAAGAATTCTTGAAGTCGAGCTCTTCCAAATCCCAAAATCCTCTGAATCGACCAAAATCCGGCTCCACCGGCCAAAACCCGTGTCCAAAACCAAGCCCCGTCGAAGTCCTAGATCTCCCGTTTAGAAAATCCCCCGCCGCCTTGAAGTGAGGAGAACCCCCCCTATTTATAGCATAGGAGTCTGTGGCGGCTTCGACCATGGTAGAGCCACCTCGGCTAAGTTATTGGAAGTGGCGCTCGACCATGGTGGCTGACTACCTAAACCACTTGGTAGGCGCCTCGACAAGATTGGAGGTGGCAACCACCATGGCGACCACCTCGACAGAAGTGGCGGTAGCTCGACCACCATGGTAGAACCGCCCGACCACTTGGTAGGAGCTTCGGCCAAGTTGGCGGTGGCGCCAGCGCGGCTTCTTTTTCGCCCGTTTAAGTCGTTTTCTGACTCTTGGCTTTCTCGGACTTAGGTTCGTGCGTATTTGATTCGGGACTAATTCTTGGTTTGTTCGGTTCAGCGATCTCGAAATCGATCGTCCATTCAAGTCGGTTTAAGCCGGTGCTTGTGGCGGTATGGGTTAGCCCGTCGAGTTAGCGTCTTAGCGATTCGGCGTCACGTATCATTCGATGGGTTGTCATTAGCCGACTCGATCCGCGAGTTGGTTTCGGGGATCTTGTAAGTATTTTCAGCGCTGAATACCCCTCCAAAGCGTCTCGGTCTCAATTCTTAATGAGTGCAGGATGCTTTGACATGATGATTCCGGCCTTGATCGGTGAGGTCCCAAAGATAGCTTCAAGTCTTCGATTCTTCGGATCATCGGTTCTTTGTAGGATTCACGATAAGATCACGGTCTGCATTTATTATCGACGCTTGTTATCTTGATTGAAGGTGGGTGAGTTTTGTTTGTAACTTCGTGTCGGTTGGTGGTTGTTTGACTAACCATCGGACTTTGGACTTCTCCATGTCGTGAACTCCTTTCTTTGACACATTGGGTACCTTTCGGCTACCTAGGAAGAGAGATGGAACTAAGAGTGGGATCTCCACTCCGAGAACCGAAAGACTTCAGGTGACCTTGAGGACAACACAGTGCGAAAATCGGCGCGCTACCCGATGGCGCTACCTAGAAGATGGAACTAAGAGTGGGATCTCCCTCCGAGAACCGAAAAACTTCGAGGTGACCCGGAGGACAACTGGTTTGAAAATCGGCGCATACCTTGATCGGGCTACCTAAGATGAAAGTTCGGTGCTTACACCCGGTCGGCTACGGAAAAAAGATGGAACTAAGAGTGGGATCTCCACTCCGAGAACCGAAGAGACTGAGTGACCTTGAGCAGGACGTTAAAGATCCGGCGCTGGACCGAATGAAAGTTCGGTGGAAGGAAAGGGTGGGACATCGGTGGGATCTAAGAGCAGGACGGGGACCGGGCACGGTTGGAGATAAAACGGTGGACGACAGATGGGACTCGAGGAAGGACTTCGGAGGAAGGTATTTTATATTCACGGCGTGAAAAAATTTTGAGTGGGCCTCTTGTTCATAGAAGGAATCAAGAGGGATTTTAATGTACCGAAAATTTGTAGGCCCGTCAAGGAATTTGTCGGTGGGGAAATATGATGGAGGATAAATCTAGGGTTATCCTCAAGAAAAGTGGGTGAAACATCGAGGAACTTCCGTCGAAGCGGGTTATCTGAAGGTACTAAGGGTAGTATTTCTTGAGGAACTTCCCATTATCGGCATTAATTGCGGTCGCCATTGGGTAATTAGGCGTCGCTACCGTTAGAGTAGGCCGTCTTGTTACGGTAAAAGTCGGGATGATTGTCATTGATTTGAATTTTGCTACGGCTTCTTTGGCCTAGCGAAATTCAAAAGAAATGCCTTTTATTTTAAAATTACAATGAAAATCAAAAGATTACAACTTTATCCTTAGTGAACAAACCACGAGGATCTCTGTTATATCGGATCACTCGCTTGCGTGGGTTCTTTACTGTGCGGGGACTTATTGTGTCCGAGTGGACCAGCGCAATTCAATCCAAGTAGAGACGGGGTTACGAGCTTCAGGATGTAAAGGGGCTCGTTCCGAAAGCGAAGCGCTGGGGATCACACTCACGAAGGAGAGGATCGCTGGCGGGTGAGATCTACTAGGAGAAATCCTGGCGCTATCCACGAGATTAAGCGAAGCTTAATCTAGAGGGTATCTGTAGTTCGACCGAATTCGGTTACCTTTGCTTGTAGATCGGTTATCGTGGACTTGTACTCGTTTGCTTTCGGGACCGTCGCCGATTACCGTAGATCTGTAAGAATTCTTGAAGTCGAGCTCTTCCAAATCCCAAAATCCTCTGAATCGACCAAAATCGGCTCCACTCCGCCAAAACCCGTGTCCAAAACCAAGCCCCGTCGAAGTCCTAGATCTCCGTTTAGAAAATCCCCGCCTTGAGTGAGAGAACCCCCTATTTATAGCATAGGGGTTAACGGCTCGACCGCCGGCGAGCCACCTCAAGGTGGCGGAAGTGGCTCGACCATGGTGGCGACTACCGACCACTTGGCGGCGGCCTCCGGTTGGCGGCGGGTGGCTCGACCACCATGGCGACCGCACCGACCGAAGTGGCGGTAGCTCGGCACCACCATGTAGAACCGCCCGACCACTTGGCGGAGTAACTTCGGCCAAGTTGGCGGCAGCCCGGCCAGCTTCTTTTTTCGCCCGTTTAAATTCGTTTTCGACTCTTGGCTTTCTCGGACTTAGGTTCGTGCGTATTTGATTCGGGACTAATTCTTGGTTTGTTCGGTTCAGCGATCTCGAAATCCGATCGTCCATTCAAGTCGGTTTAAGCCAGTGCTTGTGGCGGCGTGAGTTGCGCCCGTCGAGTTAAGCGTCTTAGCGATCGGCGTCGTATCATTCGATGGGTTGTCATCGCCGACTCCCGTCACGAGTTGGTTCGGGGATCTTGTAAGTATTTTCAACGCCTGGATACCCCTCAAAGCGTCTGAGTCTCAATTCTTAATGAGTGCAGGATGCTTTGGACATGATCAGTTCCGGTCGGTGAGGTCCCAAAGATAGCTTCAAGTCTTGATTCTTCGGATCATCCGGTTCTTTGTAGGATTCTGATAAGATCGCGGTCTTTGCATTTATTGTCGACCGCTTGTTATCTTGATTGGTGTGGTGTGAGTTTTGTTTGTAACTTCGTGTCGGTTGGTGGTTGTTTGACTAACCATCGGACTTTGGACTTCTCCATATGTGTGAACTCCTTTCTTTGGCGACATTGGGCGTGTCGAGTACATGGAATTTCATAACCCTTACTCGGCTAATTCCTTCATCATCCGTGTGTTGTTGGTTTAACTTCTGCGGAGGATATGATTATCGATGTCAACATGACTTTCACTCCTCATCAGATTATCCCTCTCTTGGAATTATGGTGGGGAGATTAAGAGGTTAGAGTTATCCTTAAGAATATGGATTTATTCTCGGGGAACTCCTCGTTGAAATTTTGGAAATAGTTTATACAATCTAGTGGGTAAGTTAGCGTTGATCGGCGTCGATGCAATCCTTGATCGAGTTATCCTAAGAATATTTTTGTGAAAATATTCTTAGGCTCTCGACAAATTAGGAAGCGGTTTATACTCGTAATCCTAGTTGGAGTAGGATTAGTGACGTTGATGGCGTCGATGCAATCCATACGATCGAGTTATCCTAAGAATATTTTTGTGAAAATATTCTTAGGGCTTCTCGATAAATCGGAAGCGGTTTATACTCGTAATCCTAGTTGGGTAGGATTGGTATTGCGTTGATGGGCGTCGAGGTTTAGTGTTATCTGCCGAATAAACCTTGAATCTTTCCCAAATATGGCGGAAATTAGGAGCCAATCAGCGGTGATTTGCTTGTTTTGATATCGGATAAGGTTCAATTAGGACTCTAATTAGGGGCTGATTAGAGTCCTAATTAGAATTGATTTGGGCCCCAATTAGAATTCCTACTTCTTGCCAAATAGTCCTTGTTCAAGAGGATTGGGTCCATATGGGGTTGTTATAAATACCCACAAGGCTTCTTTCTTTAGACCTAGGCATTTACATTTCTCTCTCTCTCTTGTTTTCATCTAGCTTCGCCGTCTTTTCTTCCTCGATCAACAAGGTATGCATCACGAGAGCCTCACGAGTCCTTTTCTTCTTTTCTTCTCTCTTTTCTTTGTGTATCACGGTGATGAAAAACGAGGGGAAGAGCGAGGATATTCGGCGAAGCTGACCATAAGCGGCTGGCAGCGCCGTAGTCTTATTGGCCTTGACCAACGGCGCCACGCCAGCGGCGCGGCGTGGCGGCGCTAAACCTTGTCATTGATTTGAATTTTGCTTACGGCTTCTTTGGCCTACAACGAAATTCAAAAGAAATGCCTTTTATTTTAAAGTACAATGAAAATCAAAAGATTACAACTTTATCCTTAGTGAACAAACACGAGGATCTCTGTTATATCGGATCCAAACTTGCGTGGGTTCTTTACTTCTGTGGGGGACTTATTGTGTCCGTGGACCACGCGCAATTCAATCCAGTAGAGACCGGGTTCGAAACTACAGATGTAAAGGGGCTCGTTTCCGAAAAGAAGCGCTGGGGGATCACACTCACGAAGGAGAGGATCGCTGGCGGGTGAGATCTACTAGGAGAAATCCTGCGCTATCCACGAGATTAAGGCGAAGCTTAATCTAGAGGGTATCTGTATTCGACCGAATTCGGTTACCTTTGCTTGTAGATCGGTGTCATTTGGACTTGTACTCATTGTTGCTTTCGGGACCGTCGCCGATTACTCGTAGATCTCGCAGAATTCTTCAGAAGTCGAGCTCTTCCAAATCCCCAAATCCTCTCGGATCGCCAAATCCGCTCTCCCTCGGCCAAAACCCGTGTCCAAAACCAAGCCCCGTCCGAAGTCCTAGATCTCCGTTTAGAAAATCCCCGCCGCCTTGAAGTGGGAGAACCCCCTATAGCATAGGGGTGCTTGTCGGCTCGGCCACTTGGCGAGCCACCTCGACAAGTTGGCGAGAGGTGGCTCGGCCATGGTGGCTGACACCTCACCACTTGGCGAGCCTCGGCAAGTTGGTAGGGTGTCGGCCACCATGGCCAACCACCTCGACCAAGTGGCGAGGTAGCTCGACCACCATGGTAGAACCACTTCGGCCACTTGGCCGGTAACGGCCAAGTTGGCGGTAGCCCGCTTCTTCTTTTTAGCCCGTTTATTCGTTTTCTGACTCTTGGCTTTCTCGGGACTTAGGTTCGTGCGTATTTGATTAGGGACTAATTCTTGGTTTGTTCGGTTCAGGTCTCGAAATCCGATCGTCCATTCAAGTCGGTTTAAGCGGGTGCTTGTGGCAATGGGTTACGCCCGTCGAGTTAAGCGTCTTAGCGATTCGGCGTCGTATCATTCGATGGGTTGTCATTCGCCGACTCCCGTCCACGAGTTGGTTTGGGGATCTTGTAAGTATTTTCAGCCTCTGATACCCCTCAAAGCGTCTGATCTCAATTCTTAATGAGTGCAGGATGCTTTGGACATGATAGTTCGGCCTTGATCGGTGAGGTCCCAAAGATAGCTTCAAGTCTTGATTCTTCGAGATCATCGAGTTCTTTGTAGGATTCGATAAGATCCGGTCTTTGCATTTATTGTCGACGCTTGTTATCTTGATTGAAGTGGTGGGTGAGTTTTGTTTGTAACTTCGTGTCGGTTGGTCGTTGTTTGACTAACCATCGGACTTTGGACTTCTCCATATGTCGTGAACTCCTTTCTTGGCGACATTGGGCATGTCAGTACATGGAATTTCATAACCCTTTTCGGCTAATTCCTTCATCATCCGTGTGTTGTTGGTTTAACTCTGTGGGAGGATATGATTATCGATGTCAACATGACTTTCCTCCTCATCAGTTATCCCTCTCTTGGAGATTATGGTGGGAGAAATTAAGAGGTTACCGAGTTATCCTTAAGAATATGGATTTATTCTCGGGGAACTCCTCGTTGAAATTTTGGAAATAGTTTATACTCGTAATCCTAGTCGGGTTAGGATTAGGCGGCAGTTGATGGCGTCGATGCAATCCTTACGATCGAGTTATCCTAAGAATATTTTTGTGAAAATATTCTTAGGAAACTCACAAATTAGGAAGCGGTTTATACTCGTAATCCTAGTTGGAGTAGGATTAGGCGGCGTTGATGTCGTCGATGCAATCCATACGATCGAGTTATCCTAAGAATATTTTTGTGAAAATATTCTTAGGGCTCTCGACAAATTAGGAAGCGGTTTATACTCGTAATCCTAGTTGGGTAGGATTAGGCTGCGCGTTGATGCGTCGATGCAATCCTTACGATCGAGTTATCCTAAGAATATTTTTGTGAAAATATTCTTAGGGGCTCGATAAATTAGAAGCGGTTTATACTCGTAATCCTAGTTGGAGTAGGATTAGGCGTAGCGTTGATGCGTCGAGGGATTTCAGCAGTGTTATCTGTAGAATAAACCTTGAGTCTTTCCAAATGGCGGAGGAATTAGGAGCCAATCAGCGGTGATTTGGTGTTTTGATATCGGATAAGGTTCCAATTGGACTCCTAATAGGGGCTGATTAGAGTCTAATTAGGGTGATTTGGGCCCCAATTAGAATTCTACTTCTTGCCAAATAGGAGTCCTTGTTCAAGAGGATTGGGTCCATATGGGGTTGTTATAAATACCCACAGGCTTCTTTCTTGCGACCTAGGCCCGGCCTGTGCTCTCTCTCTCTCTTGTTTTCATCTAGCTTCTCGTAGTCTTTTCTTCCTCGATCAACAAGGTATGCATCTGAGAGCCTCACGAGTCCTTTTCTTCTTTTCTTCTCTCTTTTCTTTGTGTATGCAGGTGATAAAAAACGAGGGAGAAGGGCGAGGCCATGGTCAGCCAGGCGGCTGACCATGGCCCAGCTGGCGCCCGTGAGTCTGTGCTTGTGGCATGACGCCCGCCGGCGCCAGTAGCGTGGCGGCTAAAGCACCGATGCCGTGACTATTGCGCCAGCAACGATACCCGGCCAGAGGCGCCAGTAGCCATTGGCTGGCCCCGGGAAGCGCCAGCCGGCCCTTCTCTTTGGCAGCCCTTGTGGCGCCCATGACCGGCGCTTCGAGCGCCAGGCCGGCGGCGGCGTCGCAGCGGCGCTGTCGTGTTGCTGGCGTTGGATTTTGTAGCTTTTTGACCTTTATTTGCTAATCTTCCACTATGTGTCGACTCTATTATCTTCTTTTGCGGTTTCGATGTGCGTCGGAAGGTCCTTGCGTTCGAGTCGATCAACTTCATGGCCAGCGTGAATGCCGCCTCCTTCTTTTGGTGGTGCGCCCGCATCATCATATTCTACGATACATATATCGTTGTATCGCCCGTTCTCCTTTGTGGCGATTGGGAAGCCGAATTCTCCTTATTGAGGGTTGAGGCTTCAAAGATCACCGTCTCGATGTTATTAGCGGGGCGATTTCATACCGTACTCTTGCTTGTAGAGCGGGATATATATTGTCGCTTTGTTTACCGCGGCTATATTTATCGTTCTCGGGTATTTATCTGGATGAAATCGTCATACCGATATAAGGTGTTCGATCTCATGGGTTTTCGAGAAGAGTTCTGCCTTATCTTGTTTCCTTTTTGAGATATTCCTCTAAATGATCTGTAACCCTTTGTTCTCTTGTGGTGGCGGATGCTCCGATGATTATTAGTCTGCTTGAAGGCTCCCAATGTCAAGTCTCGATTCTCAAGGTCATCAGGGAAGGCCTTTTCCACAGAGGCGAACCGGTGAACATTAGCATGAAGAAACCATGAGCTGAGCCTACTATCATAATTTGGGATGGCGAGTTTAAGGATCGCTTCCATCATCCGGCTCCACGCCTCCCTTACGGCCTTGGCGAAACCGGGATTTCAGGCCAGCCAGTATAGAGTGGTGGAGGCCGAGTTAATCTTGGCGGACCACTTCCACGGATTCAACCTATTGCGAGATTGCCGGGCCAAAATCTGCCGTTCGACTCGGTTACGTGATGGGTCTCCCATTTGTTGGAGAATGGTTTGAAGCGGCGATCTCTATTATCGAGGTTAGATGGGCGACTTTTATGGTCTTACGCCCATTCATATTGAGTATCTTAGAAATTCGGCGTTATTGGTGGCCCTCGGCTAGCTAATCGTTGTGAGCAAAAGCTCACTAGGCTAACTAACTCTCTGCAGTGTGGAGGATTTAGCCTTTTGAATCATCGCGATGAGGTGATCGACTTCGTCGGCGAAGCTTCGGATCAAGGCTTCGTGAGCAGCGTTTTTAGCGAGAAAATATCGAGCAAAGATCATATTTTCGAACTCATATGGCGGCAGTCGCTTCGGCGTAAGATAAACTTGTACCACACCCATGTCGAGCGTCTGGGAATCGGGGTTGTTCAAGGGAAAGCGTTTAAGTTTCAAGCGTGGAGTGCACGAGTCGGGATGTCGCGAGCGTGAAGCAAGTCCTCGGCGATCGTCGGGAACATCGCGGTACGCTATTGCCTTAGTCCGAAGAAGGAACGAGAAGGAAGCCAAGGCTGGGTTCGGCGATCTAGGAGGAAAAATTAGCGGCTGTCAAGTGACCTTGCTTCCTTCACATTCTTGGATTGCGTGATGAAGTCGATGTCTTGCGGAACTACGTTCTCTTTGTTGGCCCGGTCGTTCACGATTTTTATTTAGATGTATTATCATAACTTTGCTTGAATCAATTGTCACCGATAATTGTAGCTCCTTCTATATTTGCTTCAAATGAATAAGATCCATCCCTTTCACTATTTATTATGATTCTTTTGCCGTCGAAATAATTAACCATAATACTTATAGGATTTTGGCAAACCCTCGACCATCAGCGGGTTTGATTAGCCTACCAACCACCGTTTGAGTTGGGCTGGCGTCGGATTATCGGGATCCGTTCCGCGCGTGGCGTTGTGCTAAAGAATGAAACTCTTCTAGACTTGTTGCTATGATATTGAATACATAGGCCGTACTCTTTTACGGGCAGAGACCGCGACAGCAGCGTGTTGCCGCGTAGACTCGTCCCTTCTTAGGCTTGGGGATGAAATACCCCAGTCGAACTCTGGTGTCTTCAATCGGGAAAAAAGACTAAGCCCGAGCAGCGTGTGGTTGGCTTTATCCCTTAAGCCGGGGATAAAATACCTAGAATCGAACTCAGTGTCTTCTTCAATGGAGAAAAGACTAAACGGCGGCAGCGTGTTAGGCGTCGACCATCCTCTTAGGCTTAGGATAAAATACCCGAGTCGAACTCTGGTGTCTTCTTCAATGGGAGAAAAGACTAAGCCGACAGCGTGTGGCGTTGACTTTAGGGTTATTAGCCACCCGACCTTCAGCGGGTTTGATGAGCCTTTACCAACTACCGTTTGAGTTGGGCTAGCATGTAGATTATCTAAATCCGTTCTACACACAACATTGTGCTAAAAATGAAACTCTCTTAGACTTAATGCTACGATGTTGAATCGTGAGCCGTCTTTTTCAGGAAGACTAACCCGTGGCAGCGTGTTAGGCGTTGGCTTTATCCTTCTTAGGCTTGGGATAAAATGCCCAGATCGAACTCGGTGTCTTCTTCAATCGGAGAAAAGACTAAACCCGGCAACAGCGTGTGGCTTTATCCTTCTTAGGCCGGGATAAAATGCCCCAGTCGAACTCGGTGTCTTCTTCAATCGGGGAAAGACTAAGCCCGGCAAAGCGTGTGGCGTTGACTTTATCCTTCTTAGGCGGGATAAAATACCCGAATCGAACTTCGGTGTCTTCTTCAATGGAGAAAGACTAAACCGGCAGCGTGTGGCGTTGGCTTTATCCTTCTTAGGTTTGGGATAAAATACCCGAATCGAACTCGGTGTCTTCTTCAATCGGAGAAAAGACTAAGCCGGAAGCAGCGCGTGTGGCGTTGGCTTTATCCTTCTTAGGCTTGGGATAAAATACCCGAGTCGAACTCGGTGTCTTCTTCAATGGAGAAAGACTAAGCCGTTAGCAGCGTGTGGCGTTGACTTTAGGGTTATTAGCCAACCCTCGACCCTCAGCGGGTTTGATGAGCCTTTACCAACTACCGTTTGAGTTGGGCTAGCGTCGCGGATTATCACGGATCCGTTCCTTTTGTGGCGTTGTGCTAAAGAATGAGACTCTCTTAGACTTAATGCTACGATGTTGAATCGTGAGCCGTCTTTTACGGGGAAGCGCGAAAGCGTGTAAGGCGTTGGCTTTATCCCTTAGGCTTGGGATAAAATGCCCGAATCGAACTTCGGTGTCTTCTTCAATGGAGAAAGACTAAGCGCTTAGCAGCGTGTGGCGTTGGCTTTATCCTTCTTAGGCTTGGATAAAATGCCCAGTCGAACTCGGTGTCTTCTTCAATCGGAGAAAAGACTAAGCAAACAGCAGCGTGTGGCGTTGACTTTATCCTTTCTTAGGCGGGATAAAATACCCGAATCGAACTCGGTGTCTTCTTCAATCGGAGAAAAGACTAAACCCGACAGCGTGTGAAGTTGGCTATATCCTTCTTAGGCTTAGGGATAAAATACCCAAGATGAATCTTGGCCTTCTTTTGAGGAGAAGGATTGAACAGTTAAGATTGATTGAGGTGGGAAGGAAGAATGTGTTCTATTTCGGGATGAGGCTTATGGCGATTCCTTACCGTAGGAATCGAGAACTGAGGCGACCTTGATCGGACAACACAGTGCGAAAATCTGGCGTACCGGTCGGCTACCTAAGATGAAAGGTGGACATAAGAGTGGGATCTCCACTCCGAGCCGAAAAGACTTCGGTGACCTTGAGTCGGACAACTGGTCTAAAATCGGCATACCGATCGGCGCTACCTAAGATGAAGATGGAACTAAGAGTGGGATCTCCACTCAGAGAACCGAAAAGACTTCGGGTGACCTTGATCGGACAACACAGTCGAAAATTCCGGCATACAACCGGTCGAGCTACCTAGGAGAGATGGAACTAAGAGTGGGATCTCCACTCAGAGCGAAAAGACTTCGGTGACCTTGTCGGACAACACAGTGCGAAAATCCGCATACCGGTCGGCTACCTAGGAGAGAGAGATGGAACTAAGAGTGGGATCTCCACTCACGAGAAGCGAAAAGACTTCGGTGACCCGGTCGGACAACACGATGCGAAAATCCGGCGCATACCGGTCGGCTACCTAGGAGAGATGGAACTAAGAGTGGGATCTCCACTCACGAGAACGAAAAGACTTCGGGTGACCTTCGGACAACACAGTGCGAAAATCGGCGCATATACCTTGGCGCTACCTAGGAAAATGGAACTAAGAGTGGGATCTCCTCGAGAACGAAAGACTGGGGTGACCTTGAGTCGGACAACTGCAGTGCGAAAATCGGCGCGCCTGCCGGTCGGCGCTACCTAGGATGGCGATGGAAAGAACCCCGTTTATCGAAAGGGATCTTGCAGCTTGAAGGAAGAATTTTATATTCTATCTCGTAAAGGATTTTGATTGGGCCTCTTGTTCATAAGCGGAATCAAGAGGAAATTTTGGTAATGTACCGAGAAAATTTGTAGGCGGCGTCAAGGAATTTGTCGGTGGAAGTATGATGGAGGATAAATCTAGGGTTATCCTCAAGGAAAGTGGGTAACACATCCGAGGAACTTCCGTTGAAGCGGGTTATCTGAAGATACTAAGGGTAGTATTTCTTGAGGAACTTCCCATTATCGGCATTAGGTGCCATTTTAGGTAATTAGTGATATGCACCATTGGAGTAGACGTTTCTATTATAGCGGACCCTCCCATTTAGGTTAATTTACCTTTCTTTTGGAAGTGAGGATTATCGGTATTCGGCGGCGAGGACCAAATCTCCTTCTCTAAAGGTTCTGTCGAACTTTCTTGTTGAAAGCCCTCGACATCCTAGCTTGGTAAAACTCAATGCATTGTTGAGCCTCCGAGCTTCTCATCTAACATCTCGAGCTCTTGAGGCGTTTACGATGTTGTTCTGGTCGTCATCTCTTGAAGAGGCGTCGCGAAGTGGCGAATCTAATTTCCAGGGAAGCGCGCGCAGTAAACCCGGGAATGGGTCGCTCGGTTGGCGTCGCGCCGTCGTGCGCGATCGCCCGGTGCTTCTCGAGTTTATCATCGGTCTGCTTTTACTCTTCACAAGCTTTGACAAGATCTTGATAATTGTCTTGTTGAATGCCTCGGCTAATCCATTTCTTCTTTGGATTATAAGTTGGCGAGAGACATCTTGTATCTTGAACTTTTAAAACGATGAAGGAATTGTGATGAATTGGGGACCGTTGTCATGCGCGATCCGTCTTGGGACACCGTGTCGATAGATGACATGGTGTTTGATAAACTTGATGGCGATTACTTCGCCTTGACCTCTTTTAAGCGGGATTGCTTGACGGAGAAGTAGTGGTGTCGCTAGAATAAACTCTCCTTGCGCGGAGGAAAAATGGGACCTACAACGTCCATTCCCCATGTCTCGAATGGCGAGATGTGGCGAAGGATGCAACCTTTCGGGAGGCGATGCATATAATTGGCGTGAATTTGACGTTGGCATTTCGGCGTGCTCGGCTGCGTCATTAATCATTGTTGGCCAAAAGTAGCCCATTCTCTGATTCGATCGTAGAGCTTGGGACGGTAGTGCGCACCACATTCACCTTGTGTTCTTCGAAGGACCTCTCCTGCCTCTTTGTTTGAGAGGCATGGGCAAAAGACGTCGTACCCTCGGCGGTATAACATCGGGTTTGAGTGTCATAAAAGAATCTTGGAGCTCTTGTGGGATTGACTCTCTCTCTCCGTCTTGGCGGAATGCCATATAAGACATAGTCGATGATAGGAGCGCCAATCTCGGGGCTCCAACTTGGTTTGGGTTGCATGTACTTCTTTGGTAACTACCCCTTACCTTCTTGTGCCTCATCGTATAATGAGTGCGAAGAGTTGGTGAGTCTGGCCGTAACTAGTTGCTCGGTCTCGGAAGGTTATTATAGCGACATTAGCGCCGCGGGTGCATCCGCGCAAAAGCGTTTTGGGTAGCGGGATATATTCGATGAAAAACTCTTGAATGAGTACGCTATTTCAACGGCTATCGATGAAAGGTGGACATAAGAGTGGGATCTCCACTCAGAGAGCGAAAAGACTTCGGTGACCTTGATTCGGACAACTGGTCTAAAATCGGCCATACCTTCGGTCGGCGCTACCTAAGATGAAGATGGAACTAAGAGTGGGATCTCCACTCCGAGACCGAAAGAGACTTCGAGGTGACCTTGGTCGGACAACTGAGTGCGAAAATTCCGGGCATACCTTGGTCGGCTACCTAGGAGAGATGGAACTAAAGTGGGATCTCCACTCACGAGAAGCTGAAAAGACTTCGGTGACCTTGATCGGACAACACAGTGAAAATCCGGCGCATACGCCGGTCGGCTACCTAGGAGAGATGGAACTAAGAGTGGGATCTCCACTCGAGAACGAAAAGACTTCGAGTGACCAGTCGGACAACTGATCACGAAAATCGGCATACCTTGATCGGCTACCTAGGAAGAGATGGAACTAAGAGTGGGATCTCCACTCACGAGAACCGAAGACTTCGGTGACCTTGATTCGGACAACACAGTACGAAAATCGGCGCTTACTTGCCGATGGCGCTACCTAGGAGAAATGGAACTAAGAGTGGGATCTCCACTCGAGAACAAAAGACTCGGGTGACCCGATTCGGACAACACAGTGCGAAAATCCGGCGCATTACCGATCGGTAGCTACCTAGGATGGCGATGGAAAGAACCCCTCCGTTTATCACGAAAGGGATCTTCGCTTGGAGAGGAAGAATTTTATATTCTATCTCCGTAAAAGGAAGGATTTTGATTGGGCCTCTTGTTCATAAGAATCAAGAGGAAATTTTGGTAATGTACCGAGAATTTGTAGGCCAGCCGTCAAGGAATTTGATCGGTGGGGAAATTATGATGGAGGATAAATCTAGGGTTATCCTCAAGGAAAGTGGGTAACACATCAGGAACTTCCGTTGAAGCGGGTTATCACGAAGATACTAAGGGTAGTATTTCTTGGAACTTCCCATTATCGGCAGTGCTTGGTTCGCCATTTTAGGTAATTAGGCGATATGCACCATTGGAGTAGACCGTTTCTATTATAAGCGGACCCTCCCATTTAGGTTAATTTACCTTTCTTTTGGAAGTGAGGATTATCGATCGTCGGCGGCGGGACCAAATCTCCTTCTCTAAAGGTTCTCTGTCGAACTTTCTTGTTGAAAGCCCGACATCCTAGCTTGGTAAAACTCAATGCATTGTTGAGCCTCGAGCTTCTCATCTAACATCTCGAGCTCTTGAGACGTTTCGATGTTGTTCTTGAGGTCGTCATCTGTTGTTGAAGGCGATCGAAGTGGTCTGAATTTCCAGCGGAAGCGCCGCGCAGTAAACCGGGAATCACGGTGCGCTCGGTTGGCGTCGCGTGCCGTCGTGATGCGCCCGAGTGCTTCTCGAGTTTATCATCCCGTCTCGCTTTTACTCTTCACAAGCTTTGACAAGATCTTGATAATTGTCTTGTTGAATGCCTCGGCTAATCCATTTCTTCTTTGGATTATAAGGCATTGGCGAGACATCTTGTATCTTGAACTTTACATAAAACGATGATGAAGGAATTCTGATGAATTGAGGGACCGTTGTCATGCGATCCGTCTTGGGACACGTGTCGATAGATGACATGGTGTTTGATAAACTTGATGGCGGTTTTCGCCTTGACCTCTTTGCGGATTGCTTGACCCACTTGGAAGTAGTGATTGTCAGCTAGAATAAACCGATCTCCTTTAGCGGCGGAGGAAAAATGGGACCTACAATCCATTCCCCATGTCTCGAATGGCGAGGATGTGGCGAAGGATGCAACCCTTCGGAGTGATGCATATAATTAGCGTGAATTTGACGCGTGGCATTTCAGCGGCTATCGATGATAGGGTTAGATCAGTTCGACTTACGTAGTCACCACGAACACCTTAACTATCAATTGTGAATCTCCATGCGGCTTGAGATATTGACCCCGGCTCCTTGGCGAAGCTAAGTCCGATAAGTAGCGTTGTATTACTTCGTTATTGGACGAGGTTGGTGAGTGAATACGAGGCATGACATGATTCCGGGAAACTAAGACAACCCGACTCGTGAAATCTTAGAACATCAGGGGCACTTACATTGGTAGCTCGAGAGGCTCCGTCAAAATATCGCCATATTTGTTGGTGCGATGTAGTGTTAACCGTGGACTTCATCAGGAAGATCATCATATAGCTCAAGCTGCGTCCGTTGTCGGTGGCGACCAAGAGATCAAATCGCTTGTCCTTTGGTACTTACGTTGTTTGAAATACAAGTCATATTGGGACAAAGCAAGGCCCATTTGCCAGCGCCAACTCATTGAGGCGGTTTGGTCATAAATATCCGGACCGGTTCGTTAGAATAACATAAATCGTCTGTCAGGCTAAATAGTCGCATTTTACGAATCGCGAACACTAATGCAAGGCCTTGCTTCACCGACCATTGGATATCGAGACTTCGGCACTAATGTTAACTTCGGGTAATACTTTGCACGTGCGTTGACCGTTATCGTCGTCTTGCGAGTAAAGCGCAACGAGTGATCCGTTGCCTTGGCGTAGATCAAAAGCGGTTTTCGACCAGCGGTGCAACAAACGGGAGGTTTAGCGAGATAAGACTTGATCTCTTGAATGCCTTACGGCGTCGTCCCAAATATATGACCGCCCTTCTTGTTCAACTTTGAGAGCGGTTGGCACTTCCGATAGGTTCGATATGAGCCGTCGGATGTCGCCGTATATAGCCCACGAGTTCTCTGATTTCGGGAGGTTGCAACTCTTGAATCGCCTTCACTTTGTCGGGATCGGCGTGGATTCCTTTGTCGGTGGCAATAGAGAACTTACCCTTTGGACATCCCAAGGAAGGATTTGGCGGGGTTCATCTTTAGATGAGTCGCATGAGTTGAATACCGTTCTAAGATCTTTGATGTGATCTCCTTTGTCCGGCTTTTCCGACCAAATCGTCGGCGTAGCATTCGACCGTTTTCGAAGATGATCTGGAAAATCTCGTCATTGCTCTACGGTATGTTCGCGGCATTTTGAGGCGAGCGGCATGGCCGTGTAGCAATATATGCGATAAGGCGTTACGAGCGGTTGTGTGTTTGGCGTCATCGGGGTGCATCTTGATTTGATTATACCGAAAAGCCATCCATAAGGACATTCTTTCAAATCCACTGCGTGTTGTCAACTATGACATCGGTGATTGGAAGAGTCATCTTTGGGCAAGCGGCGTTGAGGTCTCTGTAGTCGACACAGTCCTAATCGACCCATTCTTCTTCATGGCCAGGGACTATATTAGCCACCCAATCCGGATGTTGAATTTCCTCGATGAATCCGATTCTATGAGTTTCTTCACCGTCAACAATTGCCTCTAATATTTGTGGGCCGAAACCGTCTTCTTTGTTGCTTGGCGGGTTTGACATCCGCCTTGATGTTGGTGTGTTGCCACATTAGGGTCGAGTCTGGCATGTCCTCGTAACTCGGTGAATACATCGATATACTCACGATTAGGGCAATCAACTCTTCCTTTTCTTCCAAGGGAGAGTATTGCGATGTTTATGAGTTTAGGATGCTCTTCATCACCCATATTAACTTGGACTACCTCATCCTTAGTGGGGGTTCTCTTTGTTGAACTTATCCCCAAGCTGCTCTTGGAGTTGATGGATCCATGGGTCTTCCCATGTTGGCATGTCTTCATCACTCTCAACGATGCGAGGATCAGCGTAGCCATATTTGACATTAAAGCCTTGAAAGCTTCTCAGAGTGTTGTCGAATCCCAAGCGAAGAGTCGGGCGAATGTCCGTCTCCCTCATAGGGTGGATTATTATCAATCGACCCGAGCATTCATCTTCGAGGAGGATTAGTATCCCAATCCCCTTCTAAATGCATAGTAATTATCAGGCTTTCCTTTTGGGACATATCTGCTTGGGAGGGACTCGAGGACCTGCAGAAACATAGACCTTCTCCTTGTGCCAAGTTGTACCCCATCTCTTCATGATACCCGGTGTTTTACGACTATATCGAATGTGTGGAGGATAGGTCCATTGTCATCTTCATCTTTTCGAAGAAATGATTATTTGGAGCTGCATCTCCTTTTAGTAAACCAAGTCTTTTTCACTACTTGATCTTATTGGGATGGCGAGTCTTGTCCCAAAGAGTCGGAGCTGCTTTTGTGTAGCAAGTGGTGAGAGTTGGCGGGTGCAACTACGGATCATTGTATAAACTGTCATCACATCATTCAAAGATAAAGGATACTCTATCGTCATTTATTGATTCATCGGCAATTTGCCAATTACAATGTTCATCGGCGATTCTTCATCGTCAAGATTGATTACAAGGGGTACAATGTCATTTAAAACAAAACCTCCACTATAACCAAGCCGGTTTGGTATCGGCTTCTTCACATTTGTCGGTACCTTGGTAGATGATTGATTTAGGACTCATTACGTAGAGGAGAGAATCGGTGAAATAATTCTCCATCCTTAAGCGGTTGTTTGTCGCGACCACCGTCTTGACCTCATTATTAGTGTCTACATATTTGAGACGATGAAGAGTAGCGGGACTATAACGTTATTGTGGATCCAAGGTCGACCCAACAATAAGTTATAGGAAGTCTGCGTCAATCACATAGCGGTGACTTGGACTTTAAGTCCCCATTTGGCACTTATCAGGATCTTACCAAGCGGTAGAGACCGGCGGTGTTAAATCCATAAATCATTGTGCTGTCGGCCTTGAGTTCTTGTGAGAATTCAAGATGATACATGGCGGAGGCATGATGCTCCTGTGGAACCGGATCGACTTGGATCGGTTAACTTCACTAGAGCCAATATACGGTGAAGTATAGCGGCCTATCGTGTTTGGAATTCCTCGTCGCATATCCTCCTTTGTAAAAGTGATCACGGGGAAGTGTTTAGTCGCGAGGTTGCATTCTGGGCGACTCTTACGGACTCGGCCTAATGCAGGTGAGGAAGACTTAATGGTGAGGGCTTCTTGAAGAGCTTCTCGTCTCTTTTGATAAGCCTGACAACTCATAGAAGTGATCCTTGCGGGGATATTGGCTAATGGGCCATGGCGTCGGCGGTATGGAGAGTTGAAGTTCGGTTTATCTCTTCCAATCGGGCGTGAATCGAAGCTGCCGGAGTTGAACTTCATCGGTGCTTTGTTGTAGCTTCTTTGGCGACCACTGGCATTGCGCTTTCTGGTGAGGATTTGTTGGTACCCCGACTCACGAGGCGTCTTGGCATTAAGTCGGGGACTTAGGGTACTTGTACTTGTACGTGTCCACTCGGTGGCGTGGGCTTCGAGTTCCCCGGACGGTGGGAATGTTACCACTGTTCATCGTCTCCCTCGGACTTGCGGAGTAGCATGGCATGCCTTTCCCTTACGCCGGCTTTTCTTGAAGAAGAGGCTACCCATTGCTCATCTGGTAAGTGCGGGTGGACCCACAAGACTTAGCCATTGGTATCACGATACAAGTCCTTTACGGCGTTGCTTGTGTGGAGTGTCATTCACGTCTTCAACGCAACTTTGACCAGGTTGAGGTTCAAACCATGTCAGCGGCACCGACCGAAACTTATGGATCCGCGTGGCTCCGACCTTCTTTTCTTTGGGCGGCTTCATAGTGATGACCCTACGTCAATTAAAGCACGGATTTTGTCCTTAAGGTGAAGCGAGGATTTAGTGGGGTGATGAGCGCCTATGATGCGCCGCGGTATCTTGGGTCATTCGTCTTCATTGCCTCCTCTTGATTACGAATCGGAGGAGCTTGATCTTGTTATTTTCCACAAGATATTTGAAGAGACCGGGAATCTCGTCGTCCCTAAAGGAATAGGACTTGGAATCGGCTCACGGGCTTGTTTTACGGCCCGGGTTGCGTTGATTGTGGCACATTCTTGGCGCCGATTCTTCTTCTTCTTGCTGGGTTGGAGTTGAAATGTTTGGTTACGCCGCTGTCTTAGGTTGCTCTTTCCCTTTGCCCGTGGGACAAAGTTGCCGGGAGCTTCCTTGTCGGTGACCTCTTTCCTTTTCCTCTTGAGGAACCTTCGGCTTGCTCTCCACGAACCTTCAAGTCCTTCCGTTATCGATGGTGCTGTACCCATTGCTTCAAGCACATCTATCGATAAGTTCTTGGCGAGGTTTGGAGGATGAACTCCTCGTTATTGGATCGGCAGTTCATTGCCTTGTTAGAATCGTTTGACAAAGATATCCACGGTTTCTCAGTCTTTACGCTTCTCGTCGAGCAATGTCGATCGATACCTCGGTATCGTCATCAAAAATTGGTAAGGAAGCTAGACTCCATGTCGTCCCGGTAATGCTCCGATGCTCCGGCTGTCGTACCTTGGGCGATGATTGATTTACTCATTACAGTGGGAGAGAATCGGTGAAATAATTCTCCATCCTTAAGCGGTTGTTTGTCGCGACCACCGTCTTGACCTCATTATTAGTGTCTATATATTTGAGACAGATGAAGTAGGCGGGACTATAGCGTTATTGTGGATCCAAGATTGACCCAACAATAAGTTATAGGAAGTCTGCGTCAATCACATAGCGGTGACTTGGACTATAAGTCCCCATTTGGCACTTTATCAGGATCTTACCAGCGCGAGACCGGCTGGTGTTAAATCCATAAATCATTGTGCTGTCGGCCGGATTCTTGGCGAGGAAAGATGATACATGGCCTGAGGGCATGATGCTCCTGTGGAACGGATCGACTTGGATCGGTTAACTTCACTAGAGCCAATATACGGTGAAGTATATGGCGGCCTATCGTGTTTGGAATTCCTGATGCGCATATCCTCCTTTGTAAAAGTGATCACGGGGGATGTGTTTAGTCGCGAGGTTGCATTCTTTGGGCCGACTCTTACGGACTCGGCCTAATGCAGATGAGGAAGACTTACGAATGTGAGGGCTTCTTGAAGAGCTTCTCGTCTCTTTGATAAGCGACATATCATAGAAGTGATCCTTGCGGGGATATTGGCTAATTGGGCCATGGCGTGGCGGTATGAGTTCGAAGTTCGGTTTATCTCTTCCAATCGGTGGCCGAATCGAGGCTGCCGGAGTTGAACTTCATCTTGTTGCTTTGTTGTAGCTTCTTTGACCACTTCAACATTTAGCGCTTTCTGGCAGTGAGGTTGTTGGTACCCCGAGGCGTCTTGGCATTAGGGTCCGGGGACTTGGTACTTGTACTTGTACTGATGTCCACTCTGTGGGGTGGAAGCTTCGTTTGCCGGACGGTGGAATGTTACCACTGTTCATCGTCTCCCTCGGACTTGCGGAGTAGCATGGCATGCCTTTCCCTACGCCCGGCTTTTCTTGAAGAAGAGGCTACCCATTGCTCATCTCCGGTAAGATGGGTGGACCCTAGACTTAAGCCATTGAGTACGTATCGATACAAGTCCTTTACGGCGTTGCTTGTGTGGAGTAGTCATTTACCGTCTTCCACGCAACTTTGACCAGCTGGTTCGAGTTCAAACCATATCAGCGGCACCGACCAGCTTATGGATACGCGTTAGCTCCGACCTTCTTTTCTTTGGGCCGGCTTCATGGTATGATGACCCTACGTCAATTAAAGCACGGATTTTGTCCTTAAAGTGAAGCGGGATTTAGTGGGGTGATGGCTACGCCTACAATGTGCATGCGATATCTTGGGTCATTAGTCTTCATTGCCTCCTCTTGATTAAGGATCGGAGGCTTGATCTTGTTATTTTCCACAAGATATTTGAAGAGGCCAGGGAATCTCGTCGTCACTAAGGAATAGGACTTGGAACCAGCGGCTCACGAGGCCTTACTGTTTACGTGGCCGAGGTTGCCACGTTGATTGTGTGAGCATTCGCGGCTGCCTTCTTCTTCTTCTTCTTCTGGGGTTGGAGTTGAAATGTTTGGTTACTTAACGTATCTTAAGTTTGCTCTTTCCCTTTGCGTGGGACAAAATTGCGGCCGGGGCTTCGCCGTCGGTCTTTTTTTCCTCTTGAGGAACCTTCGGCTGCTCTCCGAACCTTCAAGTCCTTCGCGTTATCGATGGTGCTTACCCATTGCTTCAAGCACATCTATCGATAAGTTGCGTGGCGGGTTTGGAGGATAAACTCCTCGTTATTGGATCGGCCGGTTCATTGCCTTGTTAGAATCGTTTGACAAAGATATCCACGGTTTCTCAGTCTTTACGCTTCTCGTCGAGCAATGTCGATCGATACCTCGGTATCGTCATCAAAATTGGTAAGGAAGCTAGACTCCATGTCGTCCCGGTAATGCTCCGATGCTCCGGCGGGCGGTACCATCGAAGGCAGCGAAGGGTGCCAGCGAATGACCGAACCATCGAGGGTTCGTTGCGAAATAACTTTCAGAGGTGTGACTTGAAATAAATCAAGTCTTTGCGTCGGGGAACCCTTCCGTCAAATGGTGTGAAGTTTATTAAGTTAAACCCGGCGGGTGCAGGATTGATTCCCATTCCCCGGGTATGGGCAAGGAATACTGTCTTCTTTACTTCTTGGCGGAAATCAATGAGTTGATTTTGCTCTCCAAGTCTTTGATCTTCTGGCTTTCACGAGCAACAACATCTATGTTTTGCCCGTTCGTGGGGTTCGGAGGGTTATCATCTTCTTGCTTCCTCGATGCGAATCGCTATCATCTTCATCGGCGTTGGCCTGACTTCGATTCACCTTGATGTTTGTTAAAGCTTGGATCATTGGTCGTGCATTTCTCTCAATGCATGGCCAACTCCATTTCTAACTTGAAGTTTTCCGTTGTTTATTCAGCGGCCGTCTAGCATTTTGGCCACTTGATGCATGCGATCATAAGTGTTTCTTAGGGGCTCCCTTAGCTGATACGGTGTGATCGGATCGATTGCGAACCAATATCGGCGCATCATCCTCGCGGTATCCCTTGAGTTTATCATTATCGGACCGTCGGATAGTCGGACTAAGCGAGTTAGCGTTGCGTCTGCGGCAGGAATAGCCAGTGCGATGGTTCTTTCTTTGGTCATATTATTAGTGACCTCGGCAGCTCACCCTCTCGGGAGATCATCCTTTTCGCGGAATCGCCTTGACCTAGGTCTCGGCATCTCGTGGTGAGTCTGGAAGGTGACACCCTTTACGGAGCTTCTTGATGGCAATTGCACTCAGAAGCATCGTCTTAATGAGCTTGGAGCACAAGCGGCTGCGTCAATTTGGGGAATCGCCGAGATTTTCGTACCCGCACGGTATGCGGCTCATCGGTGTGTGTACGGAGCAACTTGCGTATGTCGGCGTGATCTTCGGGTATAACGTCCTCATCGTCGGATGAAAGCGTCTCCTTCGAGGGCGGGTCAATCCATGAAACTTCGAAAGTGACTTCGCCTAGACTTTTGCCCGATGTGGTAGCGAAGTCTCGGCGGACTCTCGGACCTCGATTTTCAATCCGATAGGAGAGGTGCGAGGAATCTTCTTGTCCTTGTTGGAGCAGTGCGACCTCACATGAGGGTGACCCGTGATTCTCTCGAGGACGAGGCGATCCTTGATAGTCGGTTTGGTGGTGGTGGCGGGAGTTGGCTTCACCCGATTGAATCTGACATGCTGACTTTGAGGTGTCGTCAATCTTGGACCTTGGCGTTGGATTTACAGCATCCTCGGCTTAAAGCCGAGGCGGGGTAGGCGGCCGAGGTTGGGGCACCATTAGACTTGGGCCTCCAAACACGGCGATGCGTTGGTGGCTTCTTTGCCACTTCTTCTTTAACTCACGAGCCTTTGCACCAAAGCTTCGTGCTTATAAGTGCTTGGCGCTTCGGATGCTCGAAGTGTGGGCGGTTCCGTTTGACCGGACCCACTTTCGTCGGTTGCGGCTTGGATAGGCCGTCGATCACTTGAAGCCTGCGTAGTGGATCTTAGATCCGCCGTAGCGGACCCCATCCATGGATTGCATGGCCTTGGCAAGCTTGCGGCGCCATGCTGTCGTTATCGCCTGGCGGCTTCGCTTGGAAGTCGCGCATCGTCGGCGTTCATCGGGCACCATCTGGACCGAGGCGAAGGGATTTCGCTGCACTGCGGTGCGGGTTGGACTCGCCGTCACGGGGCTCTACATGGAGGCCCATCGGGTTCTCCTTGCAGCGGAGACCTTCTTGGGCGGTAGTGGATGCGGAGGAGGGTGAGGATAGGTACTCTCGAACTTCTCACAGTGGACTTCGAACTTCGACCTCTTCTTCCAGGGATAGGGATCAGCGGTTCACGACCTGCGGCTTCTTAATTGAGGCCGTTGTCTCTTGTGGTCGCCCGGCTTGTTGCGGTAAAAGTCGGGATGATTGTCATTGATTTGAATTTTGCTTCGGCTTCTTTGGCCTACTTGAAATTCAAAAGAAATGCCTTTATTTTAAAGTACAATGAAAATAAAAAGATTACAACTTTTATCCTTAGTGAACAAACACGAGGACTTGCTCTCCACGAACCTTCAAGTCCTTCCGTTATCGATGGTCTTTGTACCCATTGCTTCAAGCACATCTATCGATAAGTTCTTAGTAGCGAGTTTGGAGGATAAACTCCTCCGTTATTGGATCCGGCGGTTCATTGCCTTGTTAGAATCGTTTGACAAAGATATCCGCGGTTTCTCCGTCTTTACGCTTCGTCGAGCAATGTCGATCGATACCTCGGTATCGTCATCAAAATTGGTAAGGAAGCTAGACTCCATGTCATCCCAGTATGAATGCTCCGGCTTGAGGCGGTACCATTCGAAGGCAGCCCGCGAAGGGTTTAGCGAATGATGCCGAACCATCGAGGGGTTAGTTGCGGCTCTTTCAGAGGTGTGACTTGAAATAAATCAGTAGCGTGGGAACCCTTCCGTCAAATGGTGTGAAGTTTATTAAGTTAAACTTAGAGCGGGTATGGGATTGACTCCCATTCCCTACGGGTATGGGCAGGGAATACCCGTCTTCTTTACTTCTTGGCAAATCAATGAGTTGATTTTGCTCTCCAGTCTTTGATCTTCTGGCTTTCTGAGCAACAACATCTATGTTTTGCCCGCGTTCTTGGGGTTCGAGGAGTTATCATCTTCTTGTGCTTCCTCGATGCGGATATGCTATCATCTTCATCGGCGTTGGCGGCTTCGATTCTCCTTGATGCTTTGTTAAAGCTTGGATCGTTGGTCGTGCATTTCTCTCATCGTGCATGGCCAACTCCATTTCTAGCAGAAGTTTTCCGTTGTTTATTCAGCGTAGTCTGCATTTTGGCCACTTGATGCATGCGATCATGAGTGTTTCTTAGGGGCTCCCGCAGCTGAATCTGTGTGATCGGATGCGTTAGCGGGCCAATATCCGGCGCATCATCCTCGCGGTATCCCCTTGAAGTTTATCGTATACGGACGTCGGATAGTCGGGACCTTAAGCGAGTTAGCCGTTGCGTCTGCTGGGAATAGCCGTGGCGATGGTTCTTTCTGGTCATATTATTAGTGACCTCGGCAACTCACCCTCTCGGAGATCATCCTTTTGGAATCGCCTTGACTAGGTCTCGGCATCTCCGTGGTGAGTCTCGGAAGGCCCGACACCCTTTGGAGCTTCTTGATGGCAATTGCACTCTGAGCATCGCTTTAATGAGCTTGGAGCACAAGCATTTGCGTCAATTTGGGGAATCGCCGAGATTTTCGCGTACCCTTGCGGTAGTGGCTCATCGGTGTGGTAATAGGAGCAATACCGTATATGGCGTGATCTTTCGGTATAGCGTCCTCATCGTCGGATGAAAGCGTTTCCTTCGAGGGCGGGTCAATCCATGAAACTAGGGAGTGACTGCGCCTAGACTTTTCGCCCGATGTGGTAGAAGTCTCGGCGGACTCTCGGACCTCGATTTTCAATCCGATAGGAGAGGTACGCGGGAATCTTCTTGTCCTTGTTGGAGCGTGCGACCTCATAAGGAGTGACCGTGATTCTCTCGAGGGCCAGAGGCGATCCTTGATAGTCGGTTTGGTGGTGGTGACGGAGTTGGCTTCACCAGCGTTGGAATCTGAGGCGCCTTTGACTTTGAGGTGTCGTCAATCTTGGACCTTGCGTTGGATTTACGCGCTGTATCTTCGGCAAAGCGCCCGAGGCGGGGTAATGGCGGCCCGAGGTTGGGGCACCATTAGACTTGGGCCTCAAACACGGCGATGCGTTGAGTGGCTTCTTTGCCACTTCCTTCTTCTCCACGAGCTGTTGCACCAAAGCTTCGTGCGCGCAAGAAGTCGCAGCGGCGCTCCGGATCGCTCACGAAGTGTGGGCGGTTCCGTTTGACTGAACCCTCGTCGGTTAGGCTTGGATAGGCGGTGCGATCGCGGAACCTTTCTGCGTAAGTCACGGATCTTAGATCCGCCGTAGCGGACCCATCCATGGATTGCATGGCCTTGGCAGCGCAGCGCCATGCTTTGTCGTCGCCTTTGGCGAGCTTCGCTTGGAGAGTCGGCGCATCGTCGGCGTTCATCTCGGCACCATTTGGACTTCGAGGCGAGAAGGGATTTCGCTACTGCGGCCGGCGGGGTTGGACTGCCCATCTGGGGCTCTACATCGGAAGCCATCGGGTTCTCCTTGCGTGGAGACCTTCTTGGGCGTGAGGCTGGATGCGGAGGAGGGTGAGGATAGGTACCTCGAACTTCTCACAGTCGAACTTCGAACTTCGACCTCTTCTTCCAGGGATAGGGATCATGATTCTGACCACGGCGGCTTCTAATTGAAGCCGTTGTCTCTTAATGGTATGCCCGGCTTGTTCGCGGTAAAAGTCGGATGATTGTCATTGATTTGAATTTTGCTACGGCTTCTTTGGCCTACAACGAATTCAAAAAGAAATGCCTTTTATTTTAAAGTACAATGAAAATAAAAAGATTACAACTTTTATCCTTAGTGAACAAACACGAGGATCTCTTATATATCGGATCATGGCTTGCGTGATTCTTCTGTCTTAGGGGACTTATTGTCCCGAGTGGACCACAGCAATTCAATCAAGTAGGGCAGGGTTACGGAACTTCTGATGTAAAGGGGCTCGTTCCGCGAAGCTGGCGCTGAGGGATCACACTCACGAAGGAGAGGATCACTCGAATGGTGAGATCTACTAGAGAAATCATTATCCCCGAGATTAAGACGGCTTAATCTAGAGGGTATCTGTGGATTCGACCGAATTGATTACCTTTGCTTGTAGATCCGGTGTCGGCCCGGACTTGTACTACTTGTTGCTTTCCGGGACGTCGCCCGATTACTTCGTAGATCTAGCCAGGGATTCTTGAAGTCAGAGCTCTTCCAAATCCCCAAAAATCCTCGAATCGGCCAAAATCCGGCTCCACTCGGCCAAACCCGTGTCCAAAACCAAGCCCCCGTCCAAGTCCTAGATCTCCGCTTAGAAAATCCCCTTGAAGTGAGGAGAACCCCCTATTTATAGCATAGGGTGGGTGCTGACGGCGGCTTCGACCACTTGGGAAACCTCGACTTTCGCAGTAGAGCCACCTCGACCAAGTTGGCGGTGGTTGAAGCATGGTGACGGCTACCCTGACCACGGTAGGGCACCTTAAAGTTGGGTAGGGTGGCTCGACCATGTAATGAAGCCGACCACCGACCACTGGCGAGAGTAACTTCGGCCAAGTTGGTTAGTACCGCTTTCGCTTCTTTTCCGCCCGTTTAAATCGTTTTCGACTCTTGGCTTTCTCGGACTTAGGTTCGATGCGTATTTGATTAGGGACTAATTCTTGGTTTGTTCGGTTCAGCGATCTCGAAATCGATCGTCCATTCAAGTCGGTTTAAGCCCGTGCTTGTGGCTTTGTGGGTTAGCGTCGATTCTTAGCGATTCGGCGTCACGCATCATTCGATGGTTGTCATTCGCCGACTTCGCCACGAAGTTGGTTTCGGGGATCTTGTAAGTATTTTTCAACGCCTACACGTCTCTATTACAAACGGTCCCTCCCATTTAGGTTCGAATTTACCTTTCTTTTTGGAAATGAGGATTATTGGTCGTCGAGCAGCGAGGACCAAATCTCCTTCTTTGAAACTTCGTTGTCGCACTTTCTTGTTGAAAGCCCTCGACATCCTAGCTTGATAGAACTCAATGCCTTGTTGAGCTTCCAGGCGCTTCTCATCTAACATCTCAAGCTCTTCAAGACGCTTTTGATGTTGTTCTTCGGTCGTCATCTCTGTTGAAAGGGCGATACGGCGACGGATCTCGATCTCCAACGGAGAACCGCTTCACATCCGTGACCCGAGAGAATCACGGTCTCGGTTAGCGTCGCATCGCGGTTGTGCGATATGCCCGAGTGCTTCTCGAGTTTATCGTCGCAGTCTCGCTTGTTATTTTTCACAAGCTTCGACAAGATGTTGATAATCGTCTTGTTGAGCGCCTCGGCTAATCCATTTGCAACCGGATTATAGGTCGCTGACGACGCCTTGTATCTTGAATTTCGCAAAACCCGATGAAGGAATTGCCGATGAATTGGGGACCGCTGTCATGCACGATCCGTTTCGAGACACCATGTCGATAGATGACATGGTGTTTGATAAAGGCACGGTGTTTCGCCTTTACTTCCTTTAGCGGATTGCTTCCGCCCACTTGGAGAAGTAGTCGGTGATCGCTAGAATAAACCGACGCTTTGACCGACGGGAGGAAAATGGGACCTACAACGCCCATTCCCCATGTCTCAATGGCCGTGATGTGGCCGAAGGATGCAACCGCCAGAGGCCGATGCATGTAATTCACGCGGAATTTGACACGCGGCATCTCCGAGCATACGCATCAAGGCTATTAATCATTGTTGGCCAAAAGTAGCCCATTCTCCCGATTCGATCGTAAAGTTTGGGACCCGGTAGTGCGCCACATTCACCTTCATGTGCTTCGAAGGACCTCTTACGCCTCTTTGTTTGAGAGGCATCGGAGTAAAGGCCATCGTACCCGGCGATATAACATCCGGGTCTCGTGGTCGTAGAAGAATCTTGAGTTTTCACGGATTGACTCTCTCTCCTTCACGTCTTCTGGTAGAATACCATGTAAGACGTAATCGATGATAGGAAAGCGTCAATCTCGGGGCTCCAACTTGGTTTGGGTTGCATTTACCTCTTTGGTAGCTACCCCTTCATTTTCTTGTACCTCATCATATATCGGGGTAAAAAGCGATGAGTCTGGCCGTAACCGGTTGCTTTCGGTCGGAAGGTTGTGCTAACGACATAGCTAACGCCGCCAATGCATCCGCGTAAGCGTTTTGGAGGCGCGGGATATATTCGATGAAGAATTCTTCAAATGAGTCTGCCATTTCAACAGCTATCTGATGATAGGGGACCAGATCAGGATTCCTAACTTCATAGTCACCACGAATCTGCTTAACTATCAATTGCGAATCGCCATACGCTTCGAGATACTCGACCCCTAGCTCCTTGGCAAAACTAAGTCCAATAAGTAGCGCATTGTATTCGGCTACGTTATTGGAACAAGGTTCGGGGCATGACATGATTCCCCGGGGAAACTAAGACAACCCCGACCCCGGCGGAAATCTTAGAACATCCGGGGCACTTGCGCGTTGTTGCTTCGAGAAGCTCAAAGAAAGCGATCGCCATATTTGTTGGTGCGATGTAGTGTTAACTTCGTGGACTTCATCCTAAGATCATCATATAGCTCAAGCTGCGTCGGTTGTTGGTGGTGACCAAGAGATCGCAAATCGCTTGTCCTTTAACCGACTTTTGTTGCTTGAAGTGCAAGTCATATTGGGACAAGAGTAAGGCCCATTTCGCCAAACGCCAACTCATTGAGGCGGTGGGTCATAAATATTAGGACGGATTCGTTAGAGATAACATAAATCGCTTGTCCGACTAAATAGTGCCGCATTTTCTCAATCGCTAACACTAATGCAAGGCACCGCCGACCATTGGGTATCGAGACTTCGGCCGACTAACGTTAACTCGGGTAATACTTTGCTGTTAAGTGACCCGTGTCGATCTGCAACGAAGAGTGATCCATTGCCTTGACGTAAATCGAATGGCTTTCCATCATGTGCAACAAGAACAGAGGTTTAGAGAGATATGATTTGATCTCTTCGAACGCTTCGACAAAGGCCGCCCCAAATAAACGACACGCTCTTCTTGTTCAACTTAGAGAACGGTTGGCACTTCGGGACGAGGTTTGATATAAACCGTCGGATGTCATGTCGCCCTTATAATCCACGAGTTCTCTCAGTTTCGGGGTTGCAATTCTTGAATCGCCTTCACTTTGTCGGGATCGGCGTGGATTCCTTTGTCTGCGACGACGGCCGAGGAACTTGCCACCGACATCCCAAGGAAGGATTTGGCGGGTTCATCTTTAGTTGATGAGTCCGCATGAGTTCAATACCGCTCTAAGATCTTTGATGTGATCTCTCTTGTCCGCGACTTTTCACGACCAAATCGCCAACGTAGCATTCGACTATTTTCCTGAGATGATCTTGAAAATCTCCGCCATTGCTCGCCGGTATGTCGCTACCGTTTTTTAAGCCGAACGGCATGACCGTAGCAAAATATACCGATGGAAGCGGCTGTGTGTTTAAGCGTCATCGGGGTGCATCTTGATTTGATTATACCCAAAAGCCATCCATAAAGGGCATCCTCTCGAATCCACATATATTGTCAACTATGGCGTGATTGGCGAGAAATCATCCCGGGCAAGCGTTTAGGTCTGTAGTGGAACACGGATCCTAATCGAACCATTCTTCTTCATGACCGGACTATATTCGCCACCCAATCCGGATGTTGAATTTCCTCGATGAATCCGATTCTATGAGTTTCTTCGCCGTCTGATTGCACGCAAGATTTGTGGACTAAACCGCCTTTGCGTTGCTTGACAGTTTGACATCCATCATGATGTTGAGGCGATGTGTCGACACATTAGGGTCGAGTCTGGCATGTCCTCGTAACTCCGTGCTAATACATCGATATACTCCCCGATTAAGGCAATCAACTCTTCCTTTCTTCCGAGGGAAGAGTATTGCTGATGTTTATGAGCTTAGGATGCTCTTTGTCACCCATATTAACTGGACTACCTGGAGTCCTTAGTGGGGTTCTCTTTGTTCAACCTATCCCCAAAGCTGCTCTTGGAGTTGATGGATCCATGGGTCTTCCCATGTTGGCATGTCTTCATCACTCTCTGATGTGCGAGGATCGGCCAAATAATATTAGACATCAAAGCCTTGAAAGCTTCTCCAAGGCCGGTGTCGTAATCCCAAGTCAAGAATCGCATCTAATGTCCGCCTCCTCATTGGGTGGATTATTATCAATCGACCATGAGCATTCATCTTCGAGGAGGATTCGTATCCCAACCCTCTGTTGGTCATATCGCCTTTGAGACTCGATCTTCTTGGCATTTTGTTGCCAAGCCTATCAAGCGGCGCCTTCTTGGGCTTGAGTGCGGATTACACGACAACACATACGATTAGTTTGAGAACATGGACAATGCGTGTTCAATTCGGGAACTTCTCTTTGAGATTTTCGTACCCCGGCCGCGATAGTACAACTCATCGGCATGAATGCCGGAGCAACCCTTCGTGTGTTGGTATGACTTCCGGGTATAGCGTCATCGTCGTCGGATGAAAATGTCTCCCGAGGATGAGTCACATTATCGAGGTTCCAAGAGTCACTAATCTCAGCGTTAAGCGCTTGGCGAAGTTCGGCGGGCTCGAACCGATCCAATTCCGATGAGGCGGCTCGGGGAACTTCTCTTTGAGATTTTCGTACCCCGGCCGCGATAGTACAACTCATCGGCATGAATGCCGAGCAACCCTTCGTGTGTTGGTATGACTTCCGGGTATAGCGTCATCGTCGTCGGATGAAAATGTCTCCTTCGAGGATGAGTCACATTATCGAGGTTCCAAGAGTCACTAATCTCAGCGTTAAGCCTGCGGCGAAGTTCGGCGGGCTCGAACCGATCCGAATTCGGTGAGGCGACTCTGAGGAATCTTCTTATCACGGTTGAGGTGGAGTGCGACCCACGTACTAGGAGTGACCCGACTTCCTTAACGGGCCCAATCGCTCTTTGATCGAATTTTACCTCGATCATCATGCAATGAGCCGAGGTGCTCCAAAGCCGTTTTCTTGCCTCGGGAAGCTCCAGCGAGCTCGACCGAAGCGGGCACTGAGGTGGATGGCAACTTGGATGCGATGGCCGGAGGTGGAATCGATATTGGGGCGGGCCTCGTTGAGATCCGCTTTCGGTTGTGATCGAACAATGTTGTTGATGATTGATGAGATTGCCGATGAAGAGCTTGATCTCTTTCTCTGCGCAAGTGTTGATCTCCAAAGTTCCAAAAGTTTCCGCCTAATGGCTACTCACGCCATGCAAAAATTGGGAAAACGCGGGTTAACTGATGCCCACTACTTAATCCACGTGGTAAATTGGGGATTCGACCGAGGGCGAGCGTCGAGCCTCGTCGAATAACGAGCTTCGAGCTTCTTCGAACTTCTTTGCCTGGGCAAATCTTGATTGCATAACGAGGTCCGCTACTTGGATGAACCGGCTATATGACTAGTTTATTTGTTTGGTAATTCGATCGAATGCATTTATGCATTTTGGTTGGATAAGCGAGCTTCATTTGTGAAGCGAACCTCGTATGAAAGTCGAGCCGCTAAGTGGGCTTAACCTCGCTTAAGATTAAATTCCAGCTTCAGACGAATGTCGAAGCCGCCTCTTGTGAACCTCGGATGAAAGTGGAAATCAGCATTTGTGGGCGAACCGTCGGACCAGCATTATAAGCCGACCGTCGGACCCTTTGTTGTGGCGAACCTCATCACATGGCTGTTGAGCTTAGTTTCTCGTGCGAACCTCGTGTTAAGCTTGAACTCCGCCCACATGCTAACCTCAGATTGAGGTCGAGCCTCGTCTCTTGAGCAAGTCTCGCTTTAAAGTTTGCATGGTCTAGCCTGCGTCAAATTTTGATGTTGTGGCGAGCCTCGTCAAACTTTGACATTGTGGGCGAGCCTCGTCAAACTTTGACATTGTGGGCGAGCCTCGGTTGAATGTCGAGGCTCACCGCCGAGGCTAACCTCGCTCGAATGAAGGGCTTCGCCGCTAGCTTAACCTCAATCAATGAAGAGTTTTGCCGCTGGCTAACCTCGCTCGATGAAGGGTTTCGCTTTGCCCGCTAACCTCGATCAATGGAGAGCTTCACGCTTGGCTTAACTTCCTCATATGCTACGTAAGAACAGTCGTAACTTTCAAACCGCATCGGAATTGGACGAATTATATATGAAAATCGACTATCTCGACAAGACGGAGCCAACCAAACCCACCAAGGGTTCGGTTTGCTCTGTCATTGCCCAATTCCTTCGGTTTGAGAGATATCAAGACTTTGTAAAGTCAAGCATTGGTGAACTTAACCTTTAGGCGGAGAACGACCGACGAGGACGATAGTATGATACTCACAGCCGAACCCGGATCAACTTGGATTCGGTTGACTTCTTTGGGCGTAATTATTACACCACATGGCGGTAAAATTGCCTTAATCCTTACGACAACTTCGGAATGAGCAAAAGAGCTTAAGGGTCCATCCGAAAGTGAAGTCGCCCGCCTAAAGGTTAAGTTCACTGAATGCTTGACTTTACAAAATAGACAAAAGTGTCGATATCTCCCAAACCGGAAGGAATTTGGCAAAATGACCGTGTTTGGGTCAAAAGTTATTTCCATTTGTAAAACTAGAAAATTACACTTTTGGTTCTCGGTTACAATGAAAATTAAATAACTCTCTCACAAACTTCGAACAAAAGATACTACAAGTGTAGATCTCTTGTTTTGTGGGACTTTACTGTCTTGGGGGCCAGCGTAATCCGTGGACCACCGGCGGCGACCGTCGAATCGGCGGGGTTTAGTTAGTGCTTCGCAAAGGAAACAAGAACTTCAAAGAAATATCTTAGCAAGGTAAGATATCTACTCTTCTCAAGAATAAGTCAAGACTTAAGCTTCGAGGAATCTCGCGTGGATCGTGTTCTTGAACTCCTAAGCTTGGATTGATTTTTCCCTTCGATGGCCCCTGCCCAGTGGGCGTAGGAGGGTATTTATAGTCTTTGGGAAGCGTGCCCACAAGTGTCATAAGTCTTTGGAGATTTGCGATTAAGCGGCTTCCGAGGCACCCACCATGGCTACCTCGCTCATGGCGAGGCGATTCGACCTGGCTGGCGGCGATATGAAATTGCACCTGTTGGCGGCGGTGCGTCTTCAATTTCAGCATAGCGGTTTTCACGCTTTTAGAGCGATTAAATGCCTAAATTACGCCTAGTGGTATCTTCGGCGATGTAACGCTGATGCGATAATACGAGCGTCTCTGCATTGATAAAGTCAAGTGGGCCCCATCGGCATTGATTTAGACCCTTCAAGAGCTTCGTTCCAAGTATTACGGGTGTCGCCCGGTTAGCGAGACACAAGTGAATACCTGCGCCTATAGCGAGACACATCAAATGTCTGCTTCGTGGCGAGACACAAACAAGTGTCTCGCTAATAGCGAGACACATCAAATGTCTGCTTCGTGGCGAGACACAAACAAGTGTCTCGCCTTTGTGGCGAGACACAATCTCCAATGTGTTGACTTCTTGAGATTTCGGCGGCGTTGTTCTTGATCTTCTCATGATTTAGTCATATTTGAGGTTCTTGACAATTTTTGATGCCTCTGGATACCCCCTCAAAGTTTTGAGACTCCTCGTATTTTGTCGAAGTGCGGAATACTTTGGATAAGATCGCCTTGCTTACGTTCAGCGTTGAACTTTGTAGAAGAGGCCCATGTTTTGCTTGTTTCTTGAATCACGGCTCTGTGGCGTCGTGACCATACTTTGGGATCAATAGTCGCTGCATTTGTATTTGGATTGATTGAAATGTCGAAGTCGATTTTGGACTAATCATCTTCATCTTGAAAGTCACCACTTGGGTTATGCCTTGAGAATCATTGAGAAAAGCGTCGTCGGTTTTGAATATCAGTTCGGAAAGCTTCTATATGTAATATCTGGAATTGTCCCACTTGAAGCGGCGGGGCAATCTGAAGTGTCTCGCCAAAAGGACCACCACGAATGCAATGCGAGCATGCTTGAGCTTCCTGAGGCGATGTAATGGCACATTTGCATTAGCAATGAGTTACAAAGTGCATTAAAATTACGGTGGGATAAAGTGCTTGACCACTGCGGGGAAGAGTGAACCATTTGTCTCAAGTTATTGCTTGTATGATAGATATAGGATTTTGGCAAACCCTCACCATCAACGGATTTGATGAGCCTTTACCAACTACCGTTTGAGTTGGGCTAGCATGTAGATTATCGAGTCCGTTCTACATGTTACGTTGTGCTAAAAGAGTGAATTCTCTTAGACTTTATGCTACGATATTGAATCGTAGGCTCGGTCAATTATCACGGAATTGATTACGGCATGTGTTAGATGCGCACTTATCTCCGATAAGGAACAGATAACATCCCTATGCATGAAAGCATAGTTTAGGTGTCATTAGGTAATGACATCTATGCTACATTTTGAATAATGAGGCTTGTGGAATTGTGTTTTCTCTTGGGGCGAACCCGTTGTGTCTTCTCTTGGGGCGAAAACGAACCCTGTTGTGTTTTCTCTTGGGGCGAAAACGAACCCTTTGTTGGAGTAGACCTCTCATTCATAAAAAGAATCGAGAGAAGATTTTGACCATGGTCCTAACTGTAGGAAGGTTTGACCAAGTGGGAGTGAAAATTTAAAAATGATCCTAACTGTAGGAAGGTTTGATCGGGATAGGAGTTTTGAGACAATCCTAACTGTCGGAAGGTTTGATTGCTCAATCTGGAAGTGGACCTCTCGTTCATGGAAGGAATCAAGAGGGGATTTTGACCATGGTCCTAACTGTAGGAAGGTTTGACCAGGCAGATATTTGAGACAACCCTAACTGTCGGAAGGTTTGATCGCTCAATCTGGAAGTGGACCTCTCGTTCATGGAAAGAATCGAGAGGGGATTTTGGCCGTGGTCTTAACTGTAGGAAGGTTTGACCAGGATAGGAATTTTTGAGACAATCCTAACTGTAGGAAGGTTTGATTGCTCAATGTGGAAGTGGACCTCTCGTTCATGGATTATCCACCCCCAGCTTTCTTTGCAAAATTGGGCTGTCGGAGTGAGTAAAAAGGAAGAGCAGTTTAACCTCTTATATTCATCGGAGGAATTAGGAGGAGCAGTTTAATCTCTTGTACTCATCGGAGAAAAGGGAATAGTTTATACTCGTATACACAGCCGAGTCAAGAGGGCGGTTTATACTCGTATACACAGCCGAGTCAAGAGGGCGGTTTATACTCGTATACACAGCCGAGTCAAGAGGGCGGTTTATACTCGTATACACAGCCGAGTCAAGAGGGCGGTTTATACTCGTATACAGTCGAGTCAAGTTTGATTCGGCTTATTTGGCGTTAAGGCGCGGCTAACTCAAGGCTTGGATGATGGCCTTGAGAGCTAAGCAATCCTTTGTAGGATGGAGGATCCTCACGTGTGCGCCGGTATTTAGGGTCGAAGTTTTGTTAACCTCCTCTTGATTTGTAATTGGAGGCAACTTGATTTTGTTGTTATCAAGGAGGTGTTTGAAGATGATTGGAACTTCTTCGCCCTTGAAAGAGTATGTCTGTGGAATTACGATTTAGAAGCTTTTGGCGGTACATTGTTGCGACGTTTGATAACAGCGATCCACGGATGCCTTTCCTCTATTACGAGAGGAAAAATTTACTCGAGGGGTCACCATCTTTTAGCCTCTTTCGGCTTTCTTTCTTAGAAGCGTTGGCTTGTTCTCCTCGTATTTTTAGGTCTTTCCGCGTAGTTGGTGGGATGACCCCATGACTTCGGCAATTCTATAGAAAGATTGTTGTGGCAAGTCTTGATATGAACTCTTGATGGTGGATCCACGCAATTCATAGCTTTATTGCGGAATCGCTTAACGAAGGTGTCGATTGTCTCCCCACCTTTACGCTTTTAGTCTAGGAGGGTTCCAATGGAAACCGGTGTCGTCATCGAAGAAGTTCTTTGAAAAGAACTTTCCATGTCCTCCAGTTAATACTCCGGCCTTGAGTCTTGATACCAATCGAAGCTGCTCATGAAAAGTCTGGCGAATGACCGAACCATCGAGGCTCGCTTCCGAGATTACCCCCAAATGTGATTTGAAGTAAATCGTGTTGTGAAGGTGACCCTCTCCGTCAAATGGCGTGAAGTTGATCAAATTGAATTTTGGCGGGTAGGGTGAATCCACTCCCTAGGATACGGACCACGGGATGCAGTCCTTTTGACTTCTGTCACGGACATCAAAGCATTGATTTTATTTTCAAGCTCTTTCATCCTTTAGCCATCATCCTCCCTTGTTTTGGATCGCTTCCAATAGGAAGAATTGGACCATTTCCACCTTGAGCATCAAATGGAGCTTTCTTTGGAGGTTGATCAACATAAATGTGTTCATCAATCTCGAATCACTTGTCTTCGACATTATGAGCATTATGGTGGGTAACTCCACCTTGTTGGTGAATTGGTATTGGTGGACGGGTTGTGCAACCGTTTGGGTTTGTAACTCCCTTATCATTTGCATGGCTAGCTCCATCTCTGTTCTCATTTAGGCCTTAAGCTCTTCTCTTTGCTTAGCTAAGGCTTCTTGTAACATTTGAGCCGTGACATCGAGTAATGGTAAAAGCTTCTGCGGGATGGGGACCAAAGACTTGACATTGTGTCATCGGAAGCTATCGCCCGAATTGGCTGTCGGGCTTCATCTTCGATGACTCTCCCTCATGCATCCTTCTATAGTCGATCGTTGGGCTTTCGCAATTATGTAGAGACATTCTTTGAAATCTTAAACCCAACCTTTCCTCGGGGTGAAGTCGGGGATCGAATCCGTCGCGGTCCTTTCCTTTGTTCACCATGTTGATAGTCGCCGGAAACTCATCAAAGCTGGATGGGCGATCTCTTTCTTCTTCGGCGTCGTCTTGGCGTGGCTTGATTTTCCGTTCGGCGGGGAAAGCGTTCGAATCTTGAAGCTCTTTGTGGTTGGCGTTTGACTTCGAGCAGGCACATCGACAACAACGTCTTGATTAGTTGTGCACACGAGCAAGAGCAATCTATTTCGTCGATCGTCCTCTTTAGGTGTGTTGCTACCCCGGCTGATGATATGGTTGGTGTGGATTATTACAAATTGCACTTCCACCCCAAGTGTAGCGTTGTCCTTAGCGGAGGACCGTCTTCTTTTAGGGGCGTCGACTCTTTGACTTGAGAGACAACTTCCGTCGCTTGCCGTCATCTGAAGTTGCTACGTATGAATCACAAGGGTCCGGTCATCTCGTGATTTTACGAGTCACTTGCCTCAACTTATTCTTCTCGGCGGACTTCGTGGACCCCTTGTGGGTGTAGAACGTAAAAATTGCGAAGGCGGTGATATCCAGCGAAACACTATCGATGAAGGTTACAAGCCGACGACTTTCATGATGACAAAGGAGAATCGAAGCTAATGTCTCGAGTACAAGGATTACAAGTTGACAATCCTTGTGAAAAGAGATCACAAGTTTTGATCTCTTCAATTCAAAATCGGGGCTCATCCCGCGTTTCAATTCAAAGCAGCGGAGCACATGGCCAGCGTTGAAGCTAAGCGGGCACAAAGCGGAGCACATGGCCAGCGTTGAAGCCCAAAGCGGGCACATGGCCAGCGTTTCAATTCAAAATCGGGGCTCATCCCGTGTTTCAATTCAAAGCGGGCACATGGCCAGCGTTTCAATTCAAGCAGCGGAGCACATGGCCAGCGTTTCAATTCAAAGCAGCGGAGCACATGGCCAGCGTTTCAATTCAAAATCACGGGGCTCATCCCGCGTTTCAATTCAAAACGCGGAGCACATGGCCAGCGTTTCAATTCAAGCAGCGGAGCACATGGCTGCGGCCAGCGTTGAAGCCCAAAGCAGCGGAGCACATGGCCAGCGTTTCAATTCAAGCAGCGGAGCACATGGCCAGCGTTTCAATTCAAGCAGCGGAGCACATGGCCCGCTCGAAGCTCAAAACGCAGCTTCCAACCCCGCCCTAGTTAAAATATAGGCGGAGGTCTATCGCGTTCTGCACTAAATCTGAGGCGAGGCTTGCTCTAGAACGCGAACCGGCGTTTTGACTCATTCAAACATGAGTTGAGCGGTTCCTCAACCGTTTGAGCAATTTAAGAGGGGTGGTTACACCCCACTAAAACCCCATTATGGAGCATTTGAAGGGGCGGTTACACCCCTTTAACCCCTATAAATGGGGGTTTTCCTGACCAGCTGGGGGTTGAAAGGTTTTGGTAGGAGAACTAACAAAGGGAGAGAACCGGTTTCCTCTGCTTGTTGTGATCGGTGTGATCGGACCTTCATCCGCGATCGTCGGTGAAATTTGGAGGCGACCTCAACACTTTCGTCGATCGATTACGTCCAGTTAGCCATCTTTTGTTAGCGAGGAAAATTAAGAAAATGTAAAATTGAATCTATTCTATTTGAAGAATAATGAATACAATCTCGAATGCAATCTCTCTCTCTAGCGACTTAGATAAAAAGAAATTACAAATTCCTCGATCGGTTGCCGATTTACAAAAGAGGAAAGGTCAGCGAGTCCCTTCCTTTATTTAATCTGGGTTCTTCCGGTGGCGGTGGGAGCTTGAATCTTGTATCCGTTGGCGATCCGACCGTCTTGACTTCGTGGGGCGAGGTTGAAAAATAACTTCGCGGAGCAAGTTTAGAACTCGCCGAAGTTAAGAACTCTTTGATAGAGTTGATTTTAGAAAAGGATTAATAATCCTTTTAGCCAAGAATGGCGGAGAAGAACTTGTCGTGCAAGTTTGAAAACTCTAATCAAGTTGAACTCTCTAGGAGAGTTGATTCCAGCAAAGGAGGTCTTCGGTAAAACCTCAATATCTCTAAATCCGACCGGTAGGATTCAATCTCCACCGTTCAGAATTAAGAACGATGAGTGTTGAGGCTGCCCTCCAAGTTTCACTCCGATCAGACCACGGATGAAGGTCCGATCGTCACGCCGATCACAGCTGCGCAGAAGAAACCGTTCTCTGCACAATTAGCTTCGGTAAAACCTCAATATATCCAAATCCAACCGGTAGAAATCAATCTCCACCGTTCAGAATTAGGAACGACGAGTTTTGAGGCTTCCCTCCAAATTTCACTCCGATCAGACCGCGGATGAAGGTCCGATCGTCACGCTGATCACAGCTGCGCAGAGGAAACTGGTTCTCTCCCCTTTGTTAGTTCTCCGGCCAAAAACCTTTCAACCCCCCCCCCAGTTGGCTGTGAAAACCCCCCATTTATAGGGGTTAAAGGGGTGTAACCGCCCCCTTCAAATGCTCCATAATGGGGTTTTAGTGGGGTGTAACCACCTCCTCTTAAATTGCTCAAACGGTTGAGGAACCGTTCAACTCATGTTTGAATGAGTCAAAACGCGAAGTTCGCGTTCTAGAGCAAGCCTCATGTCGTATTTAGTGCGAGAGCGGGGATAGACCTCAGCGTCTATATTTTAACTAGGGCGGGGTTGGAAGCTGCGTTTTGAGCTTGAGCGGGCCATGTGCTCAGCGTTTTGAATTGAAGCGGGCCATGTGCTCCAGCGTTTTGAATTGAAGCGGGCCATGTGCTCAGCGTTTTGGGCTTGAGCGGCGGGCCATGTGCTCAGCGTTTTGGGCTTGAGCAGCGGGCCATGTGCTCCAGCGTTTTGAATTGAAGCGGGGATGAGCCGCATTTTGAATTGAAGCAGCGGGCCATGTGCTCAGCGTTTTGGGCTTGAGCGGGCCATGTGCTCCAGCGTTTTGAATTGAAGCGGGCCATGTGCTCAGCGTTTTGGGCTTGAGCGGGCCATGTGCTCAGCGTTTTGAATTGAAGCGGGGATGAGCCGCATTTTGAATTGAAGCAGCGGGCCATGTGCTCAGCGTTTGGGGCTTGAGCGGCGGGCCATGTGCTCAGCGTTTTGGGCTTGAGCAGCGGGCCATGTGCTCAGCGTTTTGAATTGAAGCGGGGATGAGCCGCATTTTGAATTGAAGCAGCGGGCCATGTGCTCAGCGTTTTGGGCTTGAGCGGCGGGCCATGTGCTCAGCGTTTTGGGCTTGAGCGGGCCATGTGCTCAGCGTTTTGGGCTTGAGCAGCGGGCCATGTGCTCCGCGTTTTGAATTGAAACGGGGATGAGCCGCATTTTGAATTGAAGCGGGCCATGTGCTCAGCGTTTTGGGCTTGAGCAGCGGGCCATGTGCTCAGCGTCACGGGGCTTGAGCGGGCCATGTGCTCCGCGTTTTGAATTGAAGCGGGGATGAGCCGCATTTTGAATGAAGAGATCAAAACTTGTGATCTCTTTTCACAAGGATTGTCAACTTGTAATCCTTGTACTCACGGAACATTAACCGATTCTCCTTTGTCATCATGAAAGTCGTCGACTTGTAACCTTCATCGATAGTGTTTAGCGGATATTGGCATCTTGATAATTTTTTACAGACTCTGAGAACCCCCTCAAAGTTTTGAAAGTTCGCGGTTGGTGGGGCGAGCTTCGAATACTTTGGATATCTTCTTTGTTTGTTCACGAGAGGTATTGCTCCCCATTACGTCTTCAAAGAAGTTGTGTCTGCTTTTGCCCGCTAGTCATTAGTCTTGCATAGATGAACTCCGGCGTTTTGAATTGAAGCGGGGATGAGCCGCATTTTGAATTGAAGCGGGGATGAGCCGCATTTTGAATTGAAACGCTGGCCATGTGCTCCAGCGTTTTGAATTGAAACGCTGGCCATGTGCTCCAGCGTTTTGAATTGAAACGCTGGCCATGTGCTCCGCGTTTTGAATTGAAGCGGGCCATGTGCTCCGGCGTTTTGTGTTGAAGCGGGGTGGTCCTTCGCGTTTGATGAGTAAAGCGGGGATGAACCCCACATTTCCAACTAAGTCTTTTAGACTTTTCTTTAAGGTGCCAAAGTATAGTGTTAACTTGGCATGCCTTTCATACTTGTTGTTTGAACAAGCTTTTGGAGACTTATCACTCTATTGCAAAGAGTTGATAAATTGGTTTTATCATCGAGGTGGAATTTTTAACTTGATGATGATTTTTGAGGACTTATCGCTCTATTGAAGAGAGTCGATAAGTTGATTTTATCAGAGGTGTGGGGTTAACTTGATAAAGTTGGGTATTTGTGATTTGAACAAGATTTTGAGGACCTATCGTTCTATTGAAGAGAGTCGATAAGTTGATTTTATCGAGGTATGGAGTTAACTTGATAAAATTGGGTACTAATGGTGTGAACAAGATTTTGAGGACCTATCGCTCTATTGATGAGAGTCGATAAGTTTAGATTTTGTCGGGGGATAAAATATGAAACCTGTGATTTGAACAAGGTTTAAGGCCTGTGATGTGAACAAGGCTTACATGGCTTGTGGTGTGAACAAGGCTTTGGGTTTGTGGTTTGAACAAGGATTTTGGGTTTGTGGTTTGAACAAGGCTTTGGGCTTGTAATGTGAACAAGGCTTGGGGCTTATCATCCTATTGAGGAGGATTGATAAGTTGATTGTCAGAGGTGTGAGGTTAACATGACAAGGATACGTTGCGATTGGAGCAACTTTGTGGACTTATCATCTATTGGAGAGGATTGATAAGTTGGTTATCAAACTTCTGGCGAGGATGTGTCTGATTTTGATAGGATTGTGTTGTAATTTGAACAACTTTGTGGATCTATCATTCTATTGGAAAGGAATGATGAGTTGATTGACGGGTTTAGTTGTGATTTGAACAAGATTTTGAGGACCTATCATCCTATTGGAGAGGATTGATAAGTTGATTATATCATCGAGGTATAGTGTCGACTTGATGAAGATCGTTGCGATCGAACAACTTTGAGGACCTATCATCCTATTGAGGAGGGTGATAAGTTGATTGCGATTTAAGCAAATTTGAAGAGTTAAGCCTGCATGCGTGGCGTTGTGCTCACGATGTTGAATCGTAGACTTTGTAGTCTTTTACGGGTAAGAAACTAGCAGGCAGCGTGTTAGGCGTTGACTTTAGGGTTATTGGCCAACCCGGCCGTCAGCGGACTTGATGAGCCTTTACCGATTACCGTTTGAATCGGGCTAGCATCTGATTATCTAAATCCGTTGCATGTGGCGTTGTGCTAAAGAATAAAACTCTTTTAGGCTTAATGCTACGATGTTGAATCGTGAAGCCGTCTTTCTCACGGGAATAGACTACCGGTACGCGTATTAGATGCGGGCTTATCTGCTTAGGTTTGAGATAAAATTCCCGGACTTGAATTACGGTGTCTTCTTTTTCTTTTTTAATCGGAAAAAGACTAAACTGGCAATGCGTGTTAGTCATTGACTTATCCCTACTTAGGATTCGGGATAAAATTCCCCACACGTGTGAGGCGTGGATTGTGGTGTTATTAAAACAACCTTGAGGACTTATCGCTCTATTGAAGAGAGTCGATAAGTTGATTGTCAGAGGTGTTAGGTTAACATGACAAGGATACATTGCGATCGAACAACTTTGAGGACTTATCGTTCTATTGAAGAGTCGATAAGTTGATTGTTAGAAGAATTAGCCTTGCTAATAGCGAGGCGAGCTAATCTTAACTTTGTGAGGATTGCGTTGCGATGTGAGCAACTTTGTGGGCTTATCATCCTATTGGAGAGGATTGATAAGTTGATTGTCAGAGGTATGAGGTTAACATGACAAGAATACGTTGCGATTGGAACAACTTTGTGGACTTATGGCTCTATTGAAGAGTCGATAAGTTGATTATCGAAGGTGTTAGGTTAACATGACAAGGATGCGTTGCGATTGGAGCAACTTTGTGGACTTATCATCTATTGGAGATGATTGATAAGTTGGTTGTCGGAGGTGCATTGTTAACTTGTTGGATTGCGTTACGATTTGAGCAACTTTGTAGACTTATCATCCTATTGGAAGGATTGATAAGTTGATTTTGGTTAGTCTTCTTTGCGTTGAAGTGCTTACATTGTCAAAAGTGTTTTGTTAACTTGACAATATTTAGAATTTATTATTCTACTCGAATATAACGGATAATCAACCCGATCTGTAATTATTCTAGGTCGATATTAAGAGTCTTGACCTCGCGATTTAAATGGGTCATCAATAGCGAGTCTTGGAGTTAGTCTCCTCTTCTTGACTTCAATCCTAGCAATAATTGCTTAGTTGTTAATACAGGAGACTAGTTGTTTCGAGCGACATTTTGCAACCCCATTCGAGCTAGGAGATTGGTTTGTAAATTGTCTTGAAGCAGTGTCAATCGAGCGGTATGTCATACAGCCGAGCATCGAAGAGCCATGCCGAATCGTTCGGCGAAGGCTTTGATAGGCTCTCCCTCCTTTTGCTTAATGGCAAGGAGAGAAGTGATAGTGATCTCCGTGTCATCTTCAAAGAATCGTGGCGGGAAGAGTCTCTCTAAATCGCCCATTTACGGATACAACTGCGGCGGTTTCATGAACCATTCAAAGGCAACCCCTTGAGGGTGCCAATGAACAAGCGAGCTGCTATGGCATCGTTTACCATCACATTCCCAGTCTGTGACCTAAAATGGTAGATGTGTTGGTTCGGTGATCCCGTGCCGTCGAAAGCTTGTAGCGTCGGGATTTTAAATTTTGGAGGATAAGGAACCGTATCCCATTACGGGATCTGGTCGACAACCCCCGATCTTGGAGCTTCGCACCTATTAGCCATAGCATTGGCGGGCTTCGGTTCTCGCATTTTGCCGATTGAGGACTTTGCTCGTTTTGGCCTCTCCCCTTTCTTTAGAGGAGGATTCTCATTGATGAGCTTCTTGATGGGAGCTTCATTCATTTTTCTTCGCTTTGAGGATTCACTCCTCCTCAGTGATGATTTTGGTGAAGTGTTGAGTCGGCTATCGAAGTTGAGCTCTATTTGCAACAAGTTGGTTTATCATATCTGAAGTTGATCGATGGACTCTTGTTGTGATCGCAGGCCTCTTGCATCATAGCACGATACTCTTGGAGCCTCTTCTTGAAATCTTCAGCGGTCTCCGTCATGTAGGCAGCTCACATGCTCTATGAAAGAACTAGAGGATTGAGATTACTGCGATGGTGAATGCTCATCATCGGACTCAATTCCTTTAGCCAACTTGTGATAATTGACGGGTATGACCCTGTTGAGTCAGTATGTCGGTAAACTCCGTCGAGTCATTCAAAGCCTCTTTCAAGTCGGGGACCGATTTGCCTCAGCTCATTAGAGCTAGAGATTGATGATCTGCCTACTCGATCATGTTAGAAGTGACTCCAAGGTATTGACCTCTGAAGTCTCCTTCCTATGAGAGTGTAGATGGTTCGTGGACCAAATGCTATTTGTCAATTGGTCAAACACCGGCGGCTTGGCATGTGGCGGCGTCGATATGCGATGATTTGGCACTTGGAGCGAATCGGCGTTTGAGTATTTGAGCGAGGTTCGGACCAGCGTCCAAGCATTCAAGCGATGACCTCCTTTCTTTGGAATCAACTCTCCTAGAGAGTTCAACTTGATTAGAGTTTTCAAACTTGCGACAAGTTCTTCTCGCCATTCTTGGCTAAAGGATTATTAATCCTTTTCTAAAATCAACTCTATCAAAGAGTTCTTAACTTCGGCGAGTTCTAAACTTGCTCCGTGAGTTATTTTTCAACCTCGTCCACGAGTCAAGGCGGTCGGATCGTCAGCGGGATACAAGATTCAAGCTCCCACCGCCACCGTGAAGAACCAGTTAAATAAAGGGAAGGGACTCGTTGACCTTTCCCTCTTTTGTAAATCGGCAACCGACGAGGAATTTGTAATTTCTTTTTATCTAAGTCGGTTAGAGATTGCATTAGAGATTGTATTCATTATTCTTCAAATAGAATAGATTCAATTTTACATTTTCTTAATTTTCCTCATGAGCGATGGGATGCTCAAGCGAGATGCAATTGGAATTCTAGAGACACGAGATATTTTAGCTTGTTCGGGACTCTTAATTTGGAGTAATCAAAGCGTTTCTTCAGGTATTTTGCCTTTATTTCACGGTTGTGGACCAAGGCGACTAAACGAAGTTGTCGGTTCGGACTTAAAGGTTGATACCTCATCAGGAGAAGTGGAAGAAAGGGCGGAATAGCCCATCTTTATCAATGCATGGAGGGCGCCTGCGCTTTTGGCAAGGCGATTCGGTGTCGGCAGTGCGAGGCAGTTCTTACCTACATTGTTGGCGGGCAGCTCGAATATCTCGGTGGCGAGGCGGTTCTTGCTTGTGTTGGCGAAGCGGCTCCAGGCCAGTGACGATTTGTATCTGGTGAATGTTGTTGGCGAGATTCTTGAGCGATTTTGATGTTGCCGGAATCCATGCTTGGCGATTTTGAGCCGATTTTGATGTTGCCGGAATCCATGCTTGGCGATTTTGAGCCGATTTTGATGTTGCCGGAATCCATGCTTGGCGATTTTGAGCCGATTTTGATGTTGCCGGAATCCATGCTTGGCGATTTTGAGCCGATTTTGATGTTGCCGGAATCCATGCTTGGCGATTTTGAGCCGATTTTGATGTTGCCGGAATCCATGCTTGGCGATTTTGAGCCGATTTTGATGTTGCCGGAATCCATGCTTGGCGATTTTGAGCCGATTTTGATGTTGCCGGAATCCATGCTTGGCGATTTTGAGCCGATTTTGATGTTGCCGGAATCCATGCTTGGCGATTTTGAGCCGATTTTGATGTTGCCGGAATCCATGCTTGGCGATTTTGAGCCGATTTTGATGTTGCCGGAATCCATGCTTGGCGATTTTGAGCCGATTTTGATGTTGCCGGAATCCATGCTTGGCGATTTTGAGCCGATTTTGATGTTGCCGGAATCCATGCTTGGCGATTTTGAGCCGATTTTGATGTTGCCGGAATCCATGCTTGGCGATTTTGAGCCGATTTTGATGTTGCCGGAATCCATGCTTGGCGATTTTGAGCCGATTTTGATGTTGCCGGAATCCATGCTTGGCGATTTTGAGCCGATTTTGATGTTGCCGGAATCCATGCTTGGCGATTTTGAGCCGATTTTGATGTTGCCGGAATCCATGCTTGGCGATTTTGAGCCGATTTTGATGTTGCCGGAATCCATGCTTGGCGATTTTGAGCCGATTTTGATGTTGCCGGAATCCATGCTTGGCGATTTTGAGCCGATTTTGATGTTGCCGGAATCCATGCTTGGCGATTTTGAGCCGATTTTGATGTTGCCGGAATCCATGCTTGGCGATTTTGAGCCGATTTTGATGTTGCCGGAATCCATGCTTGGCGATTTTGAGCCGATTTTGATGTTGCCGGAATCCATGCTTGGCGATTTTGAGCCGATTTTGATGTTGCCGGAATCCATGCTTGGCGATTTTGAGCCGATTTTGATGTTGCCGGAATCCATGCTTGGCGATTTTGAGCCGATTTTGATGTTGCCGGAATCCATGCTTGGCGATTTTGAGCCGATTTTGATGTTGCCGGAATCCATGCTTGGCGATTTTGAGCCGATTTTGATGTTGCCGGAATCCATGCTTGGCGATTTTGAGCCGATTTTGATGTTGCCGGAATCCATGCTTGGCGATTTTGAGCCGATTTTGATGTTGCCGGAATCCATGCTTGGCGATTTTGAGCCGATTCCTTGGTTGATTTAGACTCTGCGCCTTGCGAACAATAGCGATGCATGAGCAGCAGCGTGCCGCTGGCTGGCAGCTCCTTCTTTGTCAATCGGGCCCTTTTGGCGAGAACCCATTCTTCCTCGGGAGAGTCTTGTGGATTGAGAGTGCGGTTTGTTGATGCCTTTGATCCGTGAGTTGATAGTGAACTCCATCCGTTGACTCGAGCCTTGGCGGCGGCGGTATGAAGCACCTGGCTGGCGGCGGTGCCTTCTTTCGGTAACGTAGCGGTTTTCACGCTTTTAGGCGCGATTAAATGCCTAGAATTACGCCTGGTGGTATCTTGGCGATGTAACCGCTATGCGTGTCGAGCGTCTCTGCATTGATAAAGTCAAGTGGGCCCCATCGGCATTGATTTAGACCCTTCAGAGCTCGTTCCAAGTATTACGGGTGTCTGCCCGGTTAGCGAGACACAAGTAAATCTCGCGCTATAGCGAGACACATCAAGGTGTCTTGCTCGTGCGAGGCACACACAAGTGTCTCGCTAATAGCGAGACACATCAAGTGTCTCGCTTCGTGCGAGGCACACACAAGTGTCTCGCTAATAGCGAGACACATCAAGTGTCTCGCTTCGTGGCGAGACACAAACAAGTGTCTCGCTAATAGCGAGACACAATCTCCCATGTGTTGACTTCTTGAGATTTCGGCGGCGTTGTTCTTCGATCTTCTCATGATTTAGTCATATTTGAGGTTCTTGGCAATTTTGATGCCTACGGACGAACAAACCAAACCCTTGGTCGGTTTGGTTGGCTCCGTCTCGTCGAGATAGTCGATTTCCATATATAATTCGTCCAATTCCGTGCGGTTTGGAAGTTACGACCCGTTCTTACGTAGCGAGCGAGGCTCGCCAAGCAGCGAGCTCGACATTGAGCGAGGCTTCGCCAAGCGGCGAGCTCGACATTGAACAAGGTTAAGCCAAGTAGCGAGGCTCGACATCGGCGAGGCTTCGCCAAGCAGCGAGCTCGACATTGAACAAGGTTCGCCAAGTAGCGAGGCTCGACATTGAGCGAGGCTTCGCCAAGCAGCGAGCTCGACATTGAGCGAGGCTTCGCCAAGCAGCGAGCTCGACATTGAACAAGGTTAAGCCAAGTAGCGAGGCTCGACATCGGCGAGGCTTCGCCAAGCAGCGAGCTCGACATTGAGCGAGGCTTCGCCAAGCAGCGAGCTCGACATTGAGCGAGGCTTCGCCAAGCAGCGAGCTCGACATTGAGCGAGGCTCGCCAAGCAGCGAGCTCGACATTGAGCGAGGCTCGCCAAGCAGCGAGCTCGACATTCAACCGAGGTTCGCCTACAGCGGTGAACCTCGACATTCAACCGAGGTTCGCCTACGGCGGTGAACCTCGACATTCAACCGAGGTTCGCCTACAGCGGTGAACCTCGACATTCAACCGAGGTTCGCCTACGGCGGTGAACCTCGGCGCTCAACCTCAGCGGTCATATGAGGTTAAGCCCGCGGCAACGGTTTGGCGAGGTTAAGCCACCAGCGTTTCTTGCAGGCGCCAGCGTGGCCCGTACCAGTTCCACGTCTTTGCGGCGCGCTTCGCGCGCAGCCCTGCGTTCCGTAGCGGTAGGCGTGTTTGCATAGCGAACCCCAAGGCCACGAAGGCCACAACAACCACGTGGGTTAAGGAGTGGGCATCATGTTATGCCCACTAACTCACGTTTCCACAATTTTTAGCATACCAGTTACATGCTAAAACCGATATAAATAGCCGTGAGCAGCTATGGAAAAAAGGGGGCTTGGGCTTGGGCTTGGGCTGGCTGGCTTTTCTTTTGGAGCTTTTGGAGGATTCAACACTTGCGCGCAAGTGAGATCGAGCTCTTCATCAGTAATCTCAAGATCATCTGCAGCCTTGTTCTGATCGTCAATAGGAAGCAATCTCGACGTGAGCATCGAGAGAAGCATCCTATCGCTGCCGAGAACCCACTTTAAAAGAGGAGTCAAATCAATCTCCTCTTCCTCTGTAATCGAGAAAATTTGATTGTAAACCCATCCATTCAATCAATAAATTTTTCGACCCTCTGAAGATGGCGACCACGGTGGGGCGACCATTCATTAGATGAGCTGGTGGTGTGCTTAATCGGACGAACCTGCGTCCACATGGCGAACCTGCGTCCACATGGCGAACCTGCGTCCACATGGCGAACCTCGCCCGTCAATGTGAGTCCTCTCCAAAGGGATGAGCCTCGTCCAGTGGCGAACCTGCGCCCGTCAATGTGAGTCCTCTCCAAAGGGATGAGCCTCGTCCAGTGGCGAACCTGCGTCCACATGGCGAACCTGCGTCCACATGGCGAACCTGCGTCCAAGTGGCGAACCTGCGTCCACATGGCGAACCTGCGTCCACATGGCGAACCTGCGTCCACATGGCGAACCTGCGTCCACATGGCGAACCTGCGTCCACATGGCGAACCTGCGTCCACATGGCGAACCTGCGTCCACATGGCGAACCTGCGTCCACATGGCGAACCTGCGTCCAAGTGGCGAACCTGCGTCCACATGGCGAACCTGCGTCCACATGGCGAACCTGCGTCCACATGGCGAACCTGCGTCCACATGGCGAACCTGCGTCCACATGGCGAACCTGCGTCCACATGGCGAACCTGCGTCCAAGTGGCGAACCTGCGTCCACATGGCGAACCTGCGTCCAAGTGGCGAACCTGCGTCCACATGGCGAACCTGCGCCGTCAATGTGAGTCCTCTCCAAAGGGATGAGCCTCGTCCAGTGGCGAACCTGCGTCCACATGGCGAACCTGCGTCCAAGTGGCGAACCTGCGTCCACATGGCGAACCTGCGTCCACATGGCGAACCTGCGTCCAAGTGGCGAACCTGCGCCCGTCAATGTGAGTCCTCTCCAAAGGGATGAGCCTCGTCCAGTGGCGAACCTGCGTCCACATGGCGAACCTGCGTCATTATGAACCTACCCAACAACATGAGGTCCATTCTAAATAAGATGAACCTCGTTCAAACAACGAACCTCGTCATTGCACCCCAAGTTGTGAACCTGGTCTTCATCTAAGGGTTCATTCAAAACAAGGCGAGCATTAAGCCCTAGGCTGCGAACCTGCGTCCACATGGCGAACCTGCGTCCACATGGCGAACCTGCGTCCACATGGCGAACCTGCGTCCACATGGCGAACCTGCGTCCACATGGCGAACCTGCGTCCACATGGCGAACCTGCGTCCAAGTGGCGAACCTGCGTCCACATGGCGAACCTGCGTCCACATGGCGAACCTCGCCCGTCAATGTGAGTCCTCTCCAAAGGGATGAGCCTCGTCCAGTGGCGAACCTGCGCCCGTCAATGTGAGTCCTCTCCAAAGGGATGAGCCTCGTCCAGTGGCGAACCTGCGTCCACATGGCGAACCTGCGTCCACATGGCGAACCTGCGTCCACATGGCGAACCTGCGTCCACATGGCGAACCTGCGTCCAAGTGGCGAACCTGCGTCCACATGGCGAACCTGCGTCCACATGGCGAACCTGCGTCCACATGGCGAACCTGCGTCCACATGGCGAACCTGCGTCCACATGGCGAACCTGCGTCCAAGTGGCGAACCTGCGTCCAAGTGGCGAACCTGCGTCCAAGTGGCGAACCTGCGTCCACATGGCGAACCTGCGTCCACATGGCGAACCTGCGTCCACATGGCGAACCTGCGTCCACATGGCGAACCTGCGTCCACATGGCGAACCTCGCCCGTCAATGTGAGTCCTCTCCAAAGGGATGAGCCTCGTCCAGTGGCGAACCTGCGTCCAAGTGGCGAACCTGCGTCCACATGGCGAACCTCGTCATTGCACCCCAAGTTGTGAACCTGGTCTTCATCTAAGGGTTCATTCAAAACAAGGCGAGCATTAAGCCCTAGGCTGCGAACCTGCGTCCACATGGCGAACCTCGCCCGTCAATGTGAGTCCTCTCCAAAGGGATGAGCCTCGTCCAGTGGCGAACCTGCGCGTCAATGTGAGTCCCCTTGAAAGAGATGAGCCTGCGTGCAGTGGCGAATCTGCGCTCGTTGGCGAACCGTCATAGCAAGCGTCAAAGTGATGAACCTCGACATGGGGTGTCATCAAAGCAAGGCGAAGCTTCGCTCGATGGGCCGAATCTCATCGTGGAAGCGTCGGAATGGCGAACCTGCGTCATTATGAACCTACCCAACAACATGAGGTCCATTCTAAATAAGATGAACCTCGTTCAAACAACGAACCTCGTCATTGCACCCCAAGTTGTGAACCTGGTCTTCATCTAAGGGTTCATTCAAAACAAGGCGAGCATTAAGCCCTAGGCTGCGAACCTCGTCCAAGTGGCGAACCTGCGTCCAAGTGGCGAACCTGCGCCGTCAATGTGAGTCCTCTCCAAAGGGATGAGCCTCGTCCAGTGGCGAACCTGCGTCCACATGGCGAACCTGCGTCCACATGGCGAACCTGCGTCCACATGGCGAACCTGCGTCCACATGGCGAACCTGCGTCATTGCACCCCAAGTTGTGAACCTGGTCTTCATCTAAGGGTTCATTCAAAACAAGGCGAGCATTAAGCCCTAGGCTGCGAACCTGCGTCCACATGGCGAACCTGCGCCGTCAATGTGAGTCCTCTCCAAAGGGATGAGCCTGCGTCCAGTGGCGAACCTGCGCCAACAATGTGAGGTCCCCTTGAAAGAGATGAGCCTGCGTGCAGTGGCGAATCTCGCTCTGTTGACGAACTTCGTCATAGCAAGCGTCAAAGTGATGAACCTCGACATGGGGTGTCATCAAAGCAAGACGAAGCTCGCTCAGTGGACGAATCTCATCGTAGGAAGCGTCAGAATGACGAACCTCGTCATTATGAACCTACCCAACAACATGAGGTCCATTCTAAATAAGATGAACCTCGTTCAAACAACGAACCTCGTCATCATCAGGGGGTTCATTTAAAACAAGGCGAACGTCGCCCCAGCTGCGAACCTCGCCCCAACTGTAGACCTCGTCCAAGTGGCGAACCTCGCCGTCAATGTGAGGTCCCCTCCAAAGGATGGCCAAACAAATTGAGGGTCGAACTGATGAGGAACGTCACGAACCTCGTCATTGCACCCCAAGTCGTGAACCTCGTCTTCATCTAAGGGTTCATTCAAAACAAGGCGAGCATTAAGCCCTAGGCTGCGAACCTGCGTCCACATGGCGAACCTGCGCCGTCAATGTGAGTCCCCTCCAAAGAGGCGAACCTGCGTCCAAGTGGTGAACCTGCGCCGTCAATGTGAGGTCCCCTCCAAAGGGTGGAGCCTGCGTCCAAGTGGCGAACCTGCGCCAACAATGTGAGGTCCCCTTGAAAGAGATGAGCCTGCGTGCAGTGGCGAACATGCTCTGTTGATGAACCTCGTCATAGCAAGCGTCAAAGTGATGAACCTCGACATGGGGTGTCATCAAAGCAAGGCGAAGCTTCGCTCGGTGGGCCGAATCTGCGTCGTAGGAAGCGTCGAGAATGGCGAACCTGCGTCATTATGAACCTACCCAACAACATGAGGTCCATTCTAAATAAGATGAACCTCGTTCAAACAACGAACCTCGTCATCATCGGGGTTCATTTCAAACAAGGCGAGCGTCGCCCGGTGCGAACCTGCGTCCAAGTGGCGAACCTGCGTCCAAGTGGCGAACCTCGTCCAAGTGGCGAACCTGCGCCATCAGCGTGAGATCCCCTCAAAATGGGATAAGCCTGCGTCAAAGTGGCGAACCTGCGCCAACAATGTGAGGTCCCCTCCAAAGAGGCGAACCTGCGTCCAAGTGGCGAACCTGCGTCCAAGTGGCGAACCTCGTCATTGCACCCCAAGTCGTGAACCTCGTCTTCATCTAAGGGTTCATTCAAAACAAGGCGAGCATTAAGCCCTAGGCTGCGAACCTGCGTCCAAGTGGCGAACCTGCGCCGTCAATGTGAGTCCCCTCCAAAGAGGCGAACCTGCGTCCAAGTGGTGAACCTGCGCCGTCAATGTGAGGTCCCCTCCAAAGGGTGGAGCCTGCGTCCAAGTGGCGAACCTCGACAGCGACGAAGTCGCTTGAAACATGGCGAACCTCGTCCAAGTGGCCAACCTGCGCCAACAATGTGAGGTCCCCTTGAAAAGAGATGAGCCTGGATGCAGTGGCGAACATGCTCTGTTGATGAACCTCGTCATAGCAAGCATCGGAATGGCGAACCTCGTCATCATGAACCTCGACATGGGGTGTCATCAAAGCAAGGCGAAGCTTCGCTCGGTGGGCCGAATCTGCGTGGTAGGAAGCGTCGAGAATGGCGAACCTGCGTCATTATGAACCTACCCCACAACATGAGGTCCATTCTAAACAAGATGAACCTCGTTCAAACAACGAACCTCGTCATCATCAGGGGGTTCATTTCAAACAAGGCGAGCGTCGCCCGGTGCGAACCTGCGTCTACAAGGCGAATGTAAGCCCGGTGCGAACCTGCGTCTACAAGGCGAGCGTCGCCCGGTGCGAACCTGCGTCCAAGTGGCGAACCTGCGTCTACAAGGCGAGCGTCGCCCGGTGCGAACCTGCGTCCAAGTGGCGAACCTGCGTCCAAGTGGCGAACCTCGTCCAAGTGGCGAACCTGCGCCATCAGCGTGAGATCCCCTCAAAATGGGATAAGCCTCGTCAAAGTGGCGAACCTCGTTTGAATGGCGAGGTTCCTTTGTTGTGGCGAACCTCGTTTGAATGGCGAGGTTCCTTTGTTGTGGCGAACCTGCGCCCGACAACATGAGGTCCCCTCTAAAGGGATGAACCTCGTCCAAGCAGCGAACCGCCAACATGAAGTCTCCTCTACAGGACAAACCTCGTGAGGCGGTGAACCTGCCGCCAAAATCAAAGGCGGCAACCTCGCCCGGTGTAGAGTCGAAAAAGTTTTGTTTGATTGACTTTGAGAAAAAGATTACAATCACACTCTCGATTACAGAGGAAGAAGATTGATTTGACTTCTCTTTTGTATGGGTTCTTGGTGGCGAAAGAAGGCTTCACTCAATGCTCACGTAGAGATCCGCTTTCCGTTGACGATCAGCACAAAGTTGTTGATGATTGATGAAGAACTCAATCTCTCTTGCGCGCAAGTGCTGGGTTTTCCCCAAAAGTTCAAAAGTTCAAAAGCCCCTTCCTCATAGCTGCTCACGGCTATTTATTGGGCCTTAAGCATGTAACTATCATCTGGAATCGTGGAAACGTGGGTTAGTGGGCATAGCGATGCCCACCATTTAACCGCGTGTTTATCGTGGCTTCGTGGCCTTCGTGGCGTTGGTTTTCTTTGTTATGGCGGTGCGAGCCGTTAGATGGCGAGCTTATTTGCTTGGCGAACCTCGTTTGAATGGCGAGGTTCCTTTGTTGTGGCGAACCTCGTTTGAATGGCGAGGTTAAGCTACTTGGGTGAACCGGTTTGCTAACGAGCTTATTTGCTTGGCGAACCTCGGTTGGATGCATTTATGCATTTTGGTTGGATAGCGAGCCCATTTGCGTGGCGAACCTCGTTTGAATGGCGAGGTTCCTTTGTTGTGGCGAACCTCGTTTGAATGGCGAGGTTCCTTTGTTGTGGCGAATCTTGTATGAAATGGTTGGATGGCGAGCCCATTTGCGTGGCGAACCTCGTTTGAATGGCGAGGTTCCTTTGTTGTGGCGAACCTCGTTTGAATGGCGAGGTTCCTTTGTTGTGGCGAACCTCGTTTGAATGGCGAGGTTCCTTTGTTGTGGCGAACCTCGTTTGAATGGCGAGGTTCCTTTGTTGTGGCGAACCTCGGTTGAATGGTGAGGTTCGCTGGCGTGGCGAACCTCGTTTGAATGGCGAGGTTCCTTTGTTGTAGGCGAACCTCGTTTGAATGGCGAGGTTCCTTTGTTGTAGGCGAACCTCGTTTGAATGGCGAGGTTCCTTTGTTGTGGCGAACCTCGTTTGAATGGCGAGGTTCCTTTGTTGTGGCGAACCTCGTTTGAATGGCGAGGTTCCTTTGTTGTGGCGAACCTCGTTTGAATGGCGAGGTTCCTTTGTTGTGGCGAACCTCGTTTGAATGGCGAGGTTCCTTTGTTGTAGGCGAACCTCGGTTGAATGGTGAGGTTCGCTGCTGTAGGCGAACCTCGTTTGAATGGCGAGGTTCCTTTGTTGTGGCGAACCTCGTTTGAATGGCGAGGTTCCTTTGTTGTGGCGAACCTCGGTTGAATGGTGAGGTTCGCTGCTGTAGGCGAACCTCGTTTGAATGGCGAGGTTCCTTTGTTGTAGGCGAACCTCGGTTGAATGGTGAGGTTCGCTGCTGTAGGCGAACCTCGTCGACAAGAGGGCTTATTTGCTTGGCGAACCTCGTCGACAAGAGGGCTTATTTGCTTGGCGAACCTCGTGCGAATGGAGAACCGCCAAATTTTGAAGTTGTGGGCGAGCCTCGCCAAACTTTGATCTTGTGGCGAGCCTCGTCAAACTTAAGTGTTGAGGCGAATCTCATCATATGATTGTTGAGCTTCGTTTCGTCGCGAGCCTCGTGTTATGATTGAACTCCGCTCCTCGTGCGAACCTCGTGTTGAGGTCGAGCCTCGTCTTGGCGAGTCGTTTTGAAGTTTGTATGGTCTAGCCTGCCCTACCGGCGAGCCTGCATGAAGCTTTAACAACTAGGGTGCTCGTGACCCTCGCCTAGAGGATTTTTTGTCTACAAGACCCCTTCAAAGTTTTGGACTTGAATCGGGTTGTGTGGAGTGCGGAATACTTTGAATTTTTCTAATAGCTATTGGCGAACTTAGCACTCCAACCTCGCCGGGAGTTGAGATATGAGGGCAAGGTCACGAACCTCGCGACTCACCGACCCTTGGCGTTTAGTTTCGATTTCTCTTTAAATCCGCATCCACGTGGCAAATTAGGGATTAGACCCCTTCGGTGACTTGTCACATCCCGGATCTCATCCGCGGATCGCGCCGATGATCGTGAGAGATTTGGGCCGTATATCTCGGCCGTCGGTTGGGTTCTTGAGACCCATATATGGCAATGAGCCGAGAAAGCTCCCACTGCTCATCTTCCTCAAGCCACAAATTTAGATCACGAAATCTTCCTTGGCCTTTCGAAGCAATGGCCCCAAAACGCTCTTGGCAAAGGCAAAAGCGTTGGGACTTACGGCTCTGCTCCACGCCGTCGCTTTCACGGGTAAAAGTAAGAGCATCGCTTCGCCAAAACATGACTTTTAAGAGCTGCCATAGAGTTAATTTTACGATTTGATTTTCACTCACGGAGATGAGATTGCTCTCAAGATCATATCTTTCTAAGCTGCGCCGGTTTTGATGAGCTTGCCTCATTTGGCTTGATAAACCTCATCGAGGTTCTTGATCTCAGATCCCCATAGGGTCTGTTTTGAAACTTCGCTTTGTTTGGCGAGGTTTGATTATTTTAGATGAAGCTCGTTTGGCGAGGCTCGTTTTGGAGAGGTAAGTCTCGTTTGGCGAGGCTCGTTTTGGAGAGGTAAGTCTCGTTTGGCGAGGCTCGTTTTGGAGAGGTAAGTCTCGTTTGGCGAGGCTCGTTTTGGAGAGGTAAGTCTCGTTTGGCGAGGCTCGTTTTGGAGAGGTAAGTCTCGTTTGGCGAGGCTCGTTTTGGAGAGGTAAGTCTCGTTTGGCGAGGCTCGTTTTGGAGAGGTAAGTCTCGTTTGGCGAGGCTCGTTTTGGAGAGGTAAGTCTCGTTTGGCGAGGCTCGTTTTGGAGAGGTAAGTCTCGTTTGGCGAGGCTTCGCTTTCTTGTTGGATGAGCCTCCTTTGGCGAGGTTAAGCTCTTGGATGACTTTGTCCTTTTGAAGTGGCGATTTAAACCTCGAGACTAACTTCTTCTTCTCTTTTCTTTTGTGTAGTTGAGCATCCTTCTACCCCCATTCCTCAGCGGGGTTCTTTGAACAAATGGTGCTCAAGGCGAGAACTGTTTTCCTCTCCCCTCGTGAGCGTTCACGCATTTGTGGGCAGGCGAAGAGTCGAGACTTCTTTACGAACCTTCAACATCCACCTTGGCGTTGGATTACGGATGCCTTTGGAGTCGTGCTTAGGGACCAGATCATAAAGCTTGTCTTTACGTTTGGAGATGATCTTGAAGATCGGATCTGTTGGACTTGGGTTACGTACAAGTGGCTCAGTGGTAAACTCACGCTACATGTTCTTGCCTTAATGGAGCAGGATTGCTCCTGACCTCCTTAAGAGCAGCTTCTAATCCTCGGAAGATGGTGGGATCTAACCCTACTCAAGATGGAGTGATGTGTGGTCACTTCTCTCGGAGTGGTGCAGTGGACGCCATGGTCATCATGTAAGCGGTCTACAACACGGACTTTTCAAAGGGAACTTCTGTTGGTGAATCGGTATCATGACCAACACTTTTAGTCGTGCTTTCCATAAAGCGGAGGGCAATTCCCGCCAAGGATTTCGGACTCTGGTTGGTCTCGATGGGGTTCTTCGCAATGGTGGCCTCGCATCCTTGAATACATTCTAGAAGAGTATCGTGGCCAATTGGAGAGGTTTGGCCTTAGGGCTCCTATCGGGGCAACTCAACTAGGCTTGAGGAACAATTCTCAACAGTTCTTTGGGATTTTGGAATTGTATAATCGATACTCATACCTTCTTCACTCGGATGGCGAATTGGGGATTGCTTTGCGAGATGGCGAGGTTTGGGCTACCTCATGGCGGTATCCGTCTGAGGAGTACATCAGGGGTATAAAGAGTGATGGATTTGGAAAAGATCACCCCAAGTAGTGGAGACCTATTGGGAAGTGATGTGCCACTATTATATTTGCACATGTAGGCGGCCGTCTTGATAAGAAGGGGAAAAGTTCATTAGTCATAATGTTTGGGCCCACTACCTCTTTGAAGGGCTAGATGATAAAGAAGGTATTGTGGTGCCCACAGGTCCTCTTGGTGGGTAAATTGTCAAGGCTTGTGCTTGACAACCTTCCACTTTCTTATGTGACTTCCACAGACGAGCATGGCTTCGGCGAGGTGACGTTTGACACTTATATTTATCGAGGCGGGGGCGATCTCTTCAAAGCGGTGCTAGCGGGCTACCTCATGTTGTGGCTCAAACACATCGTCGTCCCAGCCGGCTTTGATTCATTAGGACTGAGGTGATTTTCCTGCTGTTTGCTTAGCACCGCAGTCGGTATGCACTTCTTCCTTCCATGATTGCCGGTATTCACTCACGGTTGCGGCGTCTTTGCTATACCTTACGCCATGGTCTTTGAGAACCCAAGGGTGGAATTACCGACGCCTATCTTATGGCGTGGTTCGTCATGCACTGCCCTACTCTCATGGGTACACCTTCTGCTCCTATAGAAGGACAAATCACTCCTTTCATCCAGAGGCTAGAGAACGTCGATTGGACCAAACATTACATGGCTTCAGTGCGGCGCGCTCTCCGGGACTATAAGAGTTATTCTTTTAATCGGTGCCTCCCTCATTTTCCTGGGGTCAGCTATGGACAAGCTCTAGTGGATGAACCCAATGCTCAGGGTTATACCACTTTATCGCTTGGCTGCTTCTTATGGCTCATGAGCATCCGTGAGGTATTTTATCTTCGTTTCGGTCCTATATGCGTGTGGAGCCTTATCTACCACAATCGCTTTGCGTCAATTTGGGTATGATCAAGCGTATGTCGGTAATCCCAATTCTCAATTACAATCCGGCGGTGCGGCTTAGTTGCGGGATCGAGCTTGGTATTGGACCGTTCTTTGGCGACAGTGCTTTCGTTTTCTCTTCATAGCGAGACCCTCAATCGGGGCGGCGTTAGCGTATTGCAAGTGGCATTGCATGGCAAGCGCCGAAATTCGAGCTTCAACATCAACTCTTAAGGGCTCACGATTAATTGGGGCGTTATAGAAGGCGGACTTCAGCGAGGAGCGCATTAGGGACTAAAGAGTATTTGCCGAAGCGGATCTTTGGGCTGCTAAACCCCAAGTTGGTGTGGAGCCCTCCGCCAATCCGGCCCTCATGGGACCCGGGAGCCATCCGTCAACCCAACCCACATGAGACCCGGTGGATATAGATGAAGCTCTAGATGATGCGGTAGCAACATGCCTTCTTCTGGCGGTGTTGAAAAAACTCCCGGGGTTGAACCTGTATCAGAGGCACCTAGAGATTTCGCTCCTTTTGGAGAACCATCGGAACATATTCCAGAAGATCCTCTTGAAAGCTCTACCTCGCCCAGCCAGTCTGTTGGAGCTGTGCCCCAAGAAGCCACCCACACTTCAGAGCCTGGAGGAAGCCAAGCTTTGGTGCCAACAAATCAAGGATCTAAAAGACCAGGGCCCCCTCGGTCCAAGCGTGTAGTCAAGCGGGTGAGGAGAGAAGCCTTGATTGAAGCTGCCGCCAGCCTGAGCCCCATTACTGAAGGTCCTCCTGATGCTGCCAAGAGTATGCTTGATGATGCTAAAGAGTCTCCGGTGGTTCTTTGCTGTTTACAGTCGAGAACCGGGACTCAAGGCGATCTGACAATCCTGCTTGCGGTTGTGCACGAGACCCAGCGGCTTTGGCTATCGCCACCACCCCTTCAATTGATGTCCTGCCAATCCCGTCCTCGGCTTGTCCGTCGGGCTCAAATCCTTCTGCTGGTACCCCCTCTTCTTTTGACTTGTCGAAAGACTACGGGGTATCTATGATTCGCCATAATTTCCTCACCATCCTAAAAGAATCTCTGCTCAAGTGTTGGGCGTGGTGGGGACTTTCTTTGGAATCAAAGGCTGTTTGGAACCCCTCACGGATGTGATCGCGAGCGACCAGCGCTTCTGACTCTGTTGCCTTACGAACCTACTTGGTACAAGCAGAGGCTCTTTTCAACAAATGGCAGAGACAGCGTGACCAATCTCTTCGTTCCATGATTGAGGACCGTGCTATGCATCTTAGGAGAATAAGAGATGATACCCAATTTGAGCTCCAACGTCAAATGCTTTCGAAAAGCGGAGACTATTGGGAAGCTCTTTGCGGCGGCCAGCGCCTACGTATGATGAAATGAAAAGGGTTCTTGGCGCCGAGCATAACCAACAACTCTGGTTGACTCCTATAAGGCCGCTTTCGCCGATATTCGTGCAAAATTGGCGGGCGAGAGAGTGGGCTAGCGGTACTCTTGAAACATCGGACTCGATAGCTCAATGTCGCAGTACATGAGGCAGCGGTGCAAAATGAATCGATGACACAGGCCGGTGGCGTTCTTTGTGAGCCAAATGCACATGCTTTAGGCGATGATCTTTACAAGCGGTGACGGAGGAGGTCAAAGTCGCCACCGTGAAACTATGGTCAAGATTGCTTCGAGATCCGCCAAACTCTTGGGAACTTGTAACTCATGTACCCTTGATTTTGTTATAAAATTTCGACTTTGGAGTCCATTTAATGTTTTCTCGTGTCATTTATATCGCAATTTGGAATTTTTAGCAAACCCCGACTATCAGCGGACTTGGTATGTCTTTACGGTTCTTGTTTGAGCTGGACTAGCCATACTTTTCCCCTCGGTATGATGAGTTTTGAGGAGGTTCTTTTAGGCTTAGCGCTAAAATTTCCCTCTATCCTTAGCCGTTCAAGGCGTTGGATTAAAAGATAAGGACAACTCATCACGGTAAACCACCCTCGGGAATAAAATAGTGTGGGAGTGATCAAATCATTCAATGACATAAAAGTGCCACGATCGTGACCAGAAAGGAATCAAGTTGTTCAGTGACATGAAAGTATAACAACCATGATTGTGAACAAAGTCATTTAGAGGAATGACCTTGTGGGAGTAGTTAAATCATTCAGTGACATAAAAGTATAGCGGCGTGGTTGAAATAAAAGCACATCTCGTGGTAGGCTACCATCGGGGAATAAAACCGTATAGGAGTGATCAAATGGTTGATGACATAGAAGTATAGCGATCGTGATCAAAAGCGATCAAGTTGTTGATGACATGAAAGTATAACAACTCGATTGTGAACAAAGTCATTTAAGGAAATGACTCGTGGGGTTAAGCGAGTGGATTCGATGACATAAGAGTATAGCGACTATGATTAGAATAGGAGCACATCGCATAGTAGGCCACTATTGGTGAGGGATTTGATAGGGGTGTATCACTTGGTTAACCACTATCTAACATATAGTCACTCGGACAAGAGGCGATATGGAAATGATCAGTCGTTGATGGCGTAGAAGTATAGCGGCGTGATCGAAAACAATCACATTGTTGATGGTGTGAAAGTATGACCCTTTGTGATTAACATGAAGACACATCATTCGATAAATCAAAATTAGGTGGCGGCCGTTGTTCGCGAGGAATTGAAACATTGGCTCATCGTTGAGTAAGCCCATAAGGGATGGCGAACATCATTGGTATGAATAACAAGCGTCGGAGAATTAGAATATTGGCATCACTTGGTAGGCCAAAGGTGGATATCGTAAAGATAAAATATTGACTTGGTAAGTCAATACTTAGAAACGATAAGATAATTGACTAGGGGTAATATTTCTTGAAACTTACCATTGATAGGCATCATGATTTTGTCGCCTTCTTGATTGGTTAAGTGATGCGCTCCATTCGAGTAGACCGACTCCCTCTGAATGGTCCTTCCCATTTTGGTTGAATTTCCCTTTCTTTTGGAATTCAAAATCATTGGGCGTCGGACGGCGAGCGAGTCGCCTTCCTTGAAAATCGACATCGGACTTTCTTGTCAAATGCTTTAGAAATCGAGTGCGGTACAACTTCGATATCTTTGTTGAGCACATGAGTAAGCTTTTCATCCGGCATTTCAAGCTCCTCAAAGGCGTCGTGATGATTTTCTTGATCGTCATTCGGTGGTTAATGCTATTAAGTAGCGATGGGATTTGAATCTCCAGCGGTAGAATAGCCTCACAACCATAAACCAGAGAATATGGGGTGGTACCCGTCGGTGTGCGAACCGTCGTACGATAAGCCCACAAACTTTGTCCCAACTTATCATCCCAATCCTTCTTATTTGAAGAGACCATCTTGGTGAGGATCTTGATGATCGTCTTATTAAAAGCTTCAGCTTGTCCGTTTGCCGCCGGATAATAAGCTGTTGATGCTAAATTCGGATTGAATTTATCCGCAATCAGCGTGGCGTGGTGACAAATTGTGGACCATTGTCGTGGACAATCTGTCTTGGTACACCATATCGGTATATGACGTGATGTTTGACAAATTTGATCACATCACTAGCCTTGACCATTCTCAATGGAATAGCTTCCGCCCATTTTGAGAAATAGTCAGTTATTGCCAATATGAAACAATGTCCTTTTGAAGAAGCGGAGAGATGGGACCAACAATATCCATTCCCCGTTTCAAATGGCGGGGCGTGGCGGTAGGATGCAAGTGTTCGGCGGTTGGTGAAGGTAATTAGCATGTATCGGCATGCATGACATTGTTTAAGCGTAAGCCGGCATCCTTACCATTGTCGGCCAATAATAGCAGAGTCTCGCGGCCGATCCCATAACTTAGGTCGGTGGTGTGCTCCACAAACACCGTCATGAGCTTCTTTCAAGACTTGCTCTGCTTCCTTAGTTGACAAACATCGAGCGGTAACCCATCATATGACCTTCTATACAAAGTGCGTAGTGGGAATCATAGTAAAATCTTGATACTTCGTCGGCGAATTGACTCTCTTTCTTTTATGTCTTGGGTAATATCCATGCAAGACATGTCGATGTCGGGAACCGCCGGTCGTGCTTCAAATGACTTAGGTTAGATCTTCATTGCTTGGATGCAGCATATTTGGTCGAAATAGTTGCCGACTAGACACACTAACTTTCTGAGTAGCATTCTCGGGCGGGGCTAAGCGTAAACAAAAGGCAGTATGCTCGCATAAGTATTTTGCAAGCGGGGTACATGATCAATGTAAAAGCTTTCAAAGTCGATAAGCGATGGCGGTTGCATGATGAGGATAAGGTCCTCGTGCGACTTCATACTCTCCTCTTAGTTGTTTAACGATTAGGCTGTGAATCCCCAAATGCTTCAAGATGTTTCACACCTAAATGTTTGGCTATGTCGAGACCAATCAACAGCGCATTGTACTGCCTTTCGTTATTGGTGCATGATTACGATAGCGACCACATTTCGTGGTATCCGTGGTTTTGGGGAGATATCGATACTACCCTCCGGCTAGCGGGGCCGTCATGGAGTCGCTCTCGCGGCTCAGATCAAAGAACAAGCTGCCATACACGTTTCCTTAGAGACTAGATTAGCTTCATAAGGTTCATCGGGCATGTCTTGATATAATTTGACTTTCCCTTTCAATGGGTGGTTAGCCATAAGATCACCTGCGGCTTGACCCTTCATCGCCGAGGTTTGAAGTGAATGTCGTCTTGAGATAATAACAATGCCCATCTAGCCATTCGACCATTCAGCGTGCGGTGGGTCATGAATACCGTATAGGGTCAATTTTGGATATGACATGTATAGTGCGTCCCGCGAGATAGTGCGCATCTTTTGGATGGCGAAGACCAAAGCCAAACATTTCTTGAATGGGAGGATATCGATATTGACCCCGACGGCGTCACGGTAATATCTTGCTGTTGCGTGGCCATTGTCATCGTCACGTGCTAAAGACACGCGCATACTCTGTAGCGCGGATGTAAATCAGAAAGGGCTTTCTTGATTTAGGTGCAACTAACACAGGGGGATTAGAAAGATATGTTTTGATCTTTTCGAATGCCTTAGGCAATCTTCATCCCAAGCGAATGATACACCTTTCTTCATGAGCTTGAGAATGGTTGACATTTCCACGATAAATTGGAAATGAATCTGCGAATGTAAGCCAAGCGTCCTTGGAGACCACGAAGCTCCTAAGGCTTCTAGGAGGTGGAAGTTCTGGATAGCTTTGATCTTGTCGGGATCGAGGCGTATACCATCTGCTGTGACCACGAACCCTAAGAATTTACCACTTGACATCCCGAGAAAAGACTTGGTTGGGTTCATCTTCAAGCGATGTGCGCATTATCTCAAATGTTGTCTTCAAGTTATGCAAGTGATCACCTTTGTGGCGACTCTTAACTACTAAATGCGTCACGTAGCATTCCACTTGTTTTACGTAAATGTTTTGGAAAATAGTGGTCATAACACGTTGGTATGTAGCCCGTTTTTCAAGCGAAGGCATAAGCGTATAACGGTATATTCGAGGCGGTGTTGAGGCGGTGTGCCTTCGTCATCGGGATGCATTTTGATCGATTGTACCACGAAGCCATCCATAAAGACATCCTCGAATCCACATGTGTTGTCGATGATAATGTCCGTAATTGGTAGAAATCGTCTTTCGGACATGCGCATTTACGTCGGTAATCAGCATAAGGTCGGATCTGTCGTTTTCTTTACCACGGGTACTATATTTGCTACCCGGTCGGGATCTTTGCACTTCGGATGAACCACGCTTTGATCGGCTTCTCGATTTCTTTCGATGGCTTTCATGACTGAGGGAAAATGCGTCGTTGTTGTTGTTTAACGAGGTTTAGCTCGGCTTAATGTTAAGGCGATGCATGGCCACTTGAGGGTCTAAACCGGCATATCTTCATAACTCCATGCGAAGACATCGATATATTCTGTACCAAGCGATAAGGCTCTCCTTTTCTTGGTAGTCAAACTATAAACTTATGAATATGGGTTTTGGATTAGCCGTCCCCATATTAACTTGGATTATTTTATCATCGATGGGTGGCTCGTTGTTCAAAGCGATGTTCCCATTGCATTCCAATTTGTTGACTCATTGGATCCTCAATGGCGGTAGAGATCATCTTCTTGGATCTCTATTGGATCGGTGAGGTCATATTGGCCATCAAGGACTTAAATTCCGTCCTATCTTGGCGTCGAATCGAGGAAGTTGCTTGAAGATGAGTGATCGACTCACCCTCGGTCATAACATGCCATGAGTGCGGTGACTCATATCCCAACCCTTTATGAGTTTTATGATAGTAATCATCGGTGGCCTTAGGGACATAAGCGGTCGGATCGGCGTTTTGATACCTTTTAGTAGTTTAGCCCTTCTTTGTGAAGGAAGTCATATCCCATTTTCTTCATCGGATGTTGCGTCGTGAAATATGAAAATTGGGGTTCTTTTCTTTTGCTTGGGGTTGTTCCACCTCGGCTTGCAATGGTTTGTTGACTGCCCAAAGATAATGTCTTTCGACCATTATTAGGGACGGTATCACAAAAGGCAGCTTGTGAAGAGTTAAAGTGCCTTTGAGTTGTCATAAATGGCGGTGAATGGGCATGTGCAATCACGAGTTGACATACAACCGTGGAAGAATTTCGACATCAAGTCGGTATGACTTTTAACACCGGTCGCGTAAGCTAAATCATAATTTTCATTAAAATCGACTATGTAGTCATCGGGATCATTGGATCGATTACAAAAGGTTTTTCATCATTGAAAACAACTCCTTGTTCGGACTCTATGTCAGCTTCATTTCCGCTGTCATAGTCCTCGATCTGTGGTTCATCGGTTTGGCCTTCCTCAAGGTAGTGGACAGAATCAGTAAAATAATTCTCCACCCCTTTGAATGGTTGCCTTTCCGCGACCAATGTTTTAACCATCCCCTCTTCATCTATATACTTCATGCATTGATGCAGCGTAGACGGGACGATCAAGTTTTCATGGATCGAGTTAGACCAAGAGCAAATTGTAAGATGTATCGCGTCGATGACATAGCGGTAACATCGTCTTCAAGTCTCCTATTTGGCATTTGAGTTTGATCTTGCCCAGGGGCGAAATTTGTAGCATTGAAGCCGTAGATGGTAGTCGGTTGTTGCTAACGGTGCGTGATATCCCAAGATGTTGTATAATTCTCAATGGGATGATACTCAATGCAGATCGGGTCAACTTGAGCTCGGTTGATTGGACAGATCCGATATAGCCGATGAAGTACAACGGCCTATCGTGCTTTGGGTTCTTCACTTGCATGTCCTCGATGAAAAAGTAATGCAAGGTATTGGCCCTTTGAAGACGATGACATTGGGCACAAACTTACATTGTCCTTTAGGAAATGGCGAGGCAGCTTCATTATCGCCGGCGCTCTCATGAGCTTCTACGGTAGATTGAGAGAGCGCAAGAGCTCAAATAAAGTAATTCTCGCCGGGATGTTGGAGAGTTGGGCTAACATGTCGAACTGGAAAGGAGCCTTCGAAGTTTCAGGCATGTCCTTCCTGAGTGCTTTGTTGTAGCGGATCTCCCTTGTCTTGGACCCTGTGGCTCCTTCTTTGCTACATCGGGCGTTACCTCGGGGTACTCCCTTAGGAACTCTTTTCGCCTCGGGTGTGCTTGTGCAGGATGTCTGACAGGCGGTTTGTTGCTCGGTAGAGTCATTGACTTCGCTCCTTTTCGGCCTTGCGAGGTGGCGTTACAAGACTTCCCTTTCGACTTTGAAAAAGTCCATTGTTCATCTGATAACAAGTCAGGATGAACCCACATAATTCTCCTTTCGGTAGTGTAAGGGACCATACCTTGTGCTTCCGCGGCTGGAGATCAAAGTTCACAACTTTGGCTTACGCTTGATGGATCGGCTTTACACCGTCACGCGCGGAATTCGCAAAATCGCCAAATTGGAGGCGACCATGTTTCTGAGACACCTTCTTTTGATCCTCCCTTGAGTCATAACACACTTCTAGCAAGACACGGATCTTGTCCTTCAATATGTAACATGACCCGTCGGATGGTGTACCATTCGATGGTACATCTGATATTTTGGATCATCGTCCTTGAAGCTTCCTCAGGCTTCTTTATTTAGGGCGTGATCTTGTTCATTTTAAGTAAAGTTTTGAGGATTGGGATAACACGGTCATCCTTAAAATCATACTTCTTCGAGGGCGGTGTCGAAGCGTTTGATTTACGCTTGAAGGATCTTGAAGTAGGTTGGGCTTCCATGACTAGAGTCTCCTTCCCCTTGATTGCTTTTGAGGAGTAAAATTATTACGGTTACCCCTTTTTGGGGCCGAGAGTCACGAGGTTCATCCCTTTAAAGGGACCTCATGTTGGCGAAGTTCATTGTTTGGGCGAGGTTCATCCCTTTAAAGGGACCTCATGTTGGCGAAGTTCATTGTTTGGGCGAGGTTCATCCCTTTAAAGGGACCTCATGTTGGCGAAGTTCATTGTTTGGGCGAGGTTCATCCCTTTAAAGGGACCTCATGTTGGCGAAGTTCATTGTTTGGGCGAGGTTCATCCCTTTAAAGGGACCTCATGTTGGCGAAGTTCATTGTTTGGGCGAGGTTCATCCCTTTAAAGGGACCTCATGTTGGCGAAGTTCATTGTTTGGGCGAGGTTCATCCCTTTAAAGGGACCTCATGTTGGCGAAGTTCATTGTTTGGGCGAGGTTCATCCCTTTAAAGGGACCTCATGTTGGCGAAGTTCATTGTTTGGGCGAGGTTCATCCCTTTAAAGGGACCTCATGTTGGCGAAGTTCATTGTTTGGGCGAGGTTCATCCCTTTAAAGGGACCTCATGTTGGCGAAGTTCATTGTTTGGGCGAGGTTCATCCCTTTAAAGGGACCTCATGTTGGCGAAGTTCATTGTTTGGGCGAGGTTCATCCCTTTAAAGGGACCTCATGTTGGCGAAGTTCATTGTTTGGGCGAGGTTCATCCCTTTAAAGGGACCTCATGTTGGCGAAGTTCATTGTTTGGGCGAGGTTCATCCCTTTAAAGGGACCTCATGTTGGCGAAGTTCATTGTTTGGGCGAGGTTCATCCCTTTAAAGGGACCTCATGTTGGCGAAGTTCATTGTTTGGGCGAGGTTCATCCCTTTAAAGGGACCTCATGTTGGCGAAGTTCATTGTTTGGGCGAGGTTCATCCCTTTAAAGGGACCTCATGTTGGCGAAGTTCATTGTTTGGGCGAGGTTCATCCCTTTAAAGGGACCTCATGTTGGCGAAGTTCATTGTTTGGGCGAGGTTCATCCCTTTAAAGGGACCTCATGTTGGCGAAGTTCATTGTTTGGGCGAGGTTCATCCCTTTAAAGGGACCTCATGTTGGCGAAGTTCATTGTTTGGGCGAGGTTCATCCCTTTAAAGGGACCTCATGTTGGCGAAGTTCATTGTTTGGGCGAGGTTCATCCCTTTAAAGGGACCTCATGTTGGCGAAGTTCATTGTTTGGGCGAGGTTCATCCCTTTAAAGGGACCTCATGTTGGCGAAGTTCATTGTTTGGGCGAGGTTCATCCCTTTAAAGGGACCTCATGTTGGCGAAGTTCATTGTTTGGGCGAGGTTCATCCCTTTAAAGGGACCTCATGTTGGCGAAGTTCATTGTTTGGGCGAGGTTCATCCCTTTAAAGGGACCTCATGTTGGCGAAGTTCATTGTTTGGGCGAGGTTCATCCCTTTAAAGGGACCTCATGTTGGCGAAGTTCATTGTTTGGGCGAGGTTCATCCCTTTAAAGGGACCTCATGTTGGCGAAGTTCATTGTTTGGGCGAGGTTCATCCCTTTAAAGGGACCTCATGTTGGCGAAGTTCATTGTTTGGGCGAGGTTCATCCCTTTAAAGGGACCTCATGTTGGCGAAGTTCATTGTTTGGGCGAGGTTCATCCCTTTAAAGGGACCTCATGTTGGCGAAGTTCATTGTTTGGGCGAGGTTCATCCCTTTAAAGGGACCTCATGTTGGCGAAGTTCATTGTTTGGGCGAGGTTCATCCCTTTAAAGGGACCTCATGTTGGCGAAGTTCATTGTTTGGGCGAGGTTCATCCCTTTAAAGGGACCTCATGTTGGCGAAGTTCATTGTTTGGGCGAGGTTCATCCCTTTAAAGGGACCTCATGTTGGCGAAGTTCATTGTTTGGGCGAGGTTCATCCCTTTAAAGGGACCTCATGTTGGCGAAGTTCATTGTTTGGGCGAGGTTCATCCCTTTAAAGGGACCTCATGTTGGCGAAGTTCATTGTTTGGGCGAGGTTCATCCCTTTAAAGGGACCTCATGTTGGCGAAGTTCATTGTTTGGGCGAGGTTCATCCCTTTAAAGGGACCTCATGTTGGCGAAGTTCATTGTTTGGGCGAGGTTCATCCCTTTAAAGGGACCTCATGTTGGCGAAGTTCATTGTTTGGGCGAGGTTCATCCCTTTAAAGGGACCTCATGTTGGCGAAGTTCATTGTTTGGGCGAGGTTCATCCCTTTAAAGGGACCTCATGTTGGCGAAGTTCATTGTTTGGGCGAGGTTCATCCCTTTAAAGGGACCTCATGTTGGCGAAGTTCATTGTTTGGGCGAGGTTCATCCCTTTAAAGGGACCTCATGTTGGCGAAGTTCATTGTTTGGGCGAGGTTCATCCCTTTAAAGGGACCTCATGTTGGCGAAGTTCATTGTTTGGGCGAGGTTCATCCCTTTAAAGGGACCTCATGTTGGCGAAGTTCATTGTTTGGGCGAGGTTCATCCCTTTAAAGGGACCTCATGTTGGCGAAGTTCATTGTTTGGGCGAGGTTCATCCCTTTAAAGGGACCTCATGTTGGCGAAGTTCATTGTTTGGGCGAGGTTCATCCCTTTAAAGGGACCTCATGTTGGCGAAGTTCATTGTTTGGGCGAGGTTCATCCCTTTAAAGGGACCTCATGTTGGCGAAGTTCATTGTTTGGGCGAGGTTCATCCCTTTAAAGGGACCTCATGTTGGCGAAGTTCATTGTTTGGGCGAGGTTCATCCCTTTAAAGGGACCTCATGTTGGCGAAGTTCATTGTTTGGGCGAGGTTCATCCCTTTAAAGGGACCTCATGTTGGCGAAGTTCATTGTTTGGGCGAGGTTCATCCCTTTAAAGGGACCTCATGTTGGCGAAGTTCATTGTTTGGGCGAGGTTCATCCCTTTAAAGGGACCTCATGTTGGCGAAGTTCATTGTTTGGGCGAGGTTCATCCCTTTAAAGGGACCTCATGTTGGCGAAGTTCATTGTTTGGGCGAGGTTCATCCCTTTAAAGGGACCTCATGTTGGCGAAGTTCATTGTTTGGGCGAGGTTCATCCCTTTAAAGGGACCTCATGTTGGCGAAGTTCATTGTTTGGGCGAGGTTCATCCCTTTAAAGGGACCTCATGTTCTTTGGCGAGGTTAGCCACTTGGACTAGGCTTCGCGGCGGGGCGGCGTTAGTCTTGTAGGCGAGGTTCGCGATTAGAGGCGACCGCCGTCTTGTTTTGAATGAACCCCGATGATGGTGAGGTTCCTTTGTTGTGGCGAACCTCGTTTGAATGGCGAGGTTCCTTTGTTGTGGCGAACCTCGGTTGAATGGTGAGGTTCCTTTGTTGTGGCGAACCTCGGTTGAATGGTGAGGTTCCTTTGTTGTGGCGAACCTCGGTTGAATGGTGAGGTTCCTTTGTTGTGGCGAACCTCGGTTGAATGGTGAGGTTCCTTTGTTGTGGCGAACCTCGGTTGAATGGTGAGGTTCCTTTGTTGTGGCGAACCTCGGTTGAATGGTGAGGTTCCTTTGTTGTGGCGAACCTCGGTTGAATGGTGAGGTTCCTTTGTTGTGGCGAACCTCGTTTGAATGGCGAGGTTCCTTTGTTGTGGCGAACCTCGGTTGAATGGTGAGGTTCCTTTGTTGTGGCGAACCTCGGTTGAATGGTGAGGTTCCTTTGTTGTGGCGAACCTCGGTTGAATGGTGAGGTTCCTTTGTTGTGGCGAACCTCGGTTGAATGGTGAGGTTCCTTTGTTGTGGCGAACCTCGGTTGAATGGTGAGGTTCCTTTGTTGTGGCGAACCTCGGTTGAATGGTGAGGTTCCTTTGTTGTGGCGAACCTCGTTTGAATGGCGAGGTTCCTTTGTTGTGGCGAACCTCGGTTGAATGGTGAGGTTCCTTTGTTGTGGCGAACCTCGGTTGAATGGTGAGGTTCCTTTGTTGTGGCGAACCTCGGTTGAATGGTGAGGTTCCTTTGTTGTGGCGAACCTCGGTTGAATGGTGAGGTTCCTTTGTTGTGGCGAACCTCGGTTGAATGGTGAGGTTCCTTTGTTGTGGCGAACCTCGGTTGAATGGTGAGGTTCCTTTGTTGTGGCGAACCTCGGTTGAATGGTGAGGTTCCTTTGTTGTGGCGAACCTCGGTTGAATGGTGAGGTTCCTTTGTTGTGGCGAACCTCGTTTGAATGGCGAGGTTCCTTTGTTGTGGCGAACCTCGGTTGAATGGTGAGGTTCCTTTGTTGTGGCGAACCTCGGTTGAATGGTGAGGTTCCTTTGTTGTGGCGAACCTCGGTTGAATGGTGAGGTTCCTTTGTTGTGGCGAACCTCGGTTGAATGGTGAGGTTCCTTTGTTGTGGCGAACCTCGGTTGAATGGTGAGGTTCCTTTGTTGTGGCGAACCTCGGTTGAATGGTGAGGTTCCTTTGTTGTGGCGAACCTCGGTTGAATGGTGAGGTTCCTTTGTTGTGGCGAACCTCGGTTGAATGGTGAGGTTCCTTTGTTGTGGCGAACCTCGGTTGAATGGTGAGGTTCCTTTGTTGTGGCGAACCTCGGTTGAATGGTGAGGTTCCTTTGTTGTGGCGAACCTCGGTTGAATGGTGAGGTTCCTTTGTTGTGGCGAACCTCGGTTGAATGGTGAGGTTCCTTTGTTGTGGCGAACCTCGTTTGAATGGCGAGGTTCCTTTGTTGTGGCGAACCTCGGTTGAATGGTGAGGTTCCTTTGTTGTGGCGAACCTCGGTTGAATGGTGAGGTTCCTTTGTTGTGGCGAACCTCGGTTGAATGGTGAGGTTCCTTTGTTGTGGCGAACCTCGGTGGATGCATTTATGCATTTTGGTTGGATAGCGAGCTTATTTGCTGTAAGCGAATCTCGTATGAAATGGTTGGATGGTAAGCTTCGCTGCTGTAGGTGAATCTTGTATGAAATGGTTGGATGGCGAGCTTATTTGCTTGGCGAACCTCGTTTGAATGGCGAGGTTCCTTTGTTGTGGCGAACCTCGTATAAATGTCGAGGTTCCTTTGTTGTGGCGAACCTCGTTTGAATGGCGAGGTTCCTTTGTTGTGGCGAACCTCGTATAAATGTCGAGGTTCCTTTGTTGTGGCGAACCTCGGTTGAATGGTGAGGTTCCTTTGTTGTGGCGAACCTCGTTTGAATGGCGAGGTTCCTTTGTTGTGGCGAACCTCGGTTGAATGGTGAGGTTCCTTTGTTGTGGCGAACCTCGTTTGAATGGCGAGGTTCCTTTGTTGTGGCGAACCTCGGTTGAATGGTGAGGTTCCTTTGTTGTGGCGAACCTCGGTTGAATGGTGAGGTTCCTTTGTTGTGGCGAACCTCGTTTGAATGGCGAGGTTCCTTTGTTGTGGCGAACCTCGGTTGAATGGTGAGGTTCCTTTGTTGTGGCGAACCTCGTTTGAATGGCGAGGTTCCTTTGTTGTGGCGAACCTCGTTTGAATGGCGAGGTTCCTTTGTTGTGGCGAACCTCGTCGAATGGAGAACCGCCAAATTTTGAAGTTGTGGGCGAGCCTGCCAAACTTTGATCTTGTGGCGAGCCTCGTCAAACTTAAGTGTTGGTGAATCTCATCATATGATTGTTGAGCCGTTTCGTGCAAGCCTCGTGTTATGATTGAACTCCGGCTCCTCGTGCGAACCTCGGTTGAGGTCGAGCCTGCGTCTTGGCGAGTCGTTTTGAAGTTTGTATGGTCTAGCCTCCATACGGCGAGCCTGCGCCTTGAAGCTTTAACAACTAGGGTGCTCGTGACCCTCGCCTAGAGGATTTTTGGTTGTCTATAGCGGGTTAAGCCAAACTTCGATTCAAGAGTCTCTCTCATATGAGGCTCGTTTTGAGAATCAGCGGGGGTACACCCGCCGATCTCATTGATTATCTCACTTTCATGGCGTGATGCCGGTCAAATGCAATCTCATTGTTCTTTGTGAGAAACTCATCACGATCATTGCGTGCGTGATCCGATTTCGAGCCACTCTCATCGAGATGTGTGGAATAATCTCTCCATCAACATTACGTCTAATATGGTATTGCTTCGCTCGTGGAAAGACTTAACCGCCAAGGAGAACAAGTCGAGGCGTGCTCAAGCGTATGGAGGTTGAAGAGTTATTTGAATTCGAGAAGGTGGCGACCAAGATACCTTGGTGGTGGCGACGCTTCCTCATCAAAACTCTTTTCAAGTAAGCCCACGATGGCATCTGTCGGGCTGCATAGCGGAACCAAGCTATGGGACCGTGAAGACTTGGCTACAATCGGCCAAAGATGATCGTTGATGCTTATATGCATCAATGCCCGAGGACCCGGTCCGGCGGTAAATTTTAAAGTACTACCGTAGTCTTCTTTCAAACTCCCACTAAGTTATCATGTTAACAGTCACATCTGATAACCAATTGCCTCTAAATTCCTCCGCCAATCCTCGTCAATAGGATGGTGCGTCCCCAAAACTATCATGTTAACAATCACCTCTGATAGTTCCCTCAAGATTTCCTCGTCAATCCTCTCAAATGGGATGGCGGGACCACTCTTGTCATGTTAATATTACACCTCGACAAATCAACTTACCAATCCTCTTCAATGGGATGGTAGGTCCTCAAAGTCGCTCCGTCGCGACAATCTTGTCATGTTAACATTTTACCTATGGCAAATCAACTTACTAATCCTCTTCAATGGGATGGTGAGTCCTCAAAGTTTCCCCAATCGCAACAAATTCTTGTCGGGTTAGCGATCACCTTTGACAAACTCCTTCCAATCCTTGTCAATAGGATGGTGCGTCCCCAAAACTATCATGTTAACAATCACCTCGATAGTCCGCCGTCATTCCCATAAATGGCGTTGTCCAATCAAGTCGTCATACCCTATTCCCATCATAGTTGTTATACTTCTCGTCCTTTGAACAACTTGATTGTTTTCGATCACGGTCGTCATACCTCTATGTCGAGCGACACGATCATTTCCATATCGTCACTTGTCAGAGTGACTTTGGGTTAGATAGTGGTTAACCAAGCAATATACCCTATCAACTCCCTCACCGAATAGTGGCCTACCATGCGATGTGCCTCTATTTGACCATAGTCGTTATACTCCCATGTCCTTTGAGCGACTTCGGCTAACCACGAGTCATTTTCTAAATGACTTTGTTAAGTAATCCTTGTTGTTATACTCTCCGTCAGCGAACAACGATTGCTTTTTGATCGCGATCGTTATACTTTTCGTCAGCGAGCGATTCGATCATTTCCACATGATGGCCTACCGGGCTATTTGCCCTTATCTTTTAATCCAGCGCCTTGAGCGGCTAAGGATAGAGGGAGATTTTAGCATTAAGCCTAAAAGAAACCCTGCAAACTCACCATCTTGAGGGAAAAGTATGGCTAGCCGATTCAAGCGGTGTCGGTAAAGGCACATCAAATCCGTTGATAGGCTGGGGTTTGCTAAAAATCGAGGCGATCATTAGGCTGCGGTGAAGAATTCAAATTTACGTGTTAGTTAGAAGGTTCCTCGCTCGTGCACGCGGCGACCATCTTACAAGTCTTCATATCCAAAGTGTTCCGGACTCCATTCAACGCATTCAAGTCGAAAACTTTGGAGGGTTGTGATAAAATTGCCTTAATTCTTACGGCAACTTCGGAATGAGCAAAAGAGCTTAAGGGTCCATCAGAGTGAAGTCGAGGCCGCCTAAAGGTTAAGTTCACTGAATGCTTGACTTTACAAAATAGACAAAAGTGTCGATATCTCCCAAACGGAAGGAATTTGGCAAAATGGCCGAACAAACCGAACCCTTTGGGTCGGTTTGGTTAGCTCCGTCTCGTCGAGATGGTTGATTTCCATATATAATTCGTCCAATTCCGTATGCGGTTTGGAAGTTCTGACCGTTCTTCGTAGAAAGCGAGGCTCGCCAAGCGGCGAGCTCGACATTGAGCGAGGCTTCGCCAGCGGCGAGCTCGACATTGAACAAGGTTCGCCAAGTAGCGAGCTCGACATTGAGCGAGGCTTCGCCAGCGGCGAGGCTCGACATTGAGCGAGGCTTCGCCAAGCGGCGAGCTCGACATTGAGCGAGGCTTCGCCAAGCGGCGAGCTCGACATTGAACAAGGTTCGCCAAGTAGCGAGGCTCGACATTGAGCGAGGCTTCGCCAGCGGCGAGGCTCGACATTGAGCGAGGCTTCGCCAGCGGCGAGCTCGACATTGAATGAGGCTTCGCCAGCGTGAGCTCGACATTGAGCGAGGCTTCGCCAGCGGCGAGCTCGACATTGAGCGAGGCTTCGCCAAGCGGCGAGCTCGACATTGAGCGAGGCTTCGCCAGCGGCGAGGCTCGACATTGAATGAGGCTTCGCCAGCGGCGAGGCTCGACATTGAGCGAGGCTTCGCCAAGCGGCGAGCTCGACATTCAGCGAGGTTAGCCTACGGCGGTGAACCTCGACATTCAACGAGTTAGCCTACAGCGGTGAACCTCGACATTCAACGAGGTTAGCCTACGGCGGTGAACCTCGACATTCAACGAGGTTAGCCTACGGCGGTGAACCTCGGCGCTCAACCTCAGCGGTCATATGAGGTTAAGCCCGCGGCAGCGGTTGGCGAGGTTAAGCCACCAGCGTTCTTGCAGCGGCGCCCGTATTTGTAGCGTTCCGCGTCTTGCCGGCGCCTGCGCTTGGCAGCCCCTCGTTCCTTTGTAGCGGTAGGCGTGTTCTTTATGCGAACCCCAGGCCACGAAGGCCACAACAACCCGCGTGGGTTAAGAGTGGGCATCATGTTATGCCCACTAACTCCGCGTTTCCACGATTTTTGGCATACCAGTTACATGCTAAAACCCATATAAATAGCCGTGAGCAGCTATGGAAAAAAGGGGGCTTGGGCTTGGGCTTGGGCTGGCTGGCTTTTCTTTTGGAGCTTTTGGAGGATTCAACACTTGCGGCGCCAAGTGGTCGAGCTCTTCATCGGTAATCTCAAGATCATCTGCAGCCTTGTTCTGATCGTCAACGGGAAGCAATCTCGACGTGAGCATCGAGAGAAGCATCCTATCGCTGCCGAGAACCCACTTTAAAAGAGGAGTCAAATCAATCTCCTCTTCCTCATGTCGAGAAAATTTGATTGTAAACCCATCCATTCAATCAATAAATTTTTCGACCCTCTGAGAAGATTGTAAGCGATAAAATTGCCTTAATCCTTACAAACTTCGGAATGAGCAAAAGAGCTTAAGGGTCCATCAGAGTGAAGTCGAGCCCGCTAAAGGTTAAGTTCACTGAATGCTTGACTTTACAAAATAGACAAAAGTGTCGATATCTCCCAAACGGAAGGAATTTGGCAAAATGGCCAGAACAAACCGAACCCTTTGAGTCGGTTTGGTTAGCTCCGTCTCGTCGAGATGGTCGATTTCCATATATAATTCGTCCAATTCGGTACGGTTTGGAAGTTGACCCGTTCTTAAATATGACGAGGCTTCGCCAGCGGCGAGCTCGACATTGAACAAGGTTCGCCAAGTAGCGAGCTCGACATTGAGCGAGGCTTCGCCAGCGAGCTCGACATTGAGCGAGGCTTCGCCAGCGGCGAGCTCGACATTGGACATGGTTAATAAATAGCGAGCTCGACATTGAGCGAGGCTTCGCCAGCGGCGAGCTCGACATTGAGCGAGGCTTCGCCAGCGTGAGCTCGACATTGAGCGAGGCTTCGCCAGCGGCGAGCTCGACATTGAGCGAGGCTTCGCCAGCGGCGAGCTCGACATTGAGCGAGGCTTCGCCAGCGAGCTCGACATTGAGCGAGGCTTCGCCAGCGGCGAGCTCGACATTGAGCGAGGCTTCGCCAGCGAGCTCGACATTGAGCGAGGCTTCGCCAGCGGCGAGCTCGACATTGAGCGAGGCTTCGCCAGCGGCGAGCTCGACATTCAGCGAGGTTAGCCTACAGCGGTGAACCTCGACATTCAACGAGGTTAGCCTACAGCGGTGAACCTCGACATTCAACGAGGTTAGCCTACAGCGGTGAACCTCGACATTCAACGAGGTTAGCCTACGGCGGTGAACCTCGGCTCAACCTCAGCGGTCATATGAGGTTAAGCCCGGCAGCGGTTTGGCGAGGTTAGCCACCAGCGTTCTTGCGGCCGTATTTGTAGCGGTTCCATCTTGCCCGGGCGGCTTCTTGTAGCAGACCCCTCGTTCCTTTGTAGCGGTAGGCGTGTTCTTAGCGAACCCCAAGGCCACGAAGGCTACAACAACCACGTGGGTTAAGGAGTGGGCATCATGTTATGCCCACTAACTCCGCGTTCCACGATTTTGGCATACCGGTTACATGCTAAAACCCATATAAATAGCCGTGGCGGCTATGGAAAAAAGGGGGCTTGGGCTTGGGCTTGGGCTGGCTGGCTTTTCTTTTGGAGCTTTTGGAGGATTCAACACTTGCGCGCAAGTGAGATCGAGCTCTTCATCAGTAATCTCAAGATCATCTGCAGCCTTGTTCTGATCGTCAGCGGGAAGCAATCTCGGCGTGAGCATCGAGAGAAGCATCCTATCATTTGCCGAGAACCCACTTTAAAGAGAGTCAAATCAATCTCCTCTTCCTCATGTCGAGAAAATTTGATTGTAAACCCATCCATTCAATCAATAAATTTTTCGACCCTCTGAAAGATTGTAGGCGATAAAATTGCCTTAATCCTTACGGCAACTTCGGAATGAGCAAAAGAGCTTAAGGGTCCATCAGAGTGAAGTCGAACCGCCCTAAAGGTTAAGTTCACTGAATGCTTGACTTTACAAAATAGACAAAAGTGTCGATATCTCCCAAACGGAAGGAATTTGGCAAAATGGCGAACAAACCGAACCCTTTGGGTCGGTTTGGTTAGCTCCGTCTCGTCGAGATGGTGATTTCCATATATAATTCGTCCAATTCCGTACGGTTTGGAAGTTCACGACCGTTCTTCGTGTGACGAGGCTTCGCCAGCGGCGAGCTCGACATTGAACAAGGTTAGCCAAGTAGCGAGGCTCGACATTGACGAGGCTTCGCCAAGCGAGGCTCGACATTGACGAGGCTTCGCCAAGCGAGCTCGACATTGAACAAGGTTAGCCAAGTAGCGAGGCTCGACATCAGGCGAGGCTTCATGGCAATGAGCTCGACATTGACGAGGCTTCGCCAAGCGAGCTCGACATTGACGAGGCTTCGCCAAGCGGCGAGCTCGACATTGACGAGGCTTCATGGCAATGAGCTCGACATTGACGAGGCTTCGCCAAGCGGCGAGCTCGACATTGACGAGGCTGCGCCAAATAGCGAGCTCGACATTGACGAGGCTTCGCCAAGCGAGCTCGACATTGACGAGGCTTCGCCAGCGTGAGCTCGACATTGACGAGGCTTCGCCAAGCGGCGAGCTCGACATTGACGAGGCTTCGCCAAGCGGCGAGCTCGACATTGACGAGGCTTCGCCAAGCGGCGAGCTCGACATTGACGAGGCTGCGCCAAATAGCGAGCTCGACATTGAGATGAGGCTCGCCAAGCGAAGGCTCGACATTGACGAGGCTGCGCCAAATAGCGAGCTCGACATTCAGCGAGGTTAGCCTACGGCGGTGAACCTCGACATTCAACGAGTTAGCCTACAGCGGTGAACCTCGACATTCAACGAGGTTAGCCTACAGCGGTGAACCTCGACATTCAACGAGGTTAGCCTACAGCGATGAACCTCGGCGCTCAACCTCAGCGATCATATGAGGTTAAGCCCACGGCAATGATTTGTGAGGTTAAGCCACCAGCGTTCTTGGCGCCCGGCGTGGTATAGCGGTTCCGCGTCTTGCCCGAGCGCCGCTTCTTTATGCGACCCCTCGTTCCTTTAGCGGTGGCGTGTTCTTTATGCGAACCCCAAGGCCACGAAGGCTACAACAACCCGTGGGTTAAGGAGTGGGCATCATGTTATGCCCACTAACTCCGTTTCCACGATTTTGGCATACCGGTTACATGCTAAAACCCATATAAATAGCGTGGCGGCTATGGAAAAAGGGGCTTGGGCTTGGGCTTGGGCTTGGGCTGGTGGCTTTTCTTTGGAGCTTTTGGAGGATTCAACACTTGGCGCCAAGTGGTCGAGCTCTTCATCGGTAATCTCAAGATCATCTGCGGCCTTGTTACGTCGTCAGCGGGAAGCAATCTCGGCGTGAGCATCGAGAGAAGCATCCTATCATTTAGAGAACCCACTTTAAAGAGGAGTCAAATCAATCTCCTCTTCCTCATGTCGAAAATTTGATTGTAAACCCATCCATTCAATCAATAAATTTTTCGACCCTCTGAGAAGATGGCGACCCGATGGGGCGACCATTCATTCGATGAAGCTGGTGGTGGCGCAATCGAGACAAAGTTGCGGTTGGGCAGAGGTTCAAACCTTGGTCCTTGAGTTGATCGAGTAAGTATGAGGAGTTCCTCTCCTCTGGGGCATCTAGCACAGTGAAGACACGCAAGTGTCGACGAGTCTCGTATGAGACTTCAGCCCCCGTGGCTCGTGTTGAATCTTCTCGAGCGAATCTCGAGAACCGGCCTATGTCTCGACGAGGCTCCAAAAGCTAGGCGAGGCTAAGCGGGTGGTTAAGCGGCCCACCCAACCTCGGAGGCCATTAGCCAAACTTTGGCTTCTAGTGGCGAACCTCGCCGTCAATGTGAGGTCCCCTCCAAAAGGGTGGAGCCTCGTCCAAGTGGCGAACCTCGACAGCGACACGAAGTCGCTTGAAACATGGCGAACCTGCGTCCAAGTGGCCAACCTAGCCAACAATGTGAGGTCCCTTGAAAGAGATGAGCCTCGTGCAGTGGCGAATCTGCGCTCTGTTGGCGAACCGTCATAGCAAGCGTCAAAGTGATGAACCTCGTCATCATGAACCTCGACATGGGGTGTCATCAAATCAAGGCGGCTTCGCTCGGTGGGCCGAATCTGCGTCGTGGGAAGCGTCGAGAATGGCGAACCTGCGTCATTATGAACCTACAACAACATGAGGTCTCCTCTAAGCGGGGCCGAACCTCGGCGAGGCGGCGAACCTCGTCTTCATCTAAGGGTTCATTCAAAACAAGGCGAGCATTGCCCCGGTGCGAACCTGCGTCGCGTGGCGAACCTGCGTCAATGTGAGTCCTCTCCAAAGGGATGAGCCTTGTCCAAGTGGCGAACCTCGACAACAACACGAAGTCCGCTCGAAACACGGCGAGCCTCGTCCAAGTGGCGAACCTGCGCCAACAATGTGAGTCCCCTTGAAAGAGATGAGCCTCGTGCAGTGGCGAATCTGCGCTCTGTTGGCGAACCGTCATAGCAAGCGCCAAAGTGATGAACCTCGCCATCATGAACCTCGACATGGGGTGTCATCAAATCAAGGCGGCTTCGCTCGGTGGGCCGAATCTGCGTCGTAGGAAGCGTCGAGAATGGCGAACCTGCGTCATTATGAACCTACCCAACAACATGAGGTCTCCTCTAAGCGGGGCCGAACCTCGGCGAGGCGGCGAACCTCGTCTTCATCTAAGGGTTCATTCAAAACAAGGCGAGCATAAGCCCGGTGCGAACCTGTCCATGGCGAACCTCGCCATCATGAACCTCGACATTCAACCGAGGTTCGCCTACGCCAGCGAACCTCGACAACAACCGCGAAGTCATTTCGAAACACGGCGAGCCTCGTCCAAGTGGCGAACCTGCGCCAACAATGTGAGGTCCCCTTGAAAGAGATGAGCCTCGTGCAGTGGCGAATCTCGCTCTGTTGGCGAACCGTCATAGCAAGCGCCAAAGTGATGAACCTCGCCATCATGAACCTCGACATGGGGTGTCATCAAATCAAGACGGCTCGCCAAGGATCTAATCTCGTCAGGAAGCGCCGAATGACGAACCTCGCCATCATGAACCTCGACATTCGACGAGGCTCGCCAAGCAAATGAGGCTCGACATTCAGACGAGGCTCGCCAAATAGCGCAGGCTCGACATTCGATGAGGCTCGCCAAGCCGAGGCTCGACATTCGCATAAGGTTCGCCAAGTAGCGCAGGCTCGACATCCAGCGCAGGCTCGCCAGCGCAGGCTCGCCAAGCAACAGGCTCGACATTCGATGAGGCTCGCCAAGCAAATGAGGCTCGATTCAACCGAGGTTCGCCTACGCCAGCGAACCTCGACAACAACACGAAGTCCGCCAAACACGACGAGCCTCGCCCAAGTGGCTAACCTCGCCACAACGCGAGGTCCCCTTGAAGGATGAGCCTCGTTTGAGTGGCGAATCTCGCTCTGTTGGCGAACCGTCATAGCAAGCGCCAAAGTGATGAACCTCGCCATCATGAACCTCATACGGGTGTCATCAAATCAAGACGGCTCGCCAAGGATCTAATCTCGTCAGAGGAAGCGCCGAATGACGAACCTCGCCATCATGAACCTCGACATTCAACCGAGGTTCGCCTACGCAGCGAACCTCGACATTCGACGAGGCTCGCCAAATAGCGCAGGCTCGACATTCGATGAGGCTCGCCAAGCCGAGGCTCGACATTCAGCGAGGCTCGCCAAGCAACAGGCTCGACATTCAACCGAGGTTCGCCTACGCCAGCGAACCTCGACATTCGACGCAGGCTCGCCAAGCAACAGGCTCGACATTCGATGAGGCTCGCCAAGCAAATGAGGCTCGATTCAACCGAGGTTCGCCTACGCCAGCGAACCTCGACAACAACACGAAGTCCGCCAAACACGACGAGCCTCGCCCAAGTGGCTAACCTCGCCAACAATGTGAGGTCCCCTTGAAAAGAGATGAGCCTCGCCCGAGTGGCGACTCGCCTGCTGACTAACTTCGCCATAGCAGCGCCAAAGTGATGAACCTCGCCATCATGAACCTCGACATGGGGTGTCATCAAATCAAGACGGCTCGCCGCTGAACTAATCTCGCCGTGGAAGCGCCGTAATGACGAACCTCGCCATTATGAACCTACCCAACAACATGAGGTCCATTCTAAACAAGATGAACCTCGCTCAAACAACGAACCTCGCCATCATCGGGGTTCATTTAAAACAAGACTAACGCCGCCTACCGCTAACCTCGCCTACAAGACTAAAGTCGCCCAGCCTACTTAACCTCGCCACAACGTGAGATCCCTCAAAATGGGATGAGCCTGCGTCAAAGTGGCGAACCTCGCCACAACGCGAGGTCCCCTTGAAGGATGAGCTCGCTTGAGTGGCTAATCTCGCCAAAGAACATGAGGTCCCCTCTAAAGGGATGAACCTCGCCCAAGCAACGAACTTCTCCAACATGAGGTCTCTCTAAACAGACGAACCTCTACAGGCAAATAACCTCGCCGCCAATATGAACCTCGCCGAACCAGGAAGCGGCAACCTCGCCAGTTCGCCAAACTCGATTCAAAGAGTCTCTCTCATATGAGGCTCGTTTTGAGAATCAGCGGGGGTACACCCGCCGATCTCCGTGATTATCTCACTCGCAAGCATGATGCCGCCAAATGCAATCTCATTGTTGCCGTGGAGAAACTCATACGATCGCCAAGTGCCCGCGGAGCAGATTTCCGAGGCCACTCTCATCGAGATGTGTCGGGATAATCTCTCCATCAACATTCTCGCCTAATATGGGCCGCAGAAGCTCGCCATGGAAAGACTTAACCCGCCAAGAAGAACAAGTCGAGCGTGCTCGCCGCATGGAGGTTGAAGAGTTATTTGAATTTCGAGGAGTCGACGCACCAAGATAACTTGGTGGTGGCGACCGCCTCATCGTAACTCTTTTCAAGTAAGCCCCTCGATGGCATCTCGCCGAAGCTTGCCAACGCGAACCAAGCTATGGGACCGACCGTGAAGACTTGGCTACAAACGCCAAAGATAATCGCTGATGCTTATATGCATCAATCGCCGAGGACCAAAGATCCGACGGTAAATTTTAAAGAAGTACTACCCGTAGTCTTTCAAACTCCCACTAAGTTATCATGTTAACAAATACCACGATAACTAATTTTCTAAATTCCTCCGCCAATCCTCGTCAATAGGATGGCGGGACCCCAAAACTATCATGCTAACAATCACCTCGATAGTTCCCTCAAGATTCCTCCGCCAATCCTCTCAACAGATGACGGACCACTCCCACCGCCATATTACACCTCCGACAAATCAACTTACCAATCCTCTTCAATGGGATGGTGAGTCCTCAAAGTTGCCCGATCGCAACAAATTCTTGTCGGGTTAACAATCACCTTTGACAAACTCCCTTCCAATCCTTGTCAATAGGATGGCGGGCCCACATAATCGCTATGTTAACAATCACCTCGATAGTCCACACCGTCATTCCGCAAATGGCGTTGCTCAATCAAGTCGCCATACCTCTATGTCACCGAACGACTGATCATTTCCATATCGTCACTTGTCCGAGTGACTTTGGGTTGATAGTGGTTAACCAAGCAATATACCCCTATCATCTCCCTCACCAATAGTGGCCTACCATGCGATGTGCCTCTATTTTAGCCATAGTCGTTATACTCCCATGTCACTGAGCGGCTCGGTGAACCTGCGAAGTCATTTTCCTCTAAATGATTTTGTTCGTAATCACCGTTGTTATACTCTCCGTCCTTTGAACAACTTGATTGCTTTTGATCGCGATCGTTATACTTTTATGTCAGCTGAGCGATTGATTCGTTTCGAATAGTGGCCTACCATGCGATGTGCCTCTATTTTAGCCATAGTCGTTATACTCCCATGTCCTGAGCGGCTCGGTGAACCTGCGAAGTCATTTTCCTCTAAATGATTTCGTTTGTAATCCTTGTTGTTATACTCTCCGTCGAACAACTTGATTGCTTTTGATCGCGATCGTTATACTTTTATGTCAGCTGAGCGATTGATTCGTTTCGAATAGTGGCCTACCATGCGATGTGCCTCTATTTTAGCCATAGTCGCTATACTCCCATGTCACCGAACGACTCGCCTAACCCCACAAGTCATTTTCTCTAAATGATTTCGCTTGTAATCACCGTTGTTATACTTTCACGCCATCAACAACTTGATTGCTTTTGATCGCGATCGTTATACTTTTATGTCAATCAACGATTCGATCATTTCTCAATAGTGGCCTACCATGCGATGTGCCTCTATTTTAGCCATAGTCGCTATACTCCCATGTCCCCGAACGCTCAATAACCCTCGCTAAGTCATTTTCCTCTAAATGATTTCGCTTGTAATCACCGTTGTTATACTTTCACGCCATCAACAACTTGATTGCTTTTGATCGCGATCGTTATACTTTTATGTCAATCAACGATTCGATCATTTCAATAGTGGCCTACCATGCGATGTGCCTCTATTTTAGCCATAGTCGCTATACTCCCATGTCACTGAGCGGCTCGTGAACCTGCGAAGTCATTTTCCTCTAAATGATTTTGTTCGTAATCACCGTTGTTATACTTTCACGCCATCAACAACTTGATTGCTTTTGATCGCGATCGTTATACTTTTATGTCAGCTGAGCGATTGATTCGTTTCGAATAGTGGCCTACCATGCGATGTGCCTCTATTTTAGCCATAGTCGCTATACTCCCATGTCACCGAACGACTCGCCTAACCCCACAAGTCATTTTCTCTAAATGATTTCGCTTGTAATCACCGTTGTTATACTTTCACGCCATCAACAACTTGATTGCTTTTGATCGCGATCGTTATACTTTTATGTCAATCAACGATTCGATCATTTCTCAATAGTGGCCTACCATGCGATGTGCCTCTATTTTAGCCATAGTCGCTATACTCCCATGTCCCCGAACGCTCAATAACCCTCGCTAAGTCATTTTCCTCTAAATGATTTCGCTTGTAATCACCGTTGTTATACTTTCACGCCATCAACAACTTGATTGCTTTTGATCGCGATCGTTATACTTTTATGTCAATCAACGATTCGATCATTTCCCCATAGTGGCCTACCATGCGATGTGCCTCTATTTTAGCCATAGTCGCTATACTCCCATGTCCTCGAACGACTTGACTACTCCCATATGATCATTCCTCTAGATGATTTTGTTCGTAATCACCGTTGTTATACTTTCACGCCATCAACAACTTGATTGCTTTTGATCGCGATCGTTATACTTTTATGTCAATCAACGATTCGATCATTTCCACATGATGGCCTACCAGCGATTCGCTCTTATCTTTAATCCAACGCCTTGAACGCTAAGGATAGAGGGAGATTTTAGCATTAAGCCTAAAAGAAACCCTCGCAAACTCACCATACCGAGGGGAAAAGTATGGCTAGCCCGATTCAAACGGTAATCCAGAAAGGCACATCAAACTGCTGATAGTCGGGGTTTACTAAAAATCCCGTGAGGGCTTATCATTAGTCGCAGTGAAGAATTCAAATTTACCGTGTTCGTTAGAAGGTTCCTCGCCCGCCGCGACGGCGACCATCTTACAAGTCTTCATATCCAAAGTGTTCCGCACTCCATTCAACCGCATTCAAGTCCAAAACTTTGGAGGGGTTTTGTAGGCGAAAATTGCCTTAATCCTTACACAAGAACTCTAATGAGAAAAGAGCTTAAGGGTCCATCCGACTAAAGTCGCCCCAGCCTACTTAACCTCGCCACAACGGAGATCCCTCAAAATGGGATGAGCTCGCCAAAGTGGCGAACCTCGCCACAACGGAGATCCCTCAAAATGGGATGAGCTCGCCAAAGTGGCGAACCTCGCCACAACGGAGATCCCTCAAAATGGGATGAGCTCAAAGTGGCGAACCTCGCCACAACGGAGATCCCTCAAAATGGGATGAGCTCGCCAAAGTGGCGAACCTCGCCACAACGGAGATCCCTCAAAATGGGATGAGCTCGCCAAAGTGGCGAACCTCGCCACAACGGAGATCCCTCAAAATGGGATGAGCTCGCCAAAGTGGCGAACCTCGCCACAACGGAGATCCCTCAAAATGGGATGAGCTCGCCAAAGTGGCGAACCTCGCCACAACGGAGATCCCTCAAAATGGGATGAGCTCGCCAAAGTGGCTAACCTCGCCTACAAGACTAAAGTCGCCCAGCCTACTTAACCTCGCCACAACGGAGATCCCTCAAAATGGGATGAGCTCGCCAAAGTGGCGAACCTCGCCACAACGGAGATCCCTCAAAATGGGATGAGCTCGCCAAAGTGGCGAACCTCGCCACAACGGAGATCCCTCAAAATGGGATGAGCTCGCCAAAGTGGCGAACCTCGCCACAACGGAGATCCCTCAAAATGGGATGAGCTCGCCAAAGTGGCGAACCTCGCCACAACGGAGATCCCTCAAAATGGGATGAGCTCGCCAAAGTGGCGAACCTCGCCACAACGGAGATCCCTCAAAATGGGATGAGCTCGCCAAAGTGGCGAACCTCGCCACAACGGAGATCCCTCAAAATGGGATGAGCTCGCCAAAGTGGCGAACCTCGCCACAACGGAGATCCCTCAAAATGGGATGAGCTCGCCAAAGTGGCGAACCTCGCCACAACGGAGATCCCTCAAAATGGGATGAGCTCGCCAAAGTGGCGAACCTCGCCACAACGGAGATCCCTCAAAATGGGATGAGCTCGCCAAAGTGGCGAACCTCGCCACAACGGAGATCCCTCAAAATGGGATGAGCTCGCCAAAGTGGCGAACCTCGCCACAACGGAGATCCCTCAAAATGGGATGAGCTCGCCAAAGTGGCGAACCTCGCCACAACGGAGATCCCTCAAAATGGGATGAGCTCGCCAAAGTGGCGAACCTCGCCACAACACGAGGTCCCCTTGAAGGATGAGCTCGCTTGAGTGGCTAATCTCGCCAAAGAACATGAGGTCCCTCTAAAGGGATGAACCTCGCTCAAACAACGAACCTCGCCATCATGAACCTCGACATTCAACCGAGGTTCGCCTACAGCAGCGAACCTCGACATTCAACCGAGGTTCGCCACAGCAGCGAACCTCGACATTCAACCGAGGTTCGCCTACGCAGCGAACCTCGACATTCAACCGAGGTTCGCCTACGCAGCGAACCTCGACATTCGACGCAGGCTCGCCAAGCAACGAGGCTCGACATTCGATGAGGCTCGCCAAGCAGCGCAGGCTCGCCAAGCCGAGGCTCGACATTCGTGACGAGGCTCGCCAAGCCGAGGCTCGACATTCGTGACGAGGCTCGCCAAGCAGCGAGGCTCGACATTCAGCGCAGGCTCGACATTCGACGAGGCTCGCCAAGCAGCGCAGGCTCGCCAAGCAGCGCAGGCTCGCCAAGCCGAGGCTCGACATTCGTGACGAGGCTCGCCAAGCAGCGCAGGCTCGCCAAGCAACAGGCTCGACATTCGCACGAGGCTCGCCAAGCCGAGGCTCGACATTCGATGAGGCTCGCCAAGCCGAGGCTCGACATTCAACCGAGGTTCGCCTACGCAGCGAACCTCGACATTCAACCGAGGTTCGCCTACGCAGCGAACCTCGACATTCGACGAGGCTCGCCAAGCAATGAGGCTCGACATTCGATGAGGCTCGCCAAGCCGAGGCTCGACATTCGTGACGAGGCTCGCCAAGCAATGAGGCTCGACATTCGACGAGGCTCGCCAAGTAGCGAGGCTCGACATTCAGCGAGGCTCGCCAAGCAACAGGCTCGACATTCGCACGAGGCTCGCCAAGCAGCGCAGGCTCGCCAAGCAATGAGGCTCGACATTCGCACGAGGCTCGCCAAGCAACAGGCTCGACATTCAGCGAGGCTCGCCAAGCCGAGGCTCGACATTCGACGAGGCTCGCCAAGCAATGAGGCTCGACATTCAGCGCAGGCTCGACATTCGATGAGGCTCGCCAAGCCGAGGCTCGACATTCAACCGAGGTTCGCCTACGCAGCGAACCTCGACATTCGACGCAGGCTCGCCAAGCCGAGGCTCGACATTCAGCGAGGCTCGCCAAGCAGCGCAGGCTCGCCAAGCAACAGGCTCGACATTCGACGAGGCTCGCCAAGCAATGAGGCTCGACATTCGTGACGAGGCTCGCCAAGCCGAGGCTCGACATTCGCACGAGGCTCGCCAAGCCGAGGCTCGACATTCAGACGAGGCTCGCCAAGCAATGAGGCTCGACATTCGCACGAGGCTCGCCAAGCAACAGGCTCGACATTCGATGAGGCTCGCCAAGCAATGAGGCTCGACATTCAACCGAGGTTCGCCTACGCCAGCGAACCTCGACATTCGACGCAGGCTCGCCAGCAACGAGGCTCGACATTCAGCGAGGCTCGCCAAGCAGCGCAGGCTCGCCAAGCAACAGGCTCGACATTCGATGAGGCTCGCCAAGCAATGAGGCTCGACATTCGTGACGAGGCTCGCCAAGCCGAGGCTCGACATTCGCACGAGGCTCGCCAAGCCGAGGCTCGACATTCAGACGAGGCTCGCCAAGCAATGAGGCTCGACATTCGCACGAGGCTCGCCAAGCAACAGGCTCGACATTCGATGAGGCTCGCCAAGCAATGAGGCTCGACATTCAACCGAGGTTCGCCTACGCCAGCGAACCTCGACATTCGACGAGGCTCGCCAAGCAATGAGGCTCGACATTCGTGACGAGGCTCGCCAAGCAATGAGGCTCGACATTCGACGCAGGCTCGCCAAGCCGAGGCTCGACATTCGATGAGGCTCGCCAAGCGCCGAGGCTCGACATTCGACGAGGCTCGCCAAGCAATGAGGCTCGACATTCGACGCAGGCTCGCCAAGCCGAGGCTCGACATTCGATGAGGCTCGCCAAGCAATGAGGCTCGACATTCAGACGAGGCTCGCCAAGCCGAGGCTCGACATTCAACCGAGGTTCGCCTACGCCAGCGAACCTCGACATTCGACGAGGCTCGCCAAACAACAGGCTCGACATTCAGACGAGGCTCGCCAAGCAGCGAGGCTCGACATTCGTGACGAGGCTCGCCAAGCAACGAGGCTCGACATTCGTGACGAGGCTCGCCAGCAACGAGGCTCGACATTCGATGAGGCTCGCCAAGCCGAGGCTCGACATTCAACCGAGGTTCGCCTACGCCAGCGAACCTCGACATTCGACGAGGCTCGCCAAGCAGCGAGGCTCGACATTCAGACGAGGCTCGCCAAGCAACGAGGCTCGACATTCAGACGAGGCTCGCCAAGCAACGAGGCTCGACATTCGACGAGGCTCGCCAAGCAACGAGGCTCGACATTCAACCGAGGTTCGCCTACGCCAGCGAACCTCGACATTCAACCGAGGTTCGCCTACGCCAGCGAACCTCGACATTCGACGAGGCTCGCCAAGCAATGAGGCTCGACATTCGACGAGGCTCGCCAAGCAATGAGGCTCGACATTCAGCGAGGCTCGCCAAGCAACGAGGCTCGACATTCAGCGAGGCTCGCCAAACAACAGGCTCGACATTCAACCGAGGTTCGCCTACGCCAGCGAACCTCGACATTCGACGAGGCTCGCCAAGCAGCGAGGCTCGACATTCAGACGAGGCTCGCCAAGCCGAGGCTCGACATTCAGCGAGGCTCGCCAAGCAACAGGCTCGACATTCAACCGAGGTTCGCCTACGCCAGCGAACCTCGACATTCGACGAGGCTCGCCAAACAACAGGCTCGACATTCAACCGAGGTTCGCCTACGCCAGCGAACCTCGACATTCGACGAGGCTCGCCAAGCAACAGGCTCGACATTCAACCGAGGTTCGCCTACGCCAGCGAACCTCGACATTCGACGAGGCTCGCCAAACAACAGGCTCGACATTCAACCGAGGTTCGCCACAGCAGCGAACCTCGACATTCGACGAGGCTCGCCAAACAACAGGCTCGACATTCAGCGAGGCTCGCCAAACAACAGGCTCGACATTCAACCGAGGTTCGCCTACGCCAGCGAACCTCGACATTCAACCGAGGTTCGCCTACGCCAGCGAACCTCGACATTCGACGAGGCTCGCCAAGCAATGAGGCTCGACATTCAGCGAGGCTCGCCAAGCAATGAGGCTCGACATTCGCACGAGGCTCGCAAATGAGGTCCGCAGTCGACGTCCATTATCATTCGATGGGTTGTCATTCGCCGACTCCGTCCACGAGTTGGTTTGGGGGATCTTGTAAGTATTTTTAGCATACAATAGTTTGGCACCGGTACGAGTTCGATCCACAACAACCACGCGGTTAAGGAGTGGGCATCATGTTATGCCCACTAACTCACGCTTCCACGATTTTGGCATACCGCTACATGCTAAAACCCATATAAATAGCCGTGAGCGCCTATGGAAAAAGGGGCTTGGGCTTGGGCTTACCGGCCGGCTTTCTTTTGGAGCTTTTGAGGATTCAACACTTGCGCAAGTGAGATCGAGCTCTTCATCAGTAATCTCAAGATCATCTGCAGCCTTGTTCTGATCGTCAACGGGAAGCAATCTCGACGTGAGCATCGAGAGAAGCATCCTATCGCTGCCGAGAACCCACTTTAAAAGAGGAGTCAAATCAATCTCCTCTTCCTCTGTAATCGAGAAAATTTGATTGTAAACCCATCCATTCAATCAATAAATTTTTTTCGACCCTACACACCCTACACGAAGTTTTGGCTCCCGCTTAGCCTGCTAGCTAGCTGGGTCAGGGGCAAGACTCAAAAAAAATTTCTATCGGTCCTGAGGCCTTTGACTTCTTCTTCGACCGATCCGATTCGCTGGTTGCATACGACGGTCTCGACTTGAGACCGCTGGTTCCCACCGTGGTCGCCTTGTTCGCGTAAAAGTCGGTTTGATTGTCATTGATTTGAACTGTTACAAACTTCGGCCGCTTTGCGCTTTGTAGATCCGACGTTGATCGGTTTGTGCTCGCGTTCTGAATCGCGGTGTCGACGGCTCAGATCTTGCAAGGGCCGGGTCCAAGGAAAAATCCCAAAATCCCAAAAATCCGCCTCAAGTCCACTGAAGCCTTCTAAAATGCAACAAAGTCAAACTCTCCAAAGTCCACCGCTTCAAAATCCCGCCCAAAATCCAAATTCCAAATCAAGAAGACCCCCTATTTATACAAATCGGGTTTGTGCCGCCACGAAGGTGGCTCGAATCGCTGGTTAAGGTGCTCGCCAGTTGGCCGAGGTGGCTCGGCCAAAGTGGCCGAGGTGCCTCGGCTAACCAGGCCGAGGTGCCTCGGCTAAGTTGGCCGAGGTGCCTCGGCCGAATTTGCCGAGGTGCCTCGGCACGAGGTTCAAACGAATACGAGGTTCGAGGTTCGCTAAAAGGAACCGAGGCTCGCCAAACGAATACGAGGTTCGACTGAATGAACCGAGGTTCGCCAGCAGGAACCGAGGTTCGCCAAAAGGAACCGAGGTTCGCCAAAGGGAACCGAGGTTCGCCAAAAGGCGAGGTTCGCCAAGAGGCGAGGTTCGTCAAAGGGAACCGAGGTTGACCAAACGGCGAGGTTCGACAAAAGGAACCGAGGTTGGCCAAACGGCGAGGTTCGTCAAAAGGAACCGAGGTTGGCCAAACGGCGAGGTTCGTCAAAAGGAACCGAGGTTGGCCAAACGGCGAGGTTCGTCAAAAGGAACCGAGGTTGGTCAAACGGCGAGGTTCGTCAAAAGGAACCGAGGTTGGCCAAAAGGCGAGGTTCGCCAAAAGGAACCGAGGTTCGCCAAAAGGCGAGGTTCGCCAGAAGTGCGAGGTTCGCCAGAAGACGAGGTTCGCCGAAATGAGCTGAGGCTTCGCCAAGTGAACACGAGGCTCGCCAAATGGCGAGGTCCGCCGTGGCGCGACGTCCGTATCATTCGATGGGTTGTCATTCGCCGACTCGCCACGAAGTTGGTTTCGGATCTTGTAAGTATTTTTAACGCCACAATAGTTTCGAGCACCGGCGAGCACGAAGTTCACCGACAATCGCGAGGTGTTTAATCCGCCTACACAGTCAATGTGGATTTCTCCTAGTAGATCTCATCCGCCCGGCCATCCTCTCCTTCGTGAGTGTGATCCCCGGCGATCCTCTCCTTCATGAGTGTGATCCTCAGCGCTTCGCTTCCTTCATGAAACGAGCCCTTCACGCCTCAGAAGTTCCGTAAACCGGTTTCCACTGATCGAATTGCGCGGTGGTCCACGGACGAATAAAAGTCCCCAAGACAGCGAAGAACCCACACGCCGGTGATCCCGTGATAATAGAGATCCGAAGCGCTTGTTCAGGAAAAAGTTATAATTTTCATTTTCATTGTACGCCTTAAAATAAAAGGCATTTCTTTTGAATTTTGTTGTAGGCCAACGAAGCTGTAAACGAATTCAGCAACAATGAATAACAAAACGACTTTCCCCGCGAACACCCATTAATGGCGAATAGACCACACTAACCCTCGAATTACCCGCAACTTGACACCTGTAAAGGCCAGCCCCCATAGCAGACAAATGAGACGCTCAGCCAACCACTGGCTCACACGTGGAAGAGAGGGCTGATTCATCAGTGGTTCCTTAACCGATGGAAAGACAAAAATACCCCCTTAACCCTAGGTATAAATGGCAACGTGAACAGCGAACCCAGTAAGTGATCTTTTTCAAAGTGAATTCCTGCTCCATTAAATTATCTCCCCCTTTACTAACTTGACCGTCGGAGGAACCACCGGAGATCCCAACTCCGCCTTTTCCACAGGTCCTTCTTTCTGCTGTAGGTGAATCCTTTGACTGGAATCAGCGTCACTGGGCATTAGGAGAGAAGGCGGACTCCGCTCTCTTAAAAGCTAAACTCATCCGAGGTTAGTGACTGTGATTGTATACATCAACAATAACTAATAGGATATGGTTACGGACATGGTTATATAGTGAAATACCCATTCTCTATCTGAAATATCTGAATATATGTTGATCAATTGTTTGAATTCTTAGATTAATGAATTTGAGACTAATTTTGATGACCAAGAGATTCAATCTTAGCTTTTCAAATGTAGCGAACATATTAATGAACTCTCTTTTATCATACATAGTATATTTTTTGATATTATTTTATTTTCTCATATCCATTTTGTATCCACATGTATATATATTTGTATCCGGCCGATTTTAACGAATATGGATATGAATTTTCCTTACCAAGTCATATCATATCCGTGATTGACAAGGCAATATGGATATGGTAAGTTTCATATCTGAGTGCACCTCTTAGTGTAGGTCATGAAATTTAAAGTCTTTAGAGGGGGAGGTAAAAGAATTAGATTCTTTTCATGGGGAGGAAGCTTCTCAAGGGGCTGGAAGCAATTTTCCCTTCTTTTAATCCTTACCATCAATCTCGATTTTAAAGGATAAGATATCGCCACGTAAGATTTCTATAATCAAGCTAGTGGTTTTCCAAATACCAATATAATTTTATTTATGATGAAAATCAAAAATGTCTAAAAAACTAATTGAAAAATAGAAAACACTCTAACTAAACTTTCTAATATTTCAGATTTACAAAATTGATCTGCTCAATGTCGGACATTAGTATAAAACAACCAAAATATGCATGGTTTAAGCATTTTTAAAAAGCATATGGTAATCCTAATAATAGAATAGAAATATATAGTAAGTAACAACAAAACGAAACAACTTACATTGTGTATCAAATTGTTGAAATATAAAATTCATTTAAAAATAACTTGGCTGAGTATTGTTTTGTCCAAGAATGATTTTGGACGTGGCGAGTTTAAAAATAAATAAGGATGAAACTTTAGGTTCATAGACTAATAATTACCTATGATGTCACAACATAATGTGTGGAAAGCCATATAGTTTGAGGTTAAATTACCTTGTATAGCTAACAACTTAAAACAAAAATATACAACAAAACATAGTAACTTACTTTGTGCACCAAACCGATTGAATTACAAAGTGATTTAAAATTAATAGGGAGGAGTATTTTAGGTCTAAGAGTGGTTCCGAAGTGGGTGTGCTTAAAATAAATAGGGTAAATGTTTGGGTTTATAAAAAAATAACTCTTTTTGGAAGTGGATGACTTTAAATAAATATGGTAAAACTTTGGGTTTATAAGAAAATTGCCATGCTACGTTAGTGTGAAAAATAAAAAATTGATGGTTTATGCAATTGCATTAAAATACACTACATAACTAACTAACTAAAACAAAAATATAGTAGTTACAACACAAATATTACCACCGATATCGTGATAAAAAGTCGTTGAAATACAAAGTTGATTTAATAAACATAATCGGTGGAATTTTTTGTGTTTAAAGTTAAATTTAAAAATGGATGAGTTGAAACATAAATAGGGTAAAATCTTGGGTTCATAGTTAAAAACCCTTTGTTAAGTGGGTGTACTTAACACTTAAAGGAGTAGAACTTTGGATTTAAAGAAAAATAATCTCATCTACAGTTTGCAATACTGAGACATTAGTATAAAAGAAGGTAGAAAAAATAGTTTTAAGAATTTGATTTAAAAATACACCGTATCTAATGATCTAGAACAAAATTAAATATAGCAAATAATAATAAAATATAAAAGTATACACTTTATACCAAAACTGTCGAAATATAAAGTGGGTCGGAAACTAATTCAATAGAACATTTTGGGTTTTAGAGTGATTTTGAAAGTGGGTAAGTTTAAAAATAAATGGGGGCAGAATTTTGGAGTGAGTGCGTTTAAACATAAATGAGAGTGAGCCTTTAGGTTTATAGGGGGAAAAAAACTCATGTACAGTTTGCATTACTGCTGCAACATTGATATAGAAAAGACAAAAAAAAATCCATCATAAGCATTTGGCTTACAAACATATTGTATATCTAATAACTTAGAATAAAAATATAATTACAAATTAAGCAAACGATTGCAACTTACACCATACACATTTTATTCAACATATATTGTATACTTAACTACTTCGAACAAATGTATAGCAAGTTATAGAAAATAAAACAACTTACATTGATGATGTAGAATGCACTGCGGATATATTTATGGAGAAACGGGACCGTCACAAGCCCAAATGCGAACCCGGCCGAGGAAAATAGCTTGTAACGAGGAACAGGTCATATCTCTCAAACCGTAAGTCGGAATTGGACGAATTATATATGTAAATCGCATATTTTTTCGAGACAGAGTCAACCAAACTGACCAAAGTTCAGTTTGCCACCATCTGTTTTGCCAAATTCCCTCTGGATTGAGAGATACCAGCGTTTTTGTCAGTTTTTTACTATTTTAGGTAATGTTTTAGGAGTCTGTTTTGATTAGGAAGCAAATCCGGTTTGATTTCAAATTTGACCAATTTACTTCCCTAATCATAGGGAGTCTTTTATGGAGAGTTTTCTTATTTTTATTTTTAGTAAAGTTCGGGTCATAGTAGGAGTCTTGTTTATTTTCTATTTAAACAGAGTCTTGTAAGCCCTAGAGGCAAAACTTTTTATCAATAAATTCCTCTTTTAATATTTTCTTCATGGATTCGAAGTTCTTCATGGATTCGGAGATCGTTCTTTGTGGATTCAGAGAGCACCCCTTGGTGGATTCCGAGGTTTATCACTTCCGCGCTGCGTTAATTGACTATCAAAGTGTTAAAATATAAAATGTATTTAAATATAATTTAGTAGAGTATTTAGGGTCTAAGAGAAATTTTTTAAGTAAGTGAATTTAAAGATAAAGAGGGTAAAACTTTGGGTTTATAGGCTAAAATCGTAGTAAAATATTGAATTGGACGGGTTTAGAGACAACTTATAGTGGAGTTTTTCTATGGTCTCCTTCATTAATGAATATGACATAGAAGAGAGAGGGATTGGGACAGTAAAGACATAATGAAAAAGAGGTTTTCTTATATTACACTTCCCCCTCTTGAAAATGCATTGCACATGAAGAATAAGTTACAAGTACAGCTAGGTATCCATATCCCATCGGCCTCAATAAACCTCTTTTAAGCTCTCTGATATTGTCAAGTAGGAGGAATATGTTGGCAGAAAAGACCACCTCCTGAGGACCTGATCACTGCAATATCAGAACTTTGTCGCATGATGATGGGAAATAAATGATTACCTCCTTAGTTGCAAGTATACAACCTTTATCAAGTTATAGTATAAAAGATTATCGATCCCACGAGGAACGGGAAGTAGGAAGAGTTTTGCTCAAGTTTTGGTTCTCAAATTATGCGCGCGACAATTAGGAGTTATTCAAATAAAATGAAAGTGAGAAAATGGTGAAAGTGGTGGTGAAGAGGTTAGAGAGAGTGGATTGTGGATTATGTGCAAAGGAGGAGAAAATGAAATTGAGAATGTGGTTGTGATTATGTGCAAATAACAACAAAACTAGGTTTGAGATTATATGCACATGAAGGGAATATGAGATTGAGAGAAAATAAGTGCAAAATAAAAGAAAGCAAGATTGAGAGAGAGAGGAGAGGAAAATCAAAATCAAGAATAAAGGAAAATAATAAACAAATGGAAAATAAGGATAAGAGGAAAATAAAGAAAGTAAAGTATGGAGGATTAATTAAAGATATGAGGAATCTAAAGTAGATCCACTTAGCTTATCTCAATCTCATGAAAATGAGTTGGATTTGTTAGCTAGTTTCAAACAATCTCTAGGGATCCCATTAATATTAGCTCCACACTTAGAAAAGGGTAATTCCCTAGAGGGTTCTAGCCTCAAGGTGAATTAAAGAAAAGAAAAATCTATTCTAGAAAGTAAATACAAGAATTAAATACATTGCATGAAAGTAAATTGCAAGGAATTAAATTGCATGAAAGTAAATTGCAAGAAAGTAAATTGCATGAAAGTAAATCTATTCTACAAACAAGAAAATAAAGAAGAAAATGAAAAAGAAATAAAATAGAAACCAACAACTCTCGATCTTAATCTAATCCTCCTTTTGGTCCTTGGATTAGAAGAAGAGAAAGGAAATTGAAGGGTGAAATATTTCATTTATTGTGTAACAAAGTTACAATTTTGGAAGGTCTTCTCAATTAAGAGTGACCCTCCTCTCCAAATGGAGTTTTTACAAAATATTTCACACTCAAAACACTCAGCCTTCACCCCTATTTATAGCCCAACGGAGTTGATGTGAACCATTGGATCAAACCTAGCCAAAAAGGAAGAGAAATCCACCATTAATTGAATTGTTGGGAACCGATCGGTTGGTCGATCGGTTAGCCAACCGTTAGCCAACCGTTAGCCAACCGTTGGCCAACCTGTTATCAACCGATTGGTTCCCAACCGAATTTATCTTTTCTTGATTTTTCTTCACGAATTTCTCTTGGATCAATTTGGTATCTTGGGCCTTGGTTTGTCTTCAGATTTGGGCTTCAAATATTGATAGAAATTCAGAGAATTTGAGTCATTTGGGCTTTTATTCATTATTTCTTTATTAGCCCGCAAAATAAGATAAAAATGATTATTAGTAATATCGTTATTCATATAACATAGGTAATAAGGGTATAAAATGTAATTAAAATGTGATAATCAAATACCCCCACACCTAAACTTTTGCTAGTCCTCTAGCAAAGAAAATAAAAGAAAACCTAACTCACTTTCAGAATCATGGTTGTATTTAGCACATACAACAAGCCTTTAAACCCCTAGGTTACCCTAGTGGACGAGTTGTAGTCTCGTGAGGGTTTGCAGTGAATATACCCACAAAATTCAGTCAACTTGCCAATTTAAAGAAGTAAATACAAGAATTAAATACATTGCATGAAAGTAAATTGCAAGGAATTAAATTGCATGAAAGTAAATTGCAAGAAAGTAAATTGCATGAAAGTAAATCTATTCTACAAACAAGAAAATAAAGAAGAAAATGAAAAAGAAATAAAATAGAAACCAACAACTCCTGATCTTAATCTAATCCTCCTTTTGGTCCTTGGATTAGAAGAAGAGAAAGGAAATTGAAGGTGAAATATTTCATTTATTGTGTAACAAAGTTACAATTTTGGAAGGTCTTCAATTAAGAGTGACCCTCCTCTCCAAATGGAGTTTTTACAAAATATTTCACACTCAAAACACTCAGCCTTCACCCCTATTTATAGCCCAACGGAGTTGATGTGAACCATTGGATCAAACCTAGCCAAAAAGGAAGAGAAATCCACCATTAATCTGAATTGTTGGGAACCGATCGGTTGGTCGATCGGTTAGCCAACCGTTAGCCAACCGTTAGCCAACCGGTTATCAACCGATTGGTTCCCAACCTAATTTATCTTTTCTTGATTTTTCTTCACGAATTTCTCTTGGATCAATTTGGTATCTTGGGCCTTGGTTTGTCTTCGATTTGGGCTTCAATATTGGTAGAAATTCAGAGAATTTGAGTCATTTGGGCTTTTATTCATTATTTCTTTATTAGCCCGCAAAATAAGATAAAAATGATTATTAGTAATATCGTTATTCATATAACATAGGTAATAAGGGTATAAAATGTAATTAAAATGTGATAATCAAATACCCCCACACCTAAACTTTTGCTAGTCCTCTAGCAAAGAAAATAAAAGAAAACCTAACTCACTTTCAGAATCGCGGTTGTATTTAGCACATACAACAAGCCTTTAAACCCCTAGGTTACCCTAGTGGACGAGTTGTAGTCTCGTGAGGGTTTGCAGTGAATATACCCACAAAATTCAGTCAACTTGCCAATTTAAAGAAGTTAATAAAATAATTAATTCATTTGATATCTTCAAACATTCCAATTGAAGTTGGTTAATACTCAAGAAAACGTTTTTATCATAACTCCAATGTAATTTTCTTAAGAAAATCCTTCCATTATAGTTATACAAAACTAAGTTTAACTCAAAAATTTAATTTAAAAGTTTTGAAAAGGACATGCTAACCCTTTGTTTTAAACAAACTTCAAGTCTTTTAATCCATTTTATTTTTCAAGAACATATACAAATATAACTATATACAAAAACATGGTTAGTATGATTATTATTTTTTTTTTACTCTTTATTCCTTGGTGGTTTTGTTCTTTTAATCGGCTTTCTAAGTGACCATTTAGCGAGTTTTGGGCCAATGAATCCCAACCCAATTGGGCTTAGGTCATTAAGCATAGAAATACTCCTCGGGCTTAATTACTCACCAACTTAGGCTTAGTAAAATAGAACCACCAATGATTTTAAGAGAAATTTTTCTTCTATTTATTAAGTTAGTATAATATATATGTGTGTATATGTATATATATTCTGAACAATATTTGGATCAAGACAACTTGAAAAATTATTTTCAACTCTAAGTTAGGCATGCAAAATTTCATTACTTTATTTAAAAATCTAAGTTACAACTTAAGTAAAGTATACTACTTTGAAAATCATTTCTTAAGAAATTTATTTGGAGTTATCATAAAAGGTAAAGTTGAGTATAGAACCAACTAAGGATTAGAAGACTTAAATTCTATCAAATTGATCAATTATTAATCAACTCTATTAAGTTAGCAAGTGACTTTTTTTTTATGAGAAGAGGAAAAATGACATAAAAAAATGGTAAGAAGAGGAAAAATGACTAAGATAAAGAGCAAAATGACTAATTCCCACCCCCACACCTAAATTTTGCATTGTCCTCAATGCAAATTCTATTATGCACAAAGTAAAACAGATAAGCATGGAAGCACTTACCTTTGTTCTAATGACTTCAACAATGATAAAATTCAGAATTACCTTTGGTATGAGAAGGTGAAGTCAAAATTTATTCTCTCTTTTTTTTTTCATATGTTTATTTTTCTTTTTTCTTTTTTTTTTTTTTTTTGAAAAGAACAAGAAACTCTCACATGAGAGAAGAATAAATTCTTTTATTATTATTGTGGGACAAAAAGTAAAATGTAGAATAAAAGATAAAACATGAGAAGCTCACATTCTACATTAAATCCTACCTTATTGCTGAAAATTCTACCCCGAAATTTAAAGAATTTCAAGATGATATAATCAATGATGTTCTCAAATTCTGAAAATTCCATGGTTTGCAATGTGTTTTGCAAAGAAATTAAGGTAGGTCTTATTGGTGTTATGCATTTTGAACTTAGATTTTGATTAATGAAAATTTGACATTTTGGTTGCTCTTCCAAAAATCTAAGCTCATCAGAAAAGAGTTCTTCGAATGTTGCATTCAAGAGGCATGTATTCAACACAGTTTCCTCATTTTGAAAAATAAAACCTGAATTTTTTAAAATTTCCAGTTCCTCATGAAAGATTTCCTCAAAACTAATGTCAGATTCATTCTCTACTTCTGTTAAACTTTCTTGGATGTAATTGATTTCGAAAGGCTACTTATCAATATTATTTCCTGGATTGAAAATATTAAGTTCAGCAGTCAGATTCCCAAAAGACAGCTTCATGTGACCAGCTTCTACAGCTTGATGAGAGCATTAGAAGTGGCTAAGAACGGTCTTCCTAAGATCACGTATCTCGTCCTTTGGGATTGGAAACGGGTTGTGTTTCCGTGACTACTAAATCAACAGAAAAATGAAGTCTCCAACCTTTATCAATACATCCGTTATTTCACCCATAGGGACCTTAATGCATCTATCGCCTAATCAAGTGTGCATCTAGTTGGCTTGAGTTCCCCGACACCTAGTTGTTGGTAGATCGAATACGGAAGCAAGTTGACACTGGCCCCTAAGTCTAAAAGCGCCTTATCGATATGAGTATTACCAATGATACATGGGATGGTAGGACAACCCGATCCTTATGTTTCAATGGTACGCACCTTGAGAGGACTTCACCGATATTGGCGAGAAAGACTTTCTTTGGAACATTTATTTGCCTCTTTTTGGTACATAATTCCTTTAAAAATTTGGCATAAGAAGGAATTTGTTCAATGACATCTAAAAGAGGAATGTTGACCTTAACCTGCTTGAAAGTCTCTAGAATTTTCTCCTCCTGAGAGGAGTGCTTCCTAGGCCCGAGTCTATCCTGTAAGGAGCAACCGGTTTAAATTGATTAGACTCGGTTCGGTTCAGTTCGGTTCGAGTCATCGAAGGGTGTGATTTCGAGTAGAGATATCGAAGGAGAGAGAATTTGTTCGGTTCAAGGGTTTCACTTAGAGGCATTCTAACCTCGATTATCGACTGCCTACTCCGACCGTAGTGAATGGATTGCATTCACTTCAGCTTGGTAGGTTGAACTTGATCCCGTGTCCTTCGGGTTGGGCACGGGTTGACTCGAAAAGTTCCTTTCTCTCTCACTCATGGCATTAGCTAGTTGACCAAGTTGGGTTTCTAACCTAGCTATGGCTTGAGTGTTGGAGGTGAGGATTTGCCCGGTTGATTGCATAAAGGAATTCAACGTGTTTGATGTTTGAGTCAATAAGTTCGTGGTCTGTGTAGAGGTTTTAATCAAAGTTTCTAGACCCTTTTCCAGAACATTAAGACGTTTATCATGATCAGCAATTTGAGGAGTGTGATTTGCAGATTGGTGATGAGGAGACTGATTTTGAAATGATAAATTCGGTTGTTGATAATTTAGAGGAACTGCATTGCCCCTAGAGAATTGTTGGGTTGAAGAGGGAGTGAAATTTTGATTTCCGGAGTAGTTTCCCTGGCTCCATGCAAAATTTGGATGATTTCTCCAACCTGGATTGTAGGTTGGAGAAAATGGATCATTCACCGGATGCTGAAATGCAGCGTTTATCTGACCTAGTGGCTGACCGGATCCTAAAAGAGGACATTCCTCTGAAACATGAGATGGAGACAGACAGTTATGACAACCTGAGGTAGAAACTTGGTTGATTTGAGCTGGAGCTCGTTCTTTGATTTCTAAAGCTTCTAACCTACGCATGATTGTCGCCATCTTTGCTTCAGAGGCTATGTTTGTTTCTAAGGACGACCATCGGTTTTGGGCCGGAACCGATGAAACACTGGTCATCACAATGTTCCCATCGCATGGTTTTCTGATAAACTCTCTAAAAGTCCCAAGCTTCATCGGCATTTTTCTTCATGAAATCCCTTGACACATTGACTCTAAGGAAGTTTTGAAGAATAATCCAATCCTTCATAAATGATTTGGCATAATCGCCACTTTTCAAGACCATGGTGAGGATATTGGATAAGAAGATCTTTGAATTTATCAAAATACTTCCAAAAGGTTCTCCCGACAATTTTAAAATTTTGAATGCTGTTTCTAAGCTTGATTGTTTTGTGGATAGGAAAGAATTTTTCGAAAAACTGCTACAAATTCACCCCAAGTTGAGATGGAATCGTGGGCAAGCTATACGACCATTTTTGGCTTTGTCCTTAAGGGCAAATGGAATAAATCGGAGTTTGATCGCATCTTCTGTTAAGTCCCTCATCTTGATCATGAGGCAAACTTCTTCAAATTCGAGATGAAAATGTAAGCGCCTTCGGTTTCTACTCCTAAGAATTTGGGAAGCATGTTAATAAAATGCGGTCTAAGTTCGAAATTTGCTCCATTAACCTCGGGGAGTTTTATGCAAGAGGGGATTGCATTTCTAGTGGGGTAACAAACATCTTGAAGAACAGGTGGGTTGGTATTGGCCATTTCGTTTGGTTCAAGAGATGGATCAAAACGAATTAAACGATTAGTATTATCCCTAACCCAAGTTTGCATACACCAAAATCAAAAAAAATTTTTTTATTTGAAAAAGGATAAGAGAAAAAGTTAAGAAGATGATGAGAAAAAAAAATAAGGAAAAACTAACTAAAAATAAATCAAGGCAATCACTTTCCAATCACCCTAACTCTAGGGTTAAGCCTAAAGTTGACTTAGACCAGCTCCTAACCAAAAATTCTCTTAGTGAAAAGATCAAAGTTTACTTGGGTAATTAGCCAGGTAAGGATAGTACTAGAGGGAGATCAAAGATCAATTAAGTACCTCTTTCCTTTCGGAGCGCCTTACGCAACCCCTAAACCTTGCCTTAGACACCAATTAATCCAAATAAACTTGGACCGGTTCACTTAAGAAATTATTGTTCCTTAATGAGCTCGAATCCTTAGGGGCCAACGTCTAATCAATTTTAAGAGGCTTGGTATGTGTAGTGAGGAATTAGTGATTTTTGGGCTAAGGAAAGGGTGATGAAATCCCTCACCTTATCTTGATTAGTGGGTTTTGCCCTTAAAATATTTTCAAGTGTGTGCCAAATCAAGATGCTCAAATCACTTTGGTGAATTCCTACTATTATATGAAATGCAACCCTAGAAATTAAAATCAACTAAAAGGATGCAAAAACAAAAATCTTTTTATATTTTTATTATGGTCGACAATAAAAAAATGAAGTTTATTAGGGTCGACAAGGAAAAAAATCTTTTATTTTTATTTTTATTTTTTATCCTAATTGTCTCTAATGTGAATGAACTATCTAAAGGGTGGAATTGAGAATACTAGAAGGAAGAGTTACCCACGCAATCGCTATCCAAAACCTCGTTGGAGGTAATTCTTCAATCTTGAGTCTTCAACTCTTGATCTTCAAGCTTCAAGTTCCTACACAAAAGAAAACACACAAAATAAGGAACCAAAGTCAATAAAAATCCTACTTATGCACCGTTCCCCGGCAACGGCGCCAAAAACTTGATGGGAAATAAATGATTACCTCCTTAGTTGCAAGTATACAACCTTTATCAAGTTATAGTATAAAAGATTATCGATCCCACGAGGAACGGGAAGTAGGAAGAGTTTTGCTCAAGTTTTGGTTCTCAAATTATGCGCGCGACAATTAGGAGTTATTCAAATAAAATGAAAGTGAGAAAATGGTGAAAGTGGTGGTGAAGAGGTTAGAGAGAGTGGATTGTGGATTATGTGCAAAGGAGGAGAAAATGAAATTGAGAATGTGGTTGTGATTATGTGCAAATAACAACAAAACTAGGTTTGAGATTATATGCACATGAAGGGAATATGAGATTGAGAGAAAATAAGTGCAAAATAAAAGAAAGCAAGATTGAGAGAGAGGAGAGGAAAATCAAAATCAAGAATAAAGGAAAATAACAAACAAATGGAAAATAAGGATAAGAGGAAAATAAAAGAAAGTAAAGTATGGAGGATTAATTAAAGATATGAGGAATCTAAAGTAGATCCACTTAGCTTATCTCAATCTCATGAAAATGAGTTGGATTTGTTAGCTAGTTTCAAACAATCTCTAGGATCCCACTAATATTAGCTCCACACTTAGAAAAGGGTAATTCCCTAGAGGGTTCTAGCCTCAAGGTGAATTAAAGAAAAGAAAAATCTATTCTAGAAAGTAAATACAAGAATTAAATACATTGCATGAAAGTAAATTGCAAGGAATTAAATTGCATGAAAGTAAATTGCAAGAAAGTAAATTGCATGAAAGTAAATCTATTCTACAAACAAGAAAATAAAGAAGAAAATGAAAAAGAAATAAAATAGAAACCAACAACTCTCGATCTTAATCTAATCCTCCTTTGGTCCTTGGATTAGAAGAAGAGAAAGGAAATTGAAGGTGAAATATTTCATTTATTGTGTAACAAAGTTACAATTTTGGAAGGTCTTCTCAATTAAGAGTGACCCTCCTCTCCAAATGGAGTTTTACAAAATATTTCACACTCAAAACACTCACCTTCACCCCTATTTATAGCCCAACGGAGTTGATGTGAACCATTGGATCAAACCTAGCCAAAAGGAAGAGAAATCCACCATTATTCTGGTCTTTGGAACGGTTACCGATCTTAGCTAACCAGTAATAACCGGTTGGCCAACCGGTTGGTCAACCGATTGGTTCCCAACCTAATTTGTCTTTTCTTGATTTTTCTTCACGAATTTCTCTTGGATCAATTTAGTATCTTGGGCCTTGGTTTGTCTTCAGATTTGGGCTTCAAATATTGGTAGAAATTTAGAGAATTTGAGTCATTTGGGCTTTTATTCATTATTTCTTTATTAGCCTGCAAAATAAGATAAAAATGATTATTAGTAATATCGTTATTCATATAACATAGGTAATAAGGGTATAAAAATGTAATTAAAATGTGATAATCACATGATACTCAAACTATTAGCACAAGGCACGTTGCCATTGCCAAGCAAAGAGAGGCAAATGTTATTGAAAGAGGAATTCTTCCCTTGTCCTTCCTAAAGAACATTGCTCCATAAACAGGCACATTTATCGCAACCATCGATCCACAAAGAATCAGTTGTGCAAAATAGTCATTCAACCCTGCAACCCCTCCATAAACCAGTAGCCGCATCAACCCACCCAACAAACAACCAAGGTTGAGCATTGCGATTGTTGCTATGATTGTAAACATAGGAGATGAAGATCCAAATTCCATGACCTCGTTCTCATACCTCTTGCTCTCATCTCCATCAACGACCTTTGATGTGATTGCAAAGGACGACTTGGAGAATCCCAACAGCTTTATGATAGTGTCACTGACTCCATAGAGGTAGGAGGTTAATCTTTTGTATACCCACATTCTTTGCGAGTTCCACCATCCAGAAAATGTATCTCTAGAGAGTAAGGATTCAGCTGCGACATATGTGTTCTTTGCGACTATCACATAGGCAAAAGTTGTAAACCAAGGACTAGATACCTGAATATAGTCATTATGATTATACAGGATTTAGACCAATAAGAGAGAGCTAGAGGGTTGGTGTTTATGTGTTTATCTTCACTTACCTTTGGGAATAAAGAGATTCCTTTGAGGAGGCAAAGAGGAGGGATTATGAGGTAGTAAAGTGTCGGCAATGAGTTTAGAGCCCACAATCCATAGATGCCATAGGCAAATTGGAGTCCTAGCTTAATTTTTCCATGGCCTTGAATGATAGGGCAGTCCTTAGAGAGGGAGATTTGGAGGTTACCCTCGCTCCATCTCTTGTGTTGCACCAATGTTTGCTCTAGCGTTGTCGGGGCCATCCAGAAGAATCCTTTTCTTGATGGATTGTGACATATGGGTCTCCATCCTCTACACTGAATTGTCAAACCGGTAAGTACATCTTCAACCAGACAACCATATTTCAAACCTTCCTCTTTTCCCCATGGGGTATTGTTCTCGTAGATACATGTTATAAGAGACTCAGCTCTCCCTTCCAATGTGCTAGTATTTTCTTGATGTTTTATTTCCTTACTTCTTATCCAGTCTTCATTATAATCGCGACTGTACTTCTTTCCACACAGACTCTCACGTCTGTGAAAGCATCCGGTGCCTACATATGCTGGTCCTCCCCAGATATCAAAACCAGATAACTCTACCTGTGAGACCGAGAAACAACATTAGTAATGTTTGTTGAGATGAATTGACTGGTTATTTTCTCTATGATCTTCACTCACCGTACAAATCACATTTAAAGAATTTGCATAGAGGTCATTCTTAGTTATGTTGTGGAAGAATTGGGGGTATTGCACGTAGGCGACATCATGACTCCTCTTATCCAGGAAGAAGCACAATGCATCTTTAATGGATGCTGAGTTGTTTGAGTACATGTCACAGTCCACATTGAGGATGATTGGAGCGTTACTTATCTCTGATGACACTCTTATCTGCACATAAGATGAAATGTTGGGGTGTCAGACGTATCTTTGAAGGGGAAAAATTGATAGCAATTTTAAATAAGAATTTAAAGCAGAGTTTATGGGATTATAGGCATTATGTACACGTGTATCTTATGTACCGTGTGCATATGTTTTATAACAGAGAGAATTTAGTGCAAATTACCAAAGCATTCATTGCCCCAGCTTTGAAGTTATGGTGATGTTGAGGATGCTTCTCACGTGCCACATATACTAATGTGGGCAATGGGTTCCCATCCAAATCAGTTGAAGTCTGATCCCTTCCATCAATCATAATCTGAAGAAGTGGATTCGGATAATTTTACTACGTTAGACACATAAATAAACACTTAATATTTTCATAGGCTGTCTAATGTGAAGTGATGTGGTGATTTCTACTGGCTTTTAGTGTATAAACTCACAACTTTAGTCTCCATGCAAATGGGGAAGAATTTCTGATAGAGTGTTGTACCTGAACAATAGGTCGATGGTTTCTTGAAGTCATCTCTGCATTCCACTTGGAAACTCTTTTCTGTTCTTTGAATTCTTCTGGAATTTTGCCTACAGATACAGCTCTGTCAATGCGAGAAGTCATATCTTCAAACAATTTCTGCACAACAGAATTTCAGAGTTACAGATCAATCACTGTTAGGTTCCTGAACCATTAGTTCGTATTAGTGCACTTGTGCCTCCAAGTAGGGAATACTGTTGATTTTGTCTTGAATTTGGGGCCCACTTTTGATTTGAAACAGAGTGAAAGCTCTGAGTTTTCAATACCACCAAAAGACATCACTTTCTCATAATTAAATGGGCCCCCTCCCCCCAAACTTTCAACGTTGCTTTTGAGATGAAGAAAAACGAAAAGGAGGACATAATGAGATGTGTCGTTTTCAAGGCTTCGTTTTGAGTGGAAGAAGAAAAATATGAGAGGGATGAAATAATTAAAAAAAATAAAGGAGTTGCTTTCACTCTCTTATTGAGGAACTCTTTCACTCTCTCTCTCTCCCGCCAAGTGTGTTTTGGCAATCTTGTTTGAGCTTCAAAAAAATAGAGAGCTCATTGTGTGTGTTGTATCGAGAGTTTGAATATAGTGAAACTTCTCTCTTGCCGTGGACGTAGATCAATTTGATCGAACCACATAAATCTTGTGTGTTTGTGTTTGTTCTCTATTTTCTGATTTTGTGTTTCAATATTTTGGTACACTTGATCAGACCGCTGCGGATTTATCCCAACAAACTGGTATCACATCATCTCGGTTCTAGGGCGGCTTTCAATCTTCCATAATGGCTTCTGTGAAGTTCTCGGTGTCAATATTTGATGGCCAAAATAATTTTGGCCTATGGATGAAAGAGATGAAGGCTTTGTTACGACGAGAAGGTACGGTTAAAGCTATCGATGGGAAATACCCAGATGATATGACTACTGCTGAGATCGAAGAGATGGACGAAAAGGCTCACAGCACTTTGCAATTGTCACTATCCGAAAATGTGCTTCGTGAAGTTGCCGATGAGGAAACGGCAGCGAGGTTGTGGTCAAAGCTCGAAAGTCTCTATTTAAAGAAATCTCTTACAACGAGATTGTACCTGAAGCAGCGGCTATACACACTGAAGATGAAAGAAGGTACACCCATTCAGGAACACCTTGATGAATTTAATAAAATTGTCATGGATATGAAAAACCTAGATCTTAAGCTTGATGATGAAGACCAGGCTCTCATTGTGTTGTATTCCTTGCCTGACTCTTATGAAAATTTTGTTAACTCTATGTTGTATGGAAGAGAATCCATAAGTCTTGAGGATGTGAAGGCCTCTTTAAATTCTGCCGAGTTAAGAACAAAGTTGAATGTGAAAAGTACCGATAAGCAGGCTGATGGTCTGCTAGCCAGAGGTAGATCGAAGACTAGAGAGGGTAATAAAGGGCAATCCAGAAATCGTTCGAAGTCCAGGTCAGCCCAAGATAAGAAACAAGTTGAGTGTTTCTACTGTCACAAGAAAGTGCATTACAGGTCAGAATGTTATGCTTTAAAGAAGAAAGGCAACTAGCGTGTTGAAACCTCAGATTCAGCAAATACGGTAAAGACTAATGTTACTGATGTCGTTGAGACGGTTCTTGCAGTATGTCCCTTGGATGGCCGTTCCGATAGAGAATGGATCTTGGATACAGGTGCGTCTTATCATATGTGTCCAAATAGAGATTGGTTCACTACTTACAAAATTATAAGTGATGGATCAGTTTTGATGGGCAACAATGCAATTTGTAAGACAATTAGAATTGGTACAGTTCGCATCCGATGTCACGATGGGTAGTGAGAACTTTGTCAGATGTGAGACACATCCTGGACTTAAAGAAAAATCTGATTTCTTTGAGTTCTTTGGATTCTATTGGGTGTTCTTACACTGGTGGAGGTGGAGCTTTTAGAGTTACTAAGGGTTCATTGGTTGTGATGAAAGGTAGCAAAGTGAATAGTTTATATGTTCTCCAAGCGTAACTGCGGACAGCTCGCAGTGTGTCCTATGATACTGACAGGGACCCTACTCAGATGTGGCATATGCGCTTAGGCCACATGAGTGAGAAGGAGATGACTATTTTGAGTAAACGTGACTTACTCTGTGGTGATCATACATCATCACTTAACTTCTGTGAGCATTGTGTGTTTGGAAAGCAAACTCGGGTCAGCTTCTCGACCGCTCACATAATGACGAAGGGCACTCGACTACATTCATTCAAATTTGTGGGGACTCGCCGTGTTCTCCAAAGGTGGCGCTCTTTATTTTCTGACGTTTATTGATGATTTTTTCAGGTAAGTTTGGGTTTATTTTCTCAGACGCAAAAGCGAGGTGTTCGAAACTTTTAAAAAGTAAAAAGTTCTTGTTGAGAATCAAACTAGAAAGAAGATTAAACGTCTCCGAACAGATAATGGTCTAGAGTTTTGCAGTGTTGAGTTCAACCAGTTCTGCGCAAATTCTAAAATCGTACGATATCGAACGGTCAGGTACACTTCTCAGAAAAATGGGGTGGCAAAACGCATGAATAGAACATTGATGGAGAGAGCTAGGTGTATGCTCTCAAACTCCGGGTTGGATAAAGACTGGTCAAGCCGCAACACGCCTTGTTACTTGGTGAACCGGTCTCCTTCTACCGCCATTGAGCACAAGACTCCAAATGAGGTATGGTCAGGTAAACCCAGTGATTATTCAAATTTAAAGGTATTTGGATGTCCTGCTTACTATCATGTTAGAGATGGTAAGCTTGAGCCTAGAACTAAGAAATGCATATTTATTAGTTATGCTGATGTCGTCAAAAGATATCGCTTGTGGAGTCTTGAACCTGATTCTCCTAAATTATCAGTAGAGATGTTACTTTTAATGAAAAATATATGCTTGATCATGAAAAGATTTATGTTGAGTCTACAGGAAATGTAGAGAAGGCTATGGATAAGGTGGAGCTTCAGGTGGAGCTCGAGGAAGAGACTTCTCAAAAGTCATCTATAAAAATTGCTCCTACAGTTGTAGAAGAGCAACATGATTCAGGCTCAGATGATGATAATGCTGAGACTAAAGAATCTTATTCCATAGTCACTGGCAGAGAGAGGAGACAGATCAGACCTCCTCAGAGATATGCCTATGCTGAATTAGTGCTCTCATGACAGCTGAAGAGATAGGTATTCAAGAGCCATCAAACTTTAGTGAAGCTGTCTCATGCAGAGAATCTGATCATTGGGTCACGGCTATGACAGAAGAACTCGAGTCACTTTATAAAAATCAGACTTGGGATTTGGTGCAATTACCTAAGGGTAAAAGGACAATTGGATGCAAGTGGATTTTTAAAAAGAAAGAAAGGATCCCAGGGGTTGAAGATGCTAGATTCAAAGCACGGTTGATGGTAAAGGATTATAGATAAAAGGAGGGAATTGACTATGATGAAGTATTTTCTCCAGTTGTGAAGCATACCTCCATCCGTGTATTGCTTGTCATAGTTGTTCTATTTGATCTGGAGCTTGAGCAGCTCGATGTGAAGACTGTATTTTTACATAGTGAGCTTGAGGAGACTATCTACATGTCTCAACCATAGGGATACTTCATAGAAGGTAAAGAAGATCATGTTTGCAGATTGAAGAAATCTTTGTATAGCTTGAAGCAGTCTCCCAGACATTGGTACAAGAGGTTTGATAATTTTATACTTAATCATGGGTACTCAAGAAGTACTTATGATAGTTGTGTATACTACATGCATCTAGGAGATGATTCTTTTATTTATCTTCTATTATATGTCGATGACATGCTTATTGCTGCTAAGAATATGTCGCAGATTCTTATTTTGAAGAAACAACTCAGTGATGAGTTTGAGATGAAAGATCTTGGTGCAGCAAAGAAGATCTTAGGGATCGAGATCAAGAGGGACGAAAAGCCGAACATTATATCTCTCACAGAAGAGTTATATTGAAAAGGTGCTTGAGCGCTTTGGGATGAAGAATGCCAAGCCCATTACGACTCCTTTGGCTCCACACTTTAGGCTCTCAGCTTCAGATTCATCTAAGAGTGAGACCGAGAAAAAGGAGATGTCCCGAGTTTCATACTCTAGTGCAAAGGTAGCATTATGTATGCTATGATTTGCACTCGCCCGCACATTACCCAAGTGCCAAGTAGTCACAGATATATGGCTCAGCCAGGAAAGCACATTGGGAGGCAGTAAAGTGGATCCTTCGGTATCTCAAGGGTACCTCAGATTTGGATTTGTTTTTTAACAGCAGTACTTCGGGAACCTCAGTTGTAGGTTTTGTAGATTCTGACTATGCTGGTGATCTCGATAAAAGTAGATCTTTGACTGGTTATCTTTTTATTCTTTCTGGCTCAGCTAGTAGTTGGAGATCGACTTTACAGTCAACAGTTACTTTGTCTACTACAGAGGCAAAGTATATGGCAGCAGCAGAACCCGTAAAAGAAGCTATTTGGTTGAGGAATCTTGTTGGTGAGCTTGGGTTTCAGCAGGAGGCTAGTTCAGTTGTATTTTGTGACAATCAGAGTGCAATACGTCTAAGTGAAAACTCAGCACACCACGAGAGGACAAAACATATCGATGTCAGATATCATTTCATTCGTGAGGCAACTGCTGAGAGAAACATCACGATGAAGAAGATTGATACTGCAGACAACCCAGCTGATATGTTGACCAAACCGGTCCCGGCCTTCAAGTTCAAGCACTGCTTGGACTTGGGAAGCATCCGCACCTGTTAGGTGGCCCCGTTTGTGACATTGTTTGCAAGAGAGGTGGAGTTCACTAGTTCTATTATGAGAATTCAATCCAAGATGGAGATTATTGATTTTGTCTTGAATTTGGGGCCCACTTTTGATTTGAAACAGAGTGAAAGCTCTGAGTTTTCAATACCACCGAAAGACATCACTTTCTCATAATTAAATGGGCCCCCCTCCCCCCAAACTTTCAACGTTGCTTTTGAGATGAAGAAAAATGAAAAGGAGGACATAATGAGATGTGTCGCTTTTAAGGCTTCGTTTTGAGTAGAAGAAGAAAAATATGAGAGGGAAGAAATAATTAAAAAAATAAAGGAGTTGTTTTCACTCTCTTATTGAGGAACTCTTTCACTCTCTCTCTCTCCCAACAAGTGTGTTTTGGCAATCTTGTTTGAGTTTCAAAAAAATAGAGAGCTCATTGTGTGTGTTGTATCGAGAGTTTGAATATAGTGACACTCCTCTCTTACTGTGGACGTAGATTAATTTGATCGAACCGTGTAAATCTTGTGTGTTTGTGTTTGTTCTCTATTTTCTGGTTTTGTGTTTCAATATTTTGGTACACTTGATCAGACCGCTGCGGATTTATCCGAACAAATACTAACCTAGTCGGGATACAAGAGTTAGTTACTAGCAACAGCTAACTCCCATCCAAGTTTGCTGACCATTTTCTAAGACACAACACACCCTGATTTCATATGATTGATGGAGTTGCAATTTTTAACATACACATAGACGCATGTATGCACACACACATCCACATGCACACAAACGTTGCACACATAAACGCACCACATAGAGTAAATGGTGTCCTTTGCTAATTTGGCGCACATATAGAGTAGTGCAACCCAGATCATCGAGACGCCCAAATCATAACTGGCGAGCAATGTGTGCTACATCGGCAATAATACCAAGACTATAGAGGGATACGCCGACACCTGTTTACTCTATTTCTCTCCCTATACACACCACAAAGGTTAATTGCGGATAGGCCCCCCGTACTATCACGTAATTGTGGATTGACTGCTTGTAATTTTATTGTTGTTGATAAGCCCCCAGAGTGAATTTTTTTGACTCTTTTACACTAAGAGAAAGATAAATTTGTGTTCTCACAAATAGACCTCCTGACGGTAAAGGAGTAAAAAAAAAAATCAACTCAGGTCCGATCTGCAGCAACAGAACTGGGGGGGGTTCTATCTGCAGTTGAGAGATCGTACAGGGGGTCTGTCTGCAATTAACTCGTATATAATTGTACTTTGCAACTCCAACCCCAAAGATTAATTTGCTTATGACTCCTTTATATGTTCAAATACACAATTTTGGGTTGAAAAACATTAGTCTGAGTCTTGAATAGATTTTTACCTTCATGGATGACCACTCATTATAATTTGAATTATTGTTATCCTTGCACGGCATGCTAAAGTAGGCCATGGGGGATCTTGGTTCGATCTTGAATTTCTTGCAATAAGGAAGCCAGTACTTTGCAAAGCAAGAAGCCTCCCACAGAGCATAGAATGTGAGAATGGAGCCAGCATCATCTGAGAGATAAATGCTTAGCTGCCCAGGTTCATAATCGTAAGCCATAAGAGATAGAATTGTCGACATAACAAGTGATGGTGGCTCAAGAAAGGGATCTCACAGACACACAAATATGTCCACTTTCTAAGTTGAGCTCCAAATCATGAAAAAGAGTTCACATAATCTTTTGTAATGAACATATTCATGTGATTTTTTCTATTAATTTTTTTTCATTTACCTGTAATTTTTCATTATTCCTTTTATTTATAGCACTTGTCTTATTAATTGATGCCTTATTCTTCTTTTATTCCCTTTGTGCTAATGAGAGTATTCTATTCTCTCAATTAGGGACTTGTTATGTTGCATATTTGTCGGCTTTCAAGCAAAGAAAATTACTCAAGGTGCCGTGGAGTCAAAAGAATAATTAATACTTCTACCAACAGACATGAACTGTAACAAGGGGTAAAACTTGGAAGAATTTCAAAATTATAGTAATAATTTGTACCTTTGAGAGAGCTTGTCCTTGTGAGTTTGATAGTAGGTTGGGTTCCAGCGAGCAGACTGAGTTACAAACCAATAAAAACCAAACCATATCTCAGCTCCAAAGAGCCCCAACCAAGCCCACCTCCCTTCAAGTGGAATATGAGTTGCTCTATAGAACCAAATCAATAATATGCCAACCAAAACTGAGCTAGCATACAACTTATATGCTGCCCTCCCCTTTGCACTCTCAGCCCTGAAGAGATACCCAGAGCCATTCTCTATTTCAACCATCTCTCCTAAATCTCTCCTTCTCTTTTCTCTCTCAAGTTTGTAGATTGTGTTGCTATATATAATGCATAAAGAGTAGGCTTAAAGTGCGAGGTCTTTTATTGGTCAAGTGTAGATAAATTAATGTCGTCCTTTTCATGCATGAAACGTAGAGTAACAATTAATACTACGTTGTCCAATTAGCATTATTCATTCAATAAGTGTCGTAAAAACAGATAATGTCTAAAATCCTAACAATTAACGTCCAAAAACTATTATGCTAAGGCCTATCTCATCAAATTGGCGGTTAGTACAAGATCTTTTGAAAACATTTCTCGGATTGATGTGATGAGCTTTGGAGCGCCTATCACTGGGATCTTGAAAAGTCAGACAATATACTGGTAATATTTGTACAGACACCAATTAATATCTTCTCAAATTTTTCATGCATTAACATTTTCCCAATTGTAATAAACATATCCATAAAGAAGTTTAGAATGAAAGATCTTTTTTTTAAAATATTTAATAATAATTATTAAAAAGATCTCTCTAAAAATTTCTCAAAAAATTGGTACATTTTCTGTGTTTTGCTGATTAGGAGATTCAATTTGTGATCACAAGTCAGATGCGCAGATTGGTGGTCCTCAATTTCTTGCAAAGATGAGAGGATCAAGCCAGCGACAGGCTAATGTGCCAAATAAAAAATTACAGAACTAGGAAATTTTTGAGCAGGCTGATGTTACCTTCACTATGGTCCACGCTCATTACTACAATAAACAAGTCATTTAACCAACTTTAAATAGTCCCAACTCCCAGCCTGCTTTAAATCATATCCCTTTCATATTTATAGAGCTGGTACGCATTCATTTTCATAGCGTGCAATGATAACATTAGGAAGTTTGGGAGAGAAAAGGGATAATCTCTTCATTGATATTGTGGTGTTTATATACAACATAAAGAGAAATTATTTCTACTATCCTAACCGATGTGGGACTAAAGATAGACAACATATGTATAATATTTAACACCCCCTTCAAACTGCAATTTGACCTATCAAAGGCAGTTTGCCAAGAAGAAATATATGCCGCTGTATGGTGTGAGCCTTGGTGAAGAGGTCTACTAGTTGGAGGTCGGTGTTCACATAGGGAAGGGCGATCATGCCAACAAGGAAGTTGTGACAAGTAAAATGACACTCTATCTCGATATGCTTCGTCCGTTTGTGAAAGACGGTGTTGCTAGCTATCTTATTCGCGCGCATGTTATCACAGTGTAGAGGAGTAGCTGTGGGAGAAGAAACTCCCATGTCGAGGAGGATGTGTCGAGCTGCATAATCTCAAAGAAGTGGTGGATGCCATGGCTCGATATTCGGATTCAGTAATAAAGCCTTTCCTTTTCCTAAGAGTTATTCTAGCTAGCATATTCCTATCTATTATCATTAAACGCCAAATTAACTTTCATGAGTCTGTTATTAATTACAATAGCTTTTTTTTAAGGATTAAGATAGGCTTTCTTTCGTTGCACATGCCTCCTATTGGCTTTTGATTTTTGGAAACTCTTTGATCAAATTGCTTTTTTTATTTTCTTCTTCCGGATGTAACATATATTAGTCCCCATTATACAAAAAAACCAAAAAACAAAAAACAAAAAACAAAACAAATTGGTCTTTCTCTACCCCCTAATTGTATAATGTGCTCCCGTTGAAACTTTGTGCATTGTGCAAAGGTGAAGGAGCTTCAGAATTGAACTATGCTAGTTATTATTGGAGAAACAGACAAATTCTTATAATACCACATGAGACTGTATTATATTTTGAGTATGGAGTAAATCCTATATATTGTTGGGTTCTATAGGGTTAAGTGATGTCTTCTTCATTTTTCTTATTAGAAGGTTCAGGGTCTATTCAGCATTTTTGTTTCGTTTTGACCATAAACATTTTTGGCTATAAATCATCAAGCAAGAAATGAACTTTCCCTGTCAACGATATATGATCGAGATGAATACTGCCCTTGACATGCCAGCAGTCATGTATAACCATATTTAGAAGAGGAATGCTTTGGTACTCTGATAATAAGATTTTTAGAATTATTAAACTTGTAAAATTAGAAAATGGGTTAAAATGAGAAGGATACTATCGTCTTTCTCTATTTTTATTTGTTTTATTCTCTGTTAGTTATCTTCCAAAACCAACATTGTTTTCCCTTTTTTTTTTTGCTCCACCTGACAACTACAAATTTCTTTTAGCCTTGCCCAACCCATGATAAACAAAATGAGACTTTCGTAAAGTAGAAAAATAGTCATCTGATTATTTTTCTTGAACAAATTCACTAAAAAAATATAAATATGATACAAAATTTTATTTATAATGAGATTATCTATATTGAATTTAGAGGAAATAAAATCGAAACTTCTGTCTGGTCATCTAAGATAAGATACAGAATTTTTAAAGTATAGGATGTATTGTAGATAGGATTATAAATTATATCTATACATAGTTGTAAAAATAGAAAAACTACATTTACGCAATTTAGGTAGGCAGGACTTTTAGCGAAAAGAATATTTTAAAAAAATCTGTGTTGTTATATGTACCGAAGCTTGAAAGGAAAGAAAAATTAAATCATATTGAAAGATGTGAGCTATTAACCGTAGATTTATAACTAATCGTTTTTATCCATATATTTTAATTAACCATAGATTAAATTCACTATCCTAAAATCGCGGATTGTGAGAGAGTGAATTACGGTCAAAATTTATGAAAGGTCACGTCAGTACTCCAAATTCATTTTCTGGAGTATCGAAGATGTTGGCTTAAAATTAACCTTTACATAAGGCCATGTTTAGATTGCGGTGAATAAGGGAGAAGGGAAGTTAGTGGAGACATTCACCCCGTTTGGATATGCTTTTTATGGGTGAAGAGTCCCCCTAGTTCACCTTAGTTCACTCTCAACAATATAAAAATTGTTTCCCCCGAAATTGGAATGTAATGAAGAGGAAGGGAACTCCCTTAACTTCTCTTTTCTTCTCTTTCTTAGTTTTCCTTTACTTCGCTTACCCCATTAAAATCTAAACATGCCCTAAAACTACTATCACGGATTGTGAGAATGTGACATGTAATAGTTAATTAAGCAAACGCATAACTGTTCATCTCCTCTGTCATTAAATACTCGTTCACATTTCTCTTATCTAAGAGGAAGTGACGTCATATATCTCGTATGAATGATGGTTTTGGAAAATGCTGCTATCTACAATATGGTTTTGTAAATGTTAGCTCTGTAATATTTTCTAGCTATAGTACAGGTTTTAAAATGAAAATAAAAACAACTGTCAAAATTGTTATAATATACTAAGGAAATGAAACAAGAGACAAAGAGACAAGAGAAGAAGAAAGATTGTAATTTTATTCTCTCATTTCCATTTTCATACATGGTCCAATTTATAGATTCATGATAGAAGATAAAAGGACATTTGGACTAATGAAAAGGCACAAAGTTAATAGTCCACATACAAAGTAATGTCCACATACATTTTGACTTTTAGATTTCAACACTCCCCCTTGGACATTACTTCATGATGTCAATGCCTCGTTAAAAACCTCGCTAGAAAAACCCAGTGGGAGAAAAACTAGTCGAGGAAAAGAGTACACGACATAAGTAGATTCTTGTGTTGCATTAGTTGCCTCATTAAAAAAAAACTTTTGGCTAAGAAACCATGTGGGACAAAACTTAGCAAAAGGAAAAAGAGTACAACTATAGACCTTCAAGACCCAATCTTCGTGATTGTTCTTTAAGAATTTGCTCCCCGAAGATGATAGTCTTCCAAGTCTCAAGATACTAATATTGTGAACATATTTCTCAAAAATTGATGTAGGCAGAGATTTGGTGAACAAATCTGCAAGATTGTCACTTGAGCGAACCTTTTAGATGGTGATTTCGCCATTCTTTTGGAGCTCATGTGGATAAAAGAATTTTGGCTCAATATGTTTTGTCATGGTTCCTTTTACATATCCATTGTTCATTTGTGCAACACAAGCTGCATTGTCCTCATAAAGGACAGTGGGGGTAATATCTTCTTTCGCTAGACCACACGAGCCACAAATGTGTTGTATCAACGATCTCAACCATACACATTCTCGTGAGGCCTCATATAAAGCGATAATCTCTGAGTGGTTAGAAGAAGTAGTCACCATGGTCTGCTTAACAGACCTCTAAGAAATGGCAGTACCACCACAGAGAAAAACATAACCAGTCTGGGATTTGGCGTTATGGGGATCAGACATGTAGCCAGCGCCCGAATAGCCCACCAATGTCATATCTTGGTTTCTTTTATAGAATAGTCCAAGATCTTTTGTACCTTGAAGATAGCGAAGGATATGTTTAATGCCATTCCAATGCCTCCTTGTAGGAGAAGCACTATAGCTTGCTAGCAAGTTCACCGCAAATGCAATATCAGGCCTGGTGCAAATTGCGAGATAGAGAAGTGCTCCAATGGCGCTTAGATAAGGAACTTCTGGCCCTAACATTTCTTCATTATCTTCTTTGGGTCTAAATAGGTCTTTATCCACTTTGAGGGTCCGGACGACCATTGGTGTGCTAAGTGTATGAGATTTATCCATATAAAATCTTTCCAAAACCTTTTTCACATAGGTCGACTGGTGTAGAAAAATTCCTTCTGGGAAATGCTCGATCTGCAGGCCGAGACAAAACTTGGTTTTTCCCAAGTCTTTCATTTCAAACTCCGTCTTTAGGAATGAGCTAGCTTCAGAAGCTCCTTGTGCTCCAATAATATTTATATCATCAACATAGACCGAGATGATACGTAAGCCATTTTCGATTTCTTTATAAACACACAAGGGCGACGCCATTATTTGCATATCCCTCTTCAGAGGAACTCACTCGATTGATTATACCATATTCTACCCGGATCGTTTCAAACCGTGATAACGACCTTTGCAATTTAATGCTATACATGTTGCGATTCGTTTTCTCTTAATTCGTGGATTTTAAGTCCATCGTGGACTTTCATATAAATATTAGCGCCCAGGACCCATATAAATATGCGTCACGACGCCCATTAACCGTGATATCTAAATTCATTGTTACCGCCATTGATATTAAGTAGCGGAACTTAATACCATCCATAACCGAGAATATGTTTCATTAAAATCAATGTCGGTCTCGTAAACCCTTGAGCTACTAATCTCGCTTTGAATCTCACCACCTCATTATTCTCGCTTTTTCATACAAAGACCCATTTATATCCTACATGGATAATATCATCGTGTACGGACTACGTGTCCGAATACTTTCTTTTATTTAGCGAGCTAAGCTCTACTTCTATTGCTTCTTTCCATTTCTCCCACCGAGCGCTTCAAAGACTCGCTATCGACTTAGGCTCGATCCGATTATCATTAGAGATGTTAAGAGCAATCATGGAGGCAAATATGTTGTCGATAACCGTTATATTTCTATTATATGTTTTATAGCTACTTCTACGCTTATGTCTACCAAATCTTCATCATTTCCCATAACATTTGGATTTGGTTGTTCCGCAATCTCGCAGTGATGATTATCAAGTGCACGCAATTTTATGGGGCTTTCGCTTCGTGACAATCCTCTTCGTGAGGTTTTGGGAGTGACTGATTTTTCTTGTTATATTTAGTTTTCCTCAGATTCTTATCTTTTGCATCAATTGGTCTCCCACGCTTCTGGCATAGTGGAGCATCATTTGATATGCTCATCCCCTGAAATTTCCTCTTTGTGGTGCATTTATCGCAGAATGTGGGACTTGGTCACTCCTTTGTGATCAAGAAATGCCCGCGCCTTATTTGCTAAATGTTACAAATTAATTATCTTCTGAACTTCAAGTTCAGTCTAACTAGTTCGTGGATCTAAATATTAAAGATCTTTTTCATACCACGATATTTCCCCGACATTCATTTAATTTTTGGTGTTTATCTCCCCTTAATGTCGGGAAATGATCTTCATCGAATATGCAATCAATGTACTGAGCAGTAAATTGATCCCCTATCATGGGCTCTAGGTATTTTATAATTGATGGAGTTTCATAACCAATGTATATACCTAGCTTTCGTTGAGGGCCCATAGAGGTACGCTTGGATGGTGATATTGGAACATAAACTGCACATCCGAAAACACGCAGATGGGAAATGTTTGGTTCTTTACCACGCACTAGTTGTAAGGGGGAATAATCATGATATGCAGTGGGTCGGATTTGGATTAACGCAGCAGCGTGTAAAACGGCATGTCCCCAACAAGAGGTAGGTAGTTTTGAATTTTGTAATAACGACCTAGCAATTAACTTGATCCTCTTAATTAACGATTCTGCTAAACCATTTTGGGTGTGGACATAAGGAACCGGATGCTCTACTTTAATGCCCATGCGATACAAAAATCATCAAATGATTTGGATGTGAACTCGGCAAAGATTATCCATACTAATAGATTTAATTGGAAAATCAGGAAATTGAGCTCGCAATTCAATGATCTTTGCTATTAATTTAGCAAATGCATTATTACAGGTGGATAACAAGCTGACATGAGTCCACCGAGTAGAGGCATCAATCAAGACCATAAAGTATCTAAATGGTCCTGATGCAGGATGAATGGGTCCACAAATATCTCCTTGAATCCTTTGAAGAAAAATGAGAGATTCAACATTCACTTTAGTACGGAAGGGCGCACTATAAGTTTTCCTTTAGCAGGACTCACAAATATAGTCTAACGATGAGGGACATTGCGCTTGGCATATTATGCCCAATTGAATTTAAGATTATCCGACGCATCATATTTTGCCCAGGATGACCTAATCGCTCATGCCATAATTTAAATGAATTTGGGTCTTTAAATTTTAAACTCATCGCAACATGGTTAGTATTAGGTCTGATATATGTGTAGTACAACCTCGAGGAGAAAGATGGAAGCTTCTCTACAACTTGCTTCCGACATCCAATTGATCGAAGTCATGAGAAGATGTTCAAGACCTTTCTCATTTTCGGTTTCAATATGAAAACCATTAGACCAAATATCTTTAAAACTAAGATCTTTAAAACTAAGAAGGGTATGTTTGGATTCGGGTATAATAAAGCATCATTTATGATTAATTCGCACCTATAGGAAGTATTAGCTGTCACGAGCCTACTATCAACACATTGTCGTTAGCAATGGTGGTTACACTTCCTTATTTTTCAGCCAGAGTTTGAAAAATTTCCTATCTTTTAGGATAGTATGTGTGGTAGCACTATCTACCAAGCACAAAACTATCTCCTTCTCCATGGGTTGTACGCGAGGATAGTTGTGCACTATTCTAAAAATTGAAAAATTCATATAAGTACGTAAAGACATAATAATTTAGAACAAACCCATTCTAAATTGAAATTTAAATTGTCTTAACAAAAACTAAAATAGACTAATAAAACATGCATAGAACATGATCACTCTTGGTCACCAAAATCATCAAGCTCCATCTTCAATAAGTCATCATCGTCCAGATTCATATCTCCCATATTCAACAGGCTATCATCATAATTGTCATCTTTCAGGGTCATGTTTGCTTCAGGCAAACTGGCATGATGTGTTTCACCTTGTTTTGCCTTCCCTTTGAGTCTTTTAGCATTCTCTGATATGCCTCAACCAAATGTTTCGGTGTACGACATGTGCGAGACCAGTGGTCCTCACATCCACACCGATAGCAAGCTTGCTTGTTATTTGCAATCTGTTGATGAGAGTTAGGCTTGTGTGAAGGAGATTTATCCTTGTTCTGACCCTTGCCACGGTCTTGAAAAATATTAGCATTGCGATGACCACGACCCCTACCACCACGATAAGACCCGCGACCACGTCCACGACCTCTACCAAGTCACGCCATGAGTATTACTCGATTCTGGCCATGTGCACGCCTTGCTGCGAACCAACCGGTCTAGCATTATGGTTGCGATCGAAGTTGGTTGTGTTTCTCGCAACTAGTAACGCAGAGATCAATTCGAGTGTTTTGAATAGTTTTGGTCCCAGATCTTCACTGGAGTACAAGATTACTTACATGGAATGTAGAGAGTGTCTTTTCAATCAATTCAGCCTTTGTAATGTTTTGCTTACAGAGCTTCAGTTGTGAGACAATGCGGTGGAGAGTTGAATTGTATTCAGTCACGGATTTAAAATCCTAAAATCGCAAGTTCAACCAATCATACTGTGCTTGCGGGAGCATAATAGCCGTCTATTGGTCAAAGCGATCCTTTAGGGATTGCCATAGAACAGCAGGATCTTTTTCAGTAAGGTACTCATTTTTCAGGTCTTTGTTGAGATGATGACGAAGAAAAATCAATGCCTTTGCCTTCTGGACAGGGGTGCTCTGAGAAGCTAGAACAATAGTGTTGCTTAAATCACAAGAATCCAGGTAGATTTCAACATCCAAAGCCCAAGTCAAGTAGTTGCTGCCATCAACGGCAAGCTCAGCAAATTCCGTTTTGGTGATGTTAGACATTGTTCAGAAATGCTTTAATTATCAAAAGAAGATATATCAATCCACCAAAATTTATAAAATATTGCACTATACAAGGTGTGCATGCCTCTATTAAGTGATCAATCAACGTAAGGTGTGCATTTGCAAATTGTATTAAACCGATCGCATGAAATCATCTTATATATTATATGAATTTTTTTCTATCTACTAGAGATGTCAAGAGTTGGCCTATATTTAGTCATCAATATCTACTGATGATAGAAAGTGAAACAAAAAATTATATAAATCGTGGAATTGTACATGTCAGGGGTCTACTATATATATAAAACAAACAAAAGGTGAATGTTTGTTTTTATTTTTAACAGATTGTATTCATAATAAGATCAATATGCATGTTTATAAAAGGACAACTCAGCAAATATATCATCATCAAATGATTCGTAAAAAAAAACCAAAGAATTACATTATCATACTGGACATAATCATTTGACGGAAAAGCTTGATACTATGTAAATAGACAAAAGGTCGAATGTATTATTACCTTGCAGAAAGATGTACACCTAAAAAATCTATTACTACGAATCGATGATCACGAACCGGCTAGAACCACTCGTGCTGATAATGTGTTATAATATACTAAGGAAATGAAACAAGAGACAAGAGACAAGAGAAGAAGAAAGATTGTAATTTTATTCTCACATTTTCATTTCCATACATGATCCAATTTATAGATTCATGATAGAAGATAAAAGGACATTTGGACTAATGAAAAGACACAAAGTTAATAGTCCACATACAAAGTAATGTCCACATACATTTTGACTTTTAGATTTCAACACTCCCCTTGGACATTACTTCATGATGTCAATGCCTCGTTAAAAACCTCGCTAGAAAAACCCAGTGGGAGAAAAACTAGTCGAGGAAAAGAGTACACGACATAAGTAGATTCTTGTGTTGCATTAGTTGCCTCATTAAAAAAAAACTTTTGGCTAAGAAACCATGTGGGACAAAACTTAGCAAAAGGAAAAAAGAGTACAACTATAGACCTTCAAGACCCAATCTTCAGGATTGTTCTTTAAGAATTTGCTCCCCCGAAGATGATAGTCTTCCAAGTCTCATGATACTAATATTGTGAACATATTTCTCAAAATTGATGTAGGCGAGATTTGGTGAACAAATGCAAGATTGTCACTTGAGCGAACCTTTTAGATGGTGATTTCGCCATTCTTTTGGAGCTCATGTGGATAAAAGAATTTTGGCAATATGTTTTGTCATGGTTCCTTTTACATATCCATTGTTCATTTGTGCAACACAAGCCGCATTGTCCTCATAAAGGACAAGGGGGTAATATCTTCTTTCGCTAGACCACACGAGCCACAAATGTGTTGTATCAACGATCTCAACCATACACATTCTCGTGAGGCCTCATATAAAGCGATAATCTCTGAGTGGTTAGAAGAAGTAGTCACCATGGTCTGCTTAACAGACCTCTAAGAAATGGCGCATCACCACAGAGAAAAACATAACCAGTCTGGGATTTGGCGTTATGGGGATCAGACATGTAGCCAGCGCCCGAATAGCCCACCAATGTCATATCTTGGTTTCTTTTATAGAATAGTCCAAGATCTTTTGTACCTTGAAGATAGCGAAGGATATGTTTAATGCCATTCCAATGCCTCCTTGTAGGAGAAGCACTATAGCTTGCTAGCAAGTTCACCGCAAATGCAATATCAGGCCTGGTGCAAATTGCGAGATAGAGAAGTGCTCCAATGGCGCTTAGATAAGGAACTTCTGGCCCTAACATTTCTTCATTATCTTCTTTGGGTCTAAATAGGTCTTTATCCACTTTGAGGGTCCGGACGACCATTGGTGTGCTAAGTGTATGAGATTTATCCATATAAAATCTTTCCAAAACCTTTTTCACATAGGTCGACTGGTGTAGAAAAATTCCTTCTGGGAAATGCTCGATCTGCAGGCCGAGACAAAACTTGGTTTTTCCCAAGTCTTTCATTTCAAACTCCGTCTTTAGGAATGAGCTAGCTTCTGTAAGCTCCTTGTGCGTTCCAATAATATTTATATCATCAACATAGACTGAGATGATACAGAAGCCATTTTCGGATTTCTTTATAAACACACAAGGGCAGACGTCATTATTTGCATATCCCCTCTTCAGGAGGAACTCACTCAGTTGATTATACCATATTCTACCCGACTGTTTCAAACCGTATAACGACCTTTGCAATTTAATGCTATACATGTTGCGATTCTCGTTTTCTCTTAATTCAGGGATTTTAAGTCCATCAGGGACTTTCATATAAATATTAGCGTCCAGTGACCCATATAAATATGCGGTCACGACGTCCATTAACTGCATATCTAAATTCATTGTTACTGCCATTGATATTAAGTAGCGGAACTTAATACCATCCATAACCGGAGAATATGTTTCATTAAAATCAATGTCGGGTCTCTGTGTAAACCCTTGAGCTACTAATCTCGCTTTGAATCTCACCACCTCATTATTCTCGTTTCTTTTTCATACAAAGACCCATTTATATCCTACATGGATAATATCATCAGGTGTACGGACTACAGGTCCGAATACTTTTCTTTTATTTAGCGAGCTAAGCTCTACTTCTATTGCTTCTTTCCATTTCTCCCAGTCTGAGCGCTTCCAGCACTCTGCTATCGACTTAGGCTCTGGATCCAGATTATCATTAGAGATGTTAAGAGCAATCATGGAGGCAAATATGTTGTCGACAACTGTTATATTTCTATTATATGTTTTATAGCTACTTCTACGTTTATGTCTACCAAATCTTCATCATTTCCCATAACATTTGGATTTGGTTGTTCCGCAATCTCAGTGTGATGATTATCAAGTGCACGTGCAATTTTACTGGGGCTTTCGCCTTCAGGACAATCCTCTTCAGGAGGTTTTGGGAGTGACTGATTTTTCTTGTTATATTTAGTTTTCCTCAGATTCTTATCTTTTGCATCAATTGGTCTCCCACGCTTCTGGCATAGTGGAGCATCATTTGATATGCTCAGTCCCTGTGAAATTTCCTCTCTTTGTGGTGCATTTACTGCAGGAATGTGGGACTTGGTCACTCCTTTGTGATCAGTAAATGCGTCTGGCAGCTTATTTGCTAAATGTTACAAATTAATTATCTTCTGAACTTCAAGTTCAGTCTAACTAGTTCGTGGATCTAAATATTAAAGATCTTTTTCATACCACGATATTTCCCCGACATTCATTTAATTTTTGGTGTTTATCTCCCCTTAATGTCGGGAAATGATCTTCATCGAATATGCAATCAACGTACCGGAAAGTAAATTGATCCCCTATCATGGGCTCTAGGTATTTTATAATTGATGGAGTTTCATAACCAATGTATATACCTAGCTTTCGTTGAGGGCCCATAGAGGTACGCTTGGATGGTGATATTGGAACATAAACTGCACATCCGAAAACACGCAGATGGGAAATGTTTGGTTCTTTACCACGCACTAGTTGTAAGGGGGAATAATCATGATATGCAGTGGGTCGGATTTGGATTAACGCAGCAGCGTGTAAAACGGCATGTCCCCAACAAGAGGTAGGTAGTTTTGAATTTTGTAATAACGACCTAGCAATTAACTTGATCCTCTTAATTAACGATTCTGCTAAACCATTTTGGGTGTGGACATAAGGAACCGGATGCTCTACTTTAATGCCCAATGCGATACAAAAATCATCAAATGATTTGGATGTGAACTCGGCAGCATTATCCATACGAATAGATTTAATTGGAAAATCAGGAAATTGAGCTCGCAATTCAATGATCTTTGCTATTAATTTAGCAAATGCATTATTACAGGTGGATAACAAGCTGACATGAGTCCACCGAGTAGAGGCATCAATCAAGACCATAAAGTATCTAAATGGTCCTGATGCAGGATGAATGGGTCCACAAATATCTCCTTGAATCCTTTGAAGAAAAATGAGAGATTCAACATTCACTTTAGTACGGGAAGGGCGTACTATAAGTTTTCCTTTAGCACAGGACTCACAAATATAGTCTAACGATGAGGGGACATTGCAGCTTGGCATATTATGCCCAATTGAATTTAAGATTATCCGACGCATCATATTTTGCCCAGGATGACCTAATCGCTCATGCCATAATTTAAATGAATTTGGGTCTTTAAATTTTAAACTCATCGCAACATGGTTAGTATTAGGTCGGATATATGTGTAGTACAACCCTGAGGAGAAAGATGGAAGCTTCTCTACAACTTGCTTCCGACATCCAATTGACTGAGTCATGAGAAGATGTTCAGCACCTTTCTCATTTTCGGTTTCAATATGAAAACCATTAGACCAAATATCTTTAAAACTAAGATCTTTAAAACTAAGAAGGGTATGTTTGGATTCTGGGTATAATAAAGCATCATTTATGATTAATTCCGTACCTATAGGAAGTATTAGCGAAGCTCTGCCGGAGCCTACTATCAACACATTGTCGTTAGCAATGGTGGTTACACTTCCTTATTTTTCAGCCAGAGTTTGAAAAAATTTCCTATCTTTTAGGATAGTATGTGTGGTAGCACTATCTACCAAGCACAAAACTATCTCCTTCTCCATGGGTTGTACGCGAGGATAGTTGTGCACTATTCTAAAAATTGAAAAATTCATATAAGTACGTAAAGACATAATAATTTAGAACAAACCCATTCTAAATTGAAATTTAAATTGTCTTAACAAAAACTAAAATAGACTAATAAAACATGCATAGAACATGATCACTCTTGGTCACCAAAATCATCAAGCTCCATCTTCAATAAGTCATCATCGTCCAGATTCATATCTCCCATATTCAACAGGCTATCATCATAATTGTCATCTTTCAGGGTCATGTTTGCTTCAGGCAAACTGGCATGATGTGTTTCACCTTGTTTTGCCTTCCCTTTTGAGTCTTTTAGCATTCTCTGATATGCCTCAACCAAATGTTTCGGTGTACGACATGTGCGAGACCAGTGGTCCTCACATCCACACCGATAGCAAGCTTGCTTGTTATTTGCAATCTGTTGATGAGAGTTAGGCTTGTGTGAAGGAGATTTATCCTTGTTCTGACCCTTGCCACGGTCTTGAAAAATATTAGCATTGCGATGACCACGACCCCTACCACCACGATAAGACCCGCGACCACGTCCACGACCTCTACCAAGTCACGCCATGAGTATTACTCTGATCTGCGCCATGTGCTTCAGGCACAGCTTGCGAACCAACTGGTCTAGCATTATGGTTGCGCATCAGAAGTTGGTTGTGTTTCTCTGCAACTAGTAACGCAGAGATCAATTCAGAGTGTTTTGAATAGTTTTGGTCCTCAGACACCGAGTACAAGATTACTTACATGGAATGTAGAGAGTGTCTTTTCAATCAATTCAGCCTTTGTAATGTTTTGCTTACAGAGCTTCAGTTGTGAGACAATGCGGTGGAGAGTTGAATTGTATTCAGTCACGGATTTAAAATCCTAAAATCGCAAGTTCAACCAATCATACTGTGCTTGCGGGAGCATAATAGCCGTCTATTGGTCAAAGCGATCCTTTAGGGATTGCCATAGAACAGCAGGATCTTTTTCAGTAAGGTACTCATTTTTCAGGTCTTTGTTGAGATGATGACGAAGAAAAATCAATGCCTTTGCCTCTCGGTAGGGGTGCTCTGAGAAGCTAGAACAATAGTGTTGCTTAAATCACAAGAATCCAGGTAGATTTCAACATCCAAAGCCCAAGTCAAGTAGTTGCTGCCATCAACGGCAAGCTCAGCAAATTCCGTTTTGGTGATGTTAGACATTGTTCAGAAATGCTTTAATTATCAAAAGAAGATATATCAATCCACCAAAATTTATAAAATATTGCACTATACAAGGTGTGCGTGCATGCCTCTATTAAGTGATCAATCAACAGAAGGTGTGCATTTGCAAATTGTATTAAACCAGACTGCATGAAATCATCTTATATATTATATGAATTTTTTTTTCTATCTACTAGAGATGTCAAGAGTTGGCCTATATTTAGTCATCAATATCTACTGATGATAGAAAGTGAAACAAAAAAAATTATATAAATCGTGGAATTGTACATGTCAGGGGGTCTACTATATATATAAAAACAAACAAAAAGGTGAATGTTTGTTTTTTATTTTTAACAGATTGTATTCATAATAAGATCAATATGCATGTTTATAAAAGGACAACTCAGCAAATATATCATCATCAAATGATTCGTAAAAACCAAAGAATTACATTATCATACTGGACATAATCATTTGACGGAAAAGCTTGATACTATGTAAATAGACAAAAGGTCGAATGTATTATTACCTTGCAGAAAGATGTACACCTAAAAAATCTATTACTACGAATCGATGATCACGAACCGGCTAGAACCACTCGTGCTGATAATGTGTTATAATATACTAAGGAAATGAAACAAGAGACAAGAGACAAGAGAAGAAGAAAGATTGTAATTTTATTCTCACATTTTCATTTCCATACATGATCCAATTTATAGATTCATGATAGAAGATAAAAGGACATTTGGACTAATGAAAAGACACAAAGTTAATAGTCCACATACAAAGTAATGTCCACATACATTTTGCCTTATAGATTTCAACATAAATCATAATTTTACAATATCATTAGTGCACCATTATTGTAACACCTCAACATTTTACATTAAAAACTATTCCGCTAATTAAGGATTGGCTTGTCAATTTGACGGTTAATACAAGGTCCTCTGAAAAATTTATTGCACTGTAGTGATAAGCTTTGGATCTCTCATTTTGATGGATATTGAAAATGATATATATATATATATATATATATATATATATATATATATATATATATATATATATATATATATATATATATATATATATATATATATATATATATATATATATATATATATATATATGCACACACACACACTTGTGTGCTCCATTGTATCGCGTGAGAATGTGTAATAGTTAGATAAGCTCTGAGTTTATTACATCAAAATAGTTTATGATGAATCAGTAATATTTTGAAACTAATTATGCAAATGACTTGAGGCCATGTTTAGATTGCGGTGAATAAGGGAGAAGGGAAGTTAGGGGAGACATTCACCCCGTTTGGATATGCTTTTTATGGGTGAAGAGCCCCCCTAGTTCACCTTAGTTCACTCTCAACAACATAAAAATTGTTTCCCCCGAAATTGGGATGTAATGAAGAGGAAGGGAACTCCCTTAACTTTTCTTTTCTTCTCTTTCTTAGTTTTCCTTTACTTCTCTTACCCCATTAAAATCTAAACATGCCCTAAAACTACTATCACAGATTGTGAGAATGTGACATGTAATAGTTAATTAAGCATGCGCATAACTGTTCATCTCCTCTGTCATTAAATACTCGTTCACATTTCTCTTATCTAAGAGGAAGTGACGTCATCTCGTATGAATGATGGTTTTGGAAAATGCTGCGATCTAAAATATGGTTTTGTAAATGTTAGCTCTGTAATATTTTCTAGCTATAGTACAGGTTTTTAAAATGAAAATAAAAAACAACTGTCAAAATTGTTATAATATACTAAGGAAATGAAACAAGAGACAAGAGACAAGAGACAAGAGAAGAAGAAAGATTGTAATTTTATTCTCACATTTTCATTTCCATACATGATCCAATTTATAGATTCATGATAGAAGATAAAAGGACATTTGGACTAATGAAAAGACACAAAGTTAATAGTCCACATACAAAGTAATGTCCACATACATTTTGCCTTATAGATTTCAACATAAATCATAATTTTACAATATCATTAGTGCACCATTACTGTAACACCTCAACATTTTGCATTAAAAAACTATTCCGCTAATTAAGGATTGGCTTGTCAATTTGACGGTTAATACAAGATCCTCTGAAAAATTTATTGCACTGTAGTGATAAGCTTTGGATCTCTCATTTTGATGGATATTGAAAATGATATATATATATATATATATGCACACACACACACTTGTGTGCTCCATTGTATCGCGTGAGAATGTGTAATAGTTAGATAAGCTCTGAGTTTATTACATCAAAATAGTTTATGATGAATCAGTAATATTTTGAAACTAATTATGCAAATGACTTGAGGCTTTGTGTATATATCGAATACTCAATATATTTTAATGATATCAATTTTTGCAAAAGCATTGCAAGGATAGATTATAAACCAACAATAAAAGCAATAAATGCTGTACATAAACCAATCTAGGTGTGGAGCCATTTTACAATAAATAGAATGATTAAAATTTCCTAACAAATTCTCTATACTTTCGTGAATGGCATATATAGATCAAGGGTGGAAACGAACCAAATAATTAATAAATAGTTTGTTAATTATTTAAGTAACTATTCGGTCATATTCGATTCGACGCTTAAAATTTGTATTATTATGCATATGATGTTATATTTTCAATCCACTTATATTTTCTATTTAAGTTATATATACCAATTTTGAGAGATTTAAAGATTCTTAAATCAATTTTCTAATAAAATACTCAAATTAAATATATATACATCATAACTATAAAGAAAAATTTTCATTTATAAATTTAAATACTATTTGAAAATTAAATCCTTTAGCAGAATGAATGATATTTTAAAGAAATAATTTTCATTTATAAATTTAAATACTATTTGAAAATTAAATCCTTTAGCAGAATGAATGATATTTTAAAGAAATAATTTTCATTTATAAATTTAAATACTATTTGAAAATTAAATCCTTTAGCAAAATGAATGTACTTTGACATTTGATAAATATTCGTGAACATTCATGAATATTTATCAAATACCGAGTGTTCGAGTTCGAATTTGAAAAACTCCAAACGAGTTCAAGTTCGAATTCGATAATTTTAAACAAATACAAATATGAACATCTTAGAATTCCGTTCGATGTGTTTGTTTACCACCCCTAAAATCATACTACTGTATGAGGGTGTTCTTACAAAATTTGTTCATAGATCTTTTTGTTACAATTAATTTTAAAAAATTAAGTTTTCTCAAAAACCTACAAAGGGCGTGCAAGAATTTTCGTTCTTTTAGTAGAGTTGTAGGTCCAATTTGTGATTACAACTTAGGTGCATGGATTGGTGGCCCTCAACCTCTTGCAAAGATGAGAGGATCAAACTGAAGTGAGTTTGGATAGGTTTTTTTTAAGAGGGGAAGCGCCATAAAAAAATGCCAAATAAACAAAATTACTAAAGTAGAAAATTTGAGCAAGTTGATGTTTACTTTCATCAACATCCCTCACCAATTACTACGAACAACAAACAAATCATTGGAAAAGCACAAGAAAAAGCATTCGCAGGCTAACGTATGTTGAGATTATTAATATGTGAGTATAGTCCTATATTAGATAGAATAAAAAAAAGTTTTGAGTTTAAAATAGGAGTTGGGGTCAATACCTAGTAGCTATAGTCTTTGGGTTAAAATTAGTTCCTAACTTCTGTTTAAAGCCTATCAACTCTAGATTAGGCCCGATTTCTCCCTTAACATCTGGGATCAGAGGTATGGTCATGATCCAAGTAATTTAAATTAAAAAAAAAGATGAAGTCCAATGTGAAGTCAGGAGAACCCACAAATGCCCGTAGGAATGATATACTCCCAGTAGACATCATGAGTGAAGTGATGGAAGATCCTATGGATGTGTGATACCCCAAGATTTAGTCCTACATCGGATATCGATTGAGTGATTGAATGGTTTAAATGATGGGTCTTGAGAGCCAAGTGTAATATTGGCTAGCCAATTTTGGCAGTGGATTGAGCCAAACCACGTGTTGCACTCCGTGGGTCCCGGACCTCTAGAAGCCCGTAGGAGCCACCTCTATAAGCCCGTAGGAGCCACCTCTATAAGCCCGTAGGAGCCACCTCTAGAAGCCCGTAGGAGCCACCTCTATAAGCCCGTAGGAGCCACCTCTAGAAGCCCGTAGGAGCCACCTCTATAAGCCCGTAGGAGCCACCTCTATAAGCCCGTAGGAGCCACCTCTATAAGCCCGTAGGAGCCACCTCTATAAGCCCGTAGGAGCCACCTCTATAAGCCCGTAGGAGCCACCTCTAGAAGCCCGTAGGAGCCACCTCTATAAGCCCGTAGGAGCCACCTCTATAAGCCCGTAGGAGCCACCTCTAGAAGCCCGTAGGAGCCACCTCTAGAAGCCCGTAGGAGCCACCTCTAGAAGCCCGTAGGAGCCACCTCTAGAAGCCCGTAGGAGCCACCTCTATAAGCCCGTAGGAGCCACCTCTAGAAGCCCGTAGGAGCCACCTCTAGAAGCCCGTAGGAGCCACCTCTAGAAGCCCGTAGGAGCCACCTCTATAAGCCCGTAGGAGCCACCTCTATAAGCCCGTAGGAGCCACCTCTATAAGCCCGTAGGAGCCACCTCTATAAGCCCGTAGGAGCCACCTCTATAAGCCCGTAGGAGCCACCTCTAGAAGCCCGTAGGAGCCACCTCTATAAGCCCGTAGGAGCCACCTCTAGAAGCCCGTAGGAGCCACCTCTATAAGCCCGTAGGAGCCACCTCTATAAGCCCGTAGGAGCCACCTCTATAAGCCCGTAGGAGCCACCTCTATAAGCCCGTAGGAGCCACCTCTATAAGCCCGTAGGAGCCACCTCTATAAGCCCGTAGGAGCCACCTCTATAAGCCCGTAGGAGCCACCTCTATAAGCCCGTAGGAGCCACCTCTATAAGCCCGTAGGAGCCACCTCTATAAGCCCGTAGGAGCCACCTCTAGAAGCCCGTAGGAGCCACCTCTAGAAGCCCGTAGGAGCCACCTCTAGAAGCCCGTAGGAGCCACCTCTAGAAGCCCGTAGGAGCCACCTCTAGAAGCCCGTAGGAGCCACCTCTATAAGCCCGTAGGAGCCACCTCTAGAAGCCCGTAGGAGCCACCTCTAGAAGCCCGTAGGAGCCACCTCTATAAGCCCGTAGGAGCCACCTCTATAAGCCCGTAGGAGCCACCTCTAGAAGCCCGTAGGAGCCACCTCTAGAAGCCCGTAGGAGCCACCTCTATAAGCCCGTAGGAGCCACCTCTAGAAGCCCGTAGGAGCCACCTCTAGAAGCCCGTAGGAGCCACCTCTAGAAGCCCGTAGGAGCCACCTCTATAAGCCCGTAGGAGCCACCTCTATAAGCCCGTAGGAGCCACCTCTAGAAGCCCGTAGGAGCCACCTCTAGAAGCCCGTAGGAGCCACCTCTAGAAGCCCGTAGGAGCCACCTCTATAAGCCCGTAGGAGCCACCTCTATAAGCCCGTAGGAGCCACCTCTATAAGCCCGTAGGAGCCACCTCTAGAAGCCCGTAGGAGCCACCTCTATAAGCCCGTAGGAGCCACCTCTAGAAGCCCGTAGGAGCCACCTCTATAAGCCCGTAGGAGCCACCTCTATAAGCCCGTAGGAGCCACCTCTAGAAGCCCGTAGGAGCCACCTCTAGAGTCCACATCGCCTGACAATGATACTGCGATGGACCAATTGTCATGCTGCGACGAGGACGTCGCGCAATTAAGGTGGAGTGATTGTGATACCCCAAGATTTAGTCCCACATCGGATATTGATTGAGTGATTGAATGGTTTAAATGATGGGTCTTGAGAGCCAAGTGTAACATTAGCTAGCCAATTTTAGCAGTGGATTGAGCCAAACCACATGCTGCACTCCGTGGGTCCCAGGACTTACATCGCGCCAACGGGCCCACGGGCCCGGGGCTTGATAGGATGTTTAATAGCCATGTGCTGAATGCATGGTCTGGTTAGCCCACGAGTGAAGTGGTACAAAGATTTATATTGATAATAAGTCCATAATTGATTTGGTGAAGAATCCAATCACTCATGAAAGGAGCAAACATATTCATACTCGTTCCCACTTTCTACGAGACAATATTGGGAAGAATGAGATCGTGTTGGTTTATTGCAAGTCCGAAGATCAAGTTGCAGACATCCTTACGAAACCCTTGAAATTTGAAGGGTTTCTCAAGTTGAAGCATATGATACCTTTTTTGCACCACTTCACTCGTGGGATAACCAATTCACTTACTTTTTGCACTTTACTCTTGGCACTTTACTCTTGGGCTAACTAGACCATGCATTTAGTACATGGCTATCAAACATCCGTAGGATCTTCCATCACTTCACTCATGGTGGCTAACCAGAGTATATCACACCTACAGGCATTCGAGGGTTCTCCCGACACGTTCGGGCTTCACATTGGACTTCATCTTTTTTTTTAAAATTTAAATTACTTGGACCATGATCTTAGCTCTGAAACCATTTGTTGAGGGAGAAATTGGGCCTAATCTAGAGTTGATGGGCTTTAAACAGAAATTAGGAATAAATTTTAATCCAAAAGCTATAACTACTAAATATTGGCCCCAACTCCTATTCTAAACTCAAAACTCTTTCTTATCTTATCCTATGTGGGACTATACTCACATATTAATAATTTCAACAACTCCCCCTTAATTTATGAATATAGTTCAATCTTCAACTACTTTTCAATCTTTCAAGAGATTCACTGACTTTGTTGAGTTTAAAATAAGAGTTAGAATCAATACCTAGTAGCTATATCTTTTGAGCTAAAATTAGTTTGTAACTTCCGTTTAAAGCCCATCAACTCTAGATTTGGTCCAATTTCTCCCCCAACAACCTACTCCTATTATAACTCTTTTTTTACATAGAGTCGCTATCTTGCTTGAGCCTTCCTTTTCCTAAGAATTGTTCTACTGTATTCGTATCTATTATTACTAAATGCCAACTTAAATTTCATGATTCTGTCATTAATCATGGTGTCGCTCTTTAGAACCACGCCCACAGCCCACGTGAAATATGACCTTGAGCGTTCATCGTTCCATTTGGTACTCCTCTAAAGTTCAAAAATAGAAGGGTTACAGGTAAATGGCACGTAACCGCCACATCTACTCATTAAGTTCCAGTTAAGTAAACACCCCTCAACTTATCTACTAGTATTTAGCTCTCTCTTAATCCATGAGGAAGAGGGGGTGTTTCTCGCAGTTTATCTTTCTGAAAATGACAATCCAGAAGTGTTATGTCATATGTATATATGTTTAGTGAATAAGTTTTGTTCTTAGTGACCAGTATTAATAAATAATCTGAAGGGGTGTAAGTCCAACTCAAAGAACAGATGAGGTTTATGTACAATTAAATCGAAAGGCAAACTTGTTTAGTGCTCTTCCCTCCTTCAATTTGCTACTGAATTTCTGAAACTCTTTGATCAAATTGATTTTTTTTCCTAGGCATCTTGTCCCAGTACTCAAAACAAAAGTAGTTTTTTTTTTCTCTATCTGTGCAGTGTAATCCCGTGGAAATTTTGCGCAAAGGGTTTGTCTAAATGAAAATTTGAAAGGAGGTTTAGAATTATAGACCTAAAATTGAGGTACTAATTAAAATATTATCCAAATTTGAATTGTACTAATTGTTATTAGAGAGACATGCTTTACATTTCGAATAAGACATGATATTTTGATTTTTATTTTTATTAGTGACATGGTGGATGGTAAGTTAGCCGCCCTTCAATTAAAAGTTTGTTAACGACCAAAAGAAAACAAAAAGTACATAGAGCAATAGAAAGATACGTAGGCCACTGTGTCTTCATACAAAACAACAAAGTAAAAATTTGATAGCAAGATGGTGGTAGGGGTCCGGATTCTCTACAATCTTGATTGTGAAGAATGGCCTACGGAGTGAAGCGTTTTGATTAATAAGTTGTAGAGAATCTTTGTAATCAATAATGTGGAGGATCTGTACCCTTAGTGGTAGGTCATGGGATGCTCTACATCCCAAATTGTACAGAATGCCTATAACTCACCAATAGCATTCTCTCACTCCACGGACCCCATATATTATATTACTTAAAAAATTATATAAAAACACTCTTAATTGTGGGGCCCATTATATCAATCAATCTTATTTATTTACCTATACAATTGTAGATATTCTCTACAATTTAAGATGTAGAGGATCCCTTGGTAGGGCTAAATATGCAGCTTCCGGGAAGAGATGAAGATGCTGTCACAATCTATGTCAACTTCTTAGTCGTCTATACGGGACAAAGTCGTGGCGTCTGGATCCACTCCCAACACCTTGGGTCGAAAGAACAAGGTAGTACCAATAATGACACAAGAAATATATTATATGGTGAGTAATTAGGTATAATCGGGTTCTATTGGGCTAGTGACATTTTTTTCTCATGTAAGTTTCAAGAGTACATTTGGCATTCTTGTCTCAATTTTCTTCGGCTGCTTTAGATAATCAATATATTTCCTTTTGGCTTAATATCAGAAAACCCCTAAACTTAAGGGAGGTTTTCTGATATTTTGAAAGTTAAAGGAGGGTTTTCTAATAATGGCACAAACTTAAGGGGTTTTCTGATATTTTGAAAGTTAAAGGAGGGTTTTCTAATAATGGCACAAACTTAAGGGGTTTTCTGATATTTTGAAAGTTAAAGGAGGGTTTTCTAATAATGGCACAAACTTAAGGGGTTTTCTGATATTTTGAATGTTAGGGGTTTTGTGATAAAACCTTAAAGTTAAGGGAGTATTTTGATAACCCCTAAACTTAAGGGAGGTTTTCTGATATTTTGAAAGTTAAAGGAGGGTTTTCTAATAATGGCACAAACTTAAGGGGTTTTCTGATATTTTGAATGTTAGGGGTTTTGTGATAAAACCTTAAAGTTAAGGGAGTATTTTGATAACCCCTAAACTTAAGGGAGGTTTTCTGATATTTTGAATGTTAAGGGGTTTTCTGATATTTTGAAAGTTAAAGGAGGGTTTTCTAATAATGGCACAAACTTAAGGGGGTTTTTCTTTTAACTTAAGGGGCTTTTTCTTTTACTAACATGCATGAACTTCTCACTATCAATCATGTATCATGGAAATTCACACTCTCATGGACATGCTTGTTGTCATGTACAACCATTAATTAAGTTATTAAGGAGTCATAGTTCACGTCATTATAAAGGGGAAAAAGAACAAGAGATATATAACTTCCATATATTAATTCTACTAGTATTCATCCCCTGCTAAGCTCGGCCTCCTTACAAATTTTTTTTATGCGCAATTTTTCCCCATCTCATTTTTGTGGTTCATCACGTGAAATTTATCTTAAAATTATCTTATACTTTATAAAAATAGATTTATATGCTAGTAAATAATTAATTAAAGAATATGTTAGATATTATGCTCAATTATGCTAATATTTTAATGAAGTAATGATATCATAATACATTATAGGATATTGGTCCGATATCTACTATTATATATAACCAAGTTATATGTTGGGAATTCATCATATACTTGAATTCCATAATTAAACATAGAAACATAGATAGTTAAATCTCTTAAAATGGATAGTTTAATCTCTTGCTTCTCCCTTCAAGTAATATATATAGTCGTGAAGTTCAACATTATGGATCCGTTGATCTTTTAACCCGACATTTTAACTTGACAACTTTGATATATGCTTAGCTATAAATCTTATAGTAATTTTAATTGCCATAACTTAACACAATAATCATAATAGTGCTAGATATACATATAGAAAGAGTCTTTAAATAAAATAGCAAACATGCTACATATACAGATTAAAAGATCAAATCTACTACAATTACTTTTAACAAAAGTATGGAAATTAAGTTTCAAGATACATCCTAAACTTTTGCATAATTACAACTATATAATGTGATTAAACATAGGCAACACAAATATTCATCTTAAACTGAGAAGTCAATGAATCAACAATTTGTACATGAAAATAAATGGTCATTTCATCAACTATGAAATGCATATATATGAATTAAATTTACTTACAAATAAATCTTCAATCGGATAACTCCCTTAAACGAACCAAGAACTGCAAAAGAGTTTAAAATTGAGAATATATTTAATGTAAAAGATGAAGCAGAAAATAAGATGAATTATACTAATTGACATACAATTGAAAGAAAACAAATCATAAGCACCATACATACCATAACCATCATATTCCTGGAATCTGATGATGAAAAACCTTAGCTGATGGCCAAAACCCACTGCAAGAAATGAATTTGAAGCAGCACAAGTTAACTCCCTTAAAAAATAATGTGAACGTAGGAACGGTTAAATAATTTGAACGTGAGAATAATTAAAATTTTACTGTTCATATTGAGGGAAGTGAGAATGGTTAAATAATGTGAATGTGGGAACAGTTAAAAATTTATTGTTCATCTTTTGGTTTTCCTTGAGAATAGTTAAATAATGTGAATGTGGGAACAGTTAAAAATTTATTGTTCATCTTTTGGTTTTCCTTTAGTTATAAAGGAAAGTAGATTTGATCTGATATATTTCAAATAAAATGAGAGAAAAAGGGAGAAGCATTATTGATCTAAATCCATTAAAATATACTGGTAAGTGTTCTAATATATTACAGTGTGGTTCCATTTGAACTTGTCTTCATGATTAACTAATGTAATTGAATTTTGAAAATTTTCTTTCAGAGAGAGAGAGAGAGAGAGAGAGAGAGAGAGAGAGAGAGAGAGAGAGAGAGAGAGAGAGAGAGAGAGAGAGAGAGAGAGAGAGAGAGAGAGAGAGAGAGAGAGAGAGAGAGAGAGAGAGAGAGAGAGAGAGAGAGAGAGAGAGAGAGAGAGAGAGAGAGAGAGAGAGAGAGAGAGAGAGAGAGAGAGAGAGAGAGAGAGAGAGAGAGAGAGAGAGAGAGAGAGAGAGAGAGAGAGAGAGAGAGAGAGAGAGAGAGAGAGAGAGAGAGAGAGAGAGAGAGAGAGAGAGAGAGAGAGAGAGAGAGAGAGAGAGAGAGAGAGAGAGAGAGAGAGAGAGAGAGAGAGAGAGAGAGAGAGAGAGAGAGAGAGAGAGAGAGAGAGAGAGAGAGAGAGAGAGAGAGAGAGAGAGAGAGAGAGAGAGAGAGAGAGAGAGAGAGAGAGAGAGAGAGAGAGAGAGAGAGAGAGAGAGAGAGAGAGAGAGAGAGAGAGAGAGAGAGAGAGAGAGAGAGAGAGAGAGAGAGAGAGAGAGAGAGAGAGAGAGAGAGAGAGAGAGAGAGAGAGAGAGAGAGAGAGAGAGAGAGAGAGAGAGAGAGAGAGAGAGAGAGAGAGAGAGAGAGAGAGAGAGAGAGAGAGAGAGAGAGAGAGAGAGAGAGAGAGAGAGAGAGAGAGAGAGAGAGAGAGAGAGAGAGAGAGAGAGAGAGAGAGAGAGAGAGAGAGAGAGAGAGAGAGAGAGAGAGAGAGAGAGAGAGAGAGAGAGAGAGAGAGAGAGAGAGAGAGAGAGAGAGAGAGAGAGAGAGAGAGAGAGAGAGAGAGAGAGAGAGAGAGAGAGAGAGAGAGAGAGAGAGAGAGAGAGAGAGAGAGAGAGAGAGAGAGAGAGAGAGAGAGAGAGAGAGAGAGAGAGAGAGAGAGAGAGAGAGAGAGAGAGAGAGAGAGAGAGAGAGAGAGAGAGAGAGAGAGAGAGAGAGAGAGAGAGAGAGAGAGAGAGAGAGAGAGAGAGAGAGAGAGAGAGAGAGAGAGAGAGAGAGAGAGAGAGAGAGAGAGAGAGAGAGAGAGAGAGAGAGAGAGAGAGAGAGAGAGAGAGAGAGAGAGAGAGAGAGAGAGAGAGAGAGAGAGAGAGAGAGAGAGAGAGAGAGAGAGAGAGAGAGAGAGAGAGAGAGAGAGAGAGAGAGAGAGAGAGAGAGAGAGAGAGAGAGAGAGAGAGAGAGAGAGAGAGAGAGAGAGAGAGAGAGAGAGAGAGAGAGAGAGAGAGAGAGAGAGAGAGAGAGAGAGAGAGAGAGAGAGAGAGAGAGAGAGAGAGAGAGAGAGAGAGAGAGAGAGAGAGAGAGAGAGAGAGAGAGAGAGAGAGAGAGAGAGAGAGAGAGAGAGAGAGAGAGAGAGAGAGAGAGAGAGAGAGAGAGAGAGAGAGAGAGAGAGAGAGAGAGAGAGAGAGAGAGAGAGAGAGAGAGAGAGAGAGAGAGAGAGAGAGAGAGAGAGAGAGAGAGAGAGAGAGAGAGAGAGAGAGAGAGAGAGAGAGAGAGAGAGAGAGAGAGAGAGAGAGAGAGAGAGAGAGAGAGAGAGAGAGAGAGAGAGAGAGAGAGAGAGAGAGAGAGAGAGAGAGAGAGAGAGAGAGAGAGAGAGAGAGAGAGAGAGAGAGAGAGAGAGAGAGAGAGAGAGAGAGAGAGAGAGAGAGAGAGAGAGAGAGAGAGAGAGAGAGAGAGAGAGAGAGAGAGAGAGAGAGAGAGAGAGAGAGAGAGAGAGAGAGAGAGAGAGAGAGAGAGAGAGAGAGAGAGAGAGAGAGAGAGAGAGAGAGAGAGAGAGAGAGAGAGAGAGAGAGAGAGAGAGAGAGAGAGAGAGAGAGAGAGAGAGAGAGAGAGAGAGAGAGAGAGAGAGAGAGAGAGAGAGAGAGAGAGAGAGAGAGAGAGAGAGAGAGAGAGAGAGAGAGAGAGAGAGAGAGAGAGAGAGAGAGAGAGAGAGAGAGAGAGAGAGAGAGAGAGAGAGAGAGAGAGAGAGAGAGAGAGAGAGAGAGAGAGAGAGAGAGAGAGAGAGAGAGAGAGAGAGAGAGAGAGAGAGAGAGAGAGAGAGAGAGAGAGAGAGAGAGAGAGAGAGAGAGAGAGAGAGAGAGAGAGAGAGAGAGAGAGAGAGAGAGAGAGAGAGAGAGAGAGAGAGTATGATGCTCCTCCATCATAACACATACGGATTTGTGCTTTGGAAATTGTAACGCTTATTTTTGCGCCTAGGACCATTTTACCATGGCTGAGTAATTTGCAGTTGCTCTGTTGAATTAATGGGTGCCCGTAAACAATTTAAATAATCATTAACTGCATTGGAGGTAAAGCCCACTTCCGGCCCAAGTAAGGAAATGGGGTAAATTGTGGGATACAATAAATTTATTTCTGTGGCCCAAATCTTGAAACCACAGAATAGATACATGCATATAGTGAAGACATCTGAACAATAGGGCCAATGTATGAACTGGCATGCACCCTAACCTTGTGAAAGAATGCAGAATTAGGCCGATATTAGAAACCACAGAATAGGTGCATGCATATCTAAGTCATCACATATTCTGCTTGCCACCAAAAAAAAAAGATATAAATATTTTTCTACCAAAAATAATAAAATATATAAAAAGGATAGAAAGAGTTTCGCATGTTACACCCTAACTTTTTTGGTAATTGCTTATTACAGCTCCAAGCTCCATATTTCTAATTAAAAGTTCTAAATATATTTAAGTTGTTTAAAATAACACTCTTTTAGAAACAGAATTTTGTAAGTCTCTTAAATTTCATTTATACCTCCAAATCTCCAGATTCCTAAATAATAATAACCTCAATTTTATCCATTCCAAGAGTTTAGCACTACAGTAAAAATTATAGAAGAAATCCCGTCAAGACTCAAGAGGTGTTATTTAAGTAAACTTAATTGTTTTGGAGTGTAAGTTAGAATATGAATTAGGTTTTGAACCAAATGAAAAATTAAGAGAGAAATCAGGGTCTAATACGATTAAAATCCAAAAAGATTCTCGACAGATTCCCCCCGCTCTGGTCTACAGAAAGTTAAAAGTCGGGGCTTTTGGCAACTGGAGAGCAGGAACCAGAGCTTTAAAATAGAGGGTGAAAAAAAGAGGAACACAGAAGAGAGAGAGAGAGAGGAATAGAGATGGAGGGAGAGAGGAAAGTAGTGGTTGCTGCTCTCCAGTTTGCTTGCTCCGATTGTCTCCGATAATGTTGACTCTGCCGAAAGGTTCAACCTTTTTTATTCCTTCTCTTATTCTTTCTAAATATTTGTTTCTAGAGGCTTTGTTGGGCTAAATGGCCAAATATTCTAACAGTATATAGAAAATACTGATTTATATCAGCATATTGTACTTTTCATGTATTAGAGTTTTCATGAACTCTAAGAAAACTGCTATAACTTTTGCATCACTTATCCAATCAATGTGTTGTTTGATAAATCTTGAACCTAACTGACATATTTATTTACCGATATATAGTTTCATAAATTAGTATTTTTATAATAGCTTCATTTAGTCTGAAAATTACAAACCGGTCAATCAATTCCTACACGCTTAATTTCACGCACATCGTTATGAAAATTGATATAACTTTTGTTATGCAAATAAAATCTATGTGCCGTTTATTACATCGTGAATCTAACTGACATATCTATGAACTTATATATAGTTGAACAAATCAGTATTTTTGTAATAGCTTCAGTTAGTCTGAAAATTACAAACTGGTCAACTGAATTCCTACACGCTTAATTTCCTGCGCATCGTTATGAAAACTGATGTAACTTTTGCTCTGCAAATCAAATCAATGTGCCGTCTGATGCATCGTGAACCTAACTGACATATCTATGAACCTATATAAAGTTGAACAAATCAGTATTTTTGTAATAGCTTCAGTTAGTCTGAAAATTACAAACCGGTCAATCAATTCCTACACGCTTAATTTCACGCACATCGTTATGAAAATTGATATAACTTTTGCTCTGCAAATTAAATCAATGTGACGTCTGATGCATCGTGCACCTAACTGACATAACTATTAACCTATATATATGTTTATAAATCAGTATTTTTGTAATAGCTTCATTTAGTCTGAAAATTACAAACCGGTCAATCAATTCCTACACGCTTAATTTCACGCACATCGTTATGAAAATTGATATAACTTTTGCTCGCAAATTAAATCAATGTGACGCCTGATGCATCGTGAACCTAACTGACATATCTATGAACTTATATATAATTGAACAAATCAGTATTTTTGTAATAGCTTCACTTAGTCTGAAAATTACAAACTGGTCAACTGAATTCCTGCACGCTTAATTTCCTGCACATCGTTATGAAAACTGATGTAAATTTTGCTCTGCAAATCAAATCAATGTACCGTCTGATGCATCGTGAACCTAACTGACATATCTATGAACCTATATATAGTTGAACAAATTAGTATTTTTATAATAGCTTCAGTTAGTCTGAAAATTACAAACTGGTAAATTGAATTCCTGCACACAGAATACGCTGCGCGTCATTATCAAAACTGATATAACTTTTGCTCTGCAAATTAAATCAATGTGACGTCTGATGCATCGTGCACCTAATTGACATAACTATTAACCTATATATATGTTTATAAATTAGTATTTTTGTAATAGCTTCATTTAGTCTGAAAATTACAAACTGGTCATCTGAATTCCTGCACACATAATTTCCTCGCTGTCGTTGTCAAAACTGATATAACTTTTGCTCTGCAAATCAAATCAATGTGGCGTCTGATGCATCGTGCACCTAAGTGACATATCTATTAACCTATATATATGTTTATAAATCAGTATTTTTATAATAGCTTCATTTAGTATGAAAATTGCAAACTGGTTATCTGAATTACTGCACGCAGAATTTTCTACGCGTCATTATGAAAACTGATATAACTTTTGCTCTGCAAATCAAATCAATGTGTCGTTTAATACATCGTGAACGTAACTGATAGATCTATGAACTCATATATATCTTCATAAATCAGCATTTTTGTAATAGCTTCAGTTAGTCAATAAATATGCCAATTGGTCAACTAAATTACTGCACACAGATTTTTTCTGCCATTCATTATGAAAACTGATATAACTTCTGCAATGCATATCCAATCAATGTGTCGTTTGTTGCATTGTGAACCTAAATGATAGATCTATGAATTGATATATAGTTATGAGCATTTTCAAATTTGTAGTAACTGCATACAGTCTGATTAATTGCGTATTTTTCTAATAATTATTTTTCCATTAACATCCAATTGAACTTTCATGATGTCCAGCTAAACTTGCTATATCAGAAATGTGTTCTCAGATTGAAACAAGTAGTGTAATTTATACATTATTACTTTCATATTTTGGTAAATAATTCTTCTTGACTCATTAATACGTTCTTTTTTTCTAGAATTTCCATCAATCTTTATTTGGGAAAATACGGAAAAATGTTGGGCATTGCGTAAAAAAGGAAGGAGTATTAGTAGAATAGTATATGCACATCCAGCCTCCGGAGAAAGGTTTTTCTTAAGGTTGCTTATAAATGTGGTCAAATGTCCTTCAAACTTTGAAGATCTGAGAACAATATCTGGTCAGGTGTATGCTTCTTATAAGGAAGCCTGTTTTCATCTTGGATTGCTAGATGATCATAAGGAGTGGCATAATTTGATATTAGAAGCATTTCACACCTCATCTGGGAATCAAATTCGTCATCTCTTCGCAGTTTTGTTAATGTTCTATAATGTCGCAAATCCTATTGAACTATGGGATAAGAATTGGGAGTTATTATCTGAAGGTCTTCTTCTTCAAAAAGCTAAATTATGGGGAATGCCAAATCTGAAGTGGAGTGCTGATCAAACTAAAAACTATACTTTATTTGAAATTGAGCAATTACTTCAAAAAAATAACAGAACACTTAAAGATATTATTAGTATGTTGATGCCAGATGATGAGCTTATGCAACAAGTTTAAAATCGCTTGATAAGTGAAGAATTAAACTATGATATTGAGGCATTGAGAGTGGAGCATCTTTCTTTGTATCAGCAGCTAAATGAAGACCAGAATAATGCCTTCCATCAAATAATGGATTCATTGGATAATAATAATGGTGAATTCTTTTTGTGTATGGTCACGGCGGAGCGCGTAAGACTTTCCTTTGGAATGCAATTATCACCCGCCTCCGTTCACAGTCAAAAATAGTACTTGCAGTGGCTTCTTCTGGAATTGCCACTGTTTTATTACCGGGTGGGAGAACAACTCACTCTAGGTTCTTCCTATTGACATTAAAGATACATCCACATGTTCAGTCCAATAGGGATTAAAGCTTGCAGAGTTGCTAAAACAAACTAAATTTGTTATTTGGGATGAGGCTCCAATGCAAGACCGAAAGAATTTTGAGACCGTTGATAGAATATTGCGTGATATACTGAGTATTTCAGATAGTTCAGCTTCTGATAAACCTTTTGGTGGTCTCACTTTTGTCCTCGGCGGTGATTTTTGACAAATACTTCCCGTAGTTCCAAAGGGAAATCGTGGAGATATAGTGAGGGCAACAGTCAACAGTTCAAAACTATGGGATAATTGCAAGGTTCTTGAGTTGAGAATAAATATGAGGCTTCAAAGATCAGATTCTTTAGAAAATATTGAAGAAATTGCTTGGTTCAGCAAATGGACATTGGATATAGGTATGAAGTTAAATCAGTTTAAATATTCTAAATATTTCCAGATTTAAACAATATTTGCCAATTTATTTTAAAATTTTACTAATAACCAAAATGAAATATGTATTATTCCATATATATATTTTCCTCATTGAATTCTCAATAAAATTAAATTCATGTATTAATGTTTAATTTTGATACTATATATGAATAATTTAAACTACCATATTAATTACCTTAATAATCAACGTTAACAATTCATAGTTTAGTTCATTGTCTTCCACTAAATAACTTACTTTTATTTCCGGCTGATTTGAGCATAGCGAGGATTTTAAATTTATAAAAATTATGCAGTGACTAAATGATTTAAATTTGATGAAATACAATCATCCTTAAGATTTTTAGAATTAACCACCGCACTTTCAATCTATAAAACTTTGCTTCCAATAATCTAATTGATATCATTCTACAGTATTCTTATTATAGATCTCTTCCATTTTTAGTTACAGAAATTATAGTTACAAACTTAATATTTAATATTTGAATTAGTTTATAATGTATTAGCCAAAATGAAAATCTGTTCAGTTTTAAAGATTGACCAATTTATCTTTCAGATTCCACAACTTTTGATATAATTGTCTAAATAATGTAATTTTATTTTCTGTAGCTAGGTTTCTTCGATAGCTACACTTTGGTATATAAATTACATACATAGGAATACATGTCAGGTCCTTAAACAGCAATATAACATGAATGTTTACCAAATTTCAGCGTGTATTAATTACTGTTTGCCAATAGGAATATAATGCGAAATTGAAGATATTTAACTTATTTAAATATCAAAACTACTTTATAGATCTACTTTCTATATAACACACACACACATATATATATATATATATATATATATATATATATATATATATATATATATATATATATATATATATATATATATATATATATATACATATACTATAAAATTTCCACAATATATTAAAACTTAATGATAATGCTTAAAAAACTTACCAAACAAAAGGGATAGAATGCCTTGCTGAAGTTGAGCTCAAGCTATTGAGTGTGAGATGAGGATAAGAACCAAGATGTAGATTATTTTATAGTACCACATGGGTAGGTGGGAGAATTTATATTAATAAAATATTGGTATAGTTTTATAGGAAATGTTAATTAATTAGGTGTTAGGTAGGGATTTAATTAATATTATTTATTTTTAATATTAATAATTAAAAATGTGGTGTTAGGTAGATTTTTTTATTGATAATATTTTTTAAAAAATTTGGATATTTTTAGAATTTTAAATTTATATATTATAATTTAAAATTATATAGACAAAATATATTTAAAAATATATTACTTATAATTTTCAATCATTTATAGAAAATAAAATACAACATATTTTGACAATAACAAGCCTATTACAAATTTTTCAAATTTAGCTGATGTGTAATCGAATTTTACATATCTTTTAAAATTACATAATTTTTAAAATCTTATAAATAAAATATATAAACTATTAAATATGAGAAGAATATTCTTAATACTATTTTGTGTGTAAGTGTGAAATTTAGGCATAATAAGAAGTAAGTGATAGGTATGATAATTTATTAAGATATAAGATTCTAAGTATCTTGATATGTGTGACTTACTAAGACTATATAAGTTTTCATATTTTTATAATTTGTAATTAACTAATTTAAATATATATTATTTATATATATAATATTAAAAAATAAACTATATATAATTTCAAATTATATTATACCTAACTACATCCTATGATTGAAAATTATTAGAGGTTTTCTTATATTTTGATTATCTTCATTTTATTATTTTCATATAGAAAATTAGTTTTAATTGTAGTATTATATAATTTGTTCAATATCATGATTTCTAGGTGGAGACACATTTTGTAACCTAAATCGGGCGGAGGTTATTATTTTCATGATTCAAAGTGGGGTGACGCAGAAAGTCTATTAATTTATATTCGGATGCGATTGATTGAACTACAACGAAATATAGAAGAATTGCGATAAGACCGTGCTTAGCACGGGCTAAAAGACTAGTTATTATCAAGATAAAAATTAGGGATATTACATACTATCTCCCTTAATAAAAGTTTTATCCTCAAAACTTGAACGTACTTAGTTGTCAATTAGATCATTTGATAGGTTTCTTTAACCTTTAATCAAACATGATTGTACTATATAGTACTATAATTATTATCATCATCTCTTGAGATTTGATAACTATAGCTTAATATAAACTAACCAATTATATGGATAAGTTCTGAAATAATTTGTAACCTGCGGTCATTGTCAATTGCTCAGAATTTGGGATATTACAATCAACTTATTGCAAAGATGAGAGGATCATACATCTTTGACTTTGACATGTTATTATTAAAGTGACATGCATGAAAATATGCGAAATAAAAAATAAAAATATATATACAAAACTAGAAAATTTCGAGCCGGTTGACGTTACTTTCACGAACCCATTAGGCCATTACTACGAAATCATTAAACCAACTTTAGTCCCAACTCCAAATTCTGGGGATTCACATTAAGTTGAGATTTTTTAAAACCCACCAAGGATGATTCTGACGGTTAGGAGGTTTTAATATGGCTTCCACAATTTTGGGTTCGATTCTCGGCTGGGTTATTAAGAGAGAGAGAGAGAGAGAGAGGGGGAGAGAGAGAACAATAAGCTTAACGTTTGAGAAAGCCTTTGTTTGACGGTGCAATGATAAATAAGACTCCAGCTCACAGATTGGGTTATAACCCAATAAAAGCCCAACAAATTAGACTTCTACCTCAAAAATCCCAATCCAAGCCCATCTCCCTTTTTCTCTTGGAATATCAGTAGCTCTATATAAACCCAGACCAAAATTAAACCCGCAAACACAGAGAAAGAGAAAACTCTATGAAACACCCAATTCTTCCCTCTGCTGCTTTCAAACAAAGGGCCAAGCCCATCTCTTTGCTCCTCTCCCATATCTCAATATGGTCATATCAATGGGTTCACTATATACAGGGCAATGACTGCACGTTATCTTGTTGAGTATTGACAGTGTAATGTGGGAAGTAGATGAGATATCCAAACGGGGGCATATTGGTCTCTTTTGGTCCAAAACACAATGTCCTTTTTGTGTTTAATGATATTTTTTCCTTTTTGAGAAAACAGGGGCCTCAGCCCAATGTATTGATTATAAGGGGGAGGAGGGTTTATTATTTTTATTTTTTTACTTTTTTTTTGGGTTTGTCTGGGTATCTGAGAAAGTTGGTGGAGGGAGCAAAATTGAGGGGAAATCTAGATTAACTTTAGATTTATTATTATTATTATCCTCCCAAAAGATATTTTTAACACTTAATTAATAGCTTGTGTGTGGTTGTGCTGTGTGTGCGTGGTGGGTGGGTGGGTTGTTTGGTGGAAGAAATAACATTTCTCATAAGTTATTGCTTATGATTGGTATAAGAGGGATTTCAGCGCGCGCCAGTAAAATTGGATGTTTGGCAGACATAAATCCATACTTCCTAAGTAATGAAGTAATTTCTTATCTATATGAACATGTACATATACATACACATACATCCACGCATGCATAAATAGATACATGCACATGTCCATGCGCATAAGCATAAGCATAAAGCATAAAGTGTACATAAAGCATAAGCATAAGCGTAAGGGTATATTTGTAAGTAAGGGAATGCTTTATTGTTCCTATGACAAGGTAGCTCACTTATATCGTATGTAAACTAATCTCATTTAGCTTGGAATACGATCTTCCCCAATTAGGTGCTAACTGGAGAGTGTCTCATTCCGTTAAGGGGAAGTTGTGTGCAGTCCCTTGAGATTTAAGAGTCATTCCCTTGTGATTTGAAAGTCATGCCCTTGCCACCCCAACCCCCCACCCACATGCCCATAACCAAATTAAAAACATCTAATGCTTCTAACCTCGTAGACCTTAAATTTCAAGTCCTACACTCCTTGTCCCTAATGTCATTTTAAATTATCCCAAAAATACCCTATTCCACATCTCTAAAAACCTCTCAAGAACCCTCTCCTCTTCTCCTCCTCCTTCTCAGCCACCACTCCTCTCCTTGTCCTTCCCTCGCCGCCACCGACAATCTCTCCTCTGCTGGCGCATCCAACCTGCATTTCTCCATTGTGACCTCCCGCCTTCCCACTTCGGCAAACCCAAACACAAGCTTGAACATTATGTATGTATGCATATTTCATTCCTTTGCCCAAAGGATAATAAAATTAAACAGTCCAACTTCAAGAATTTCAGTCTTATCCTTCGTAATTCGGATTTAATTCTCAACCCCAATGAATCAATAACTATATTTGACAAACGTCTAAAAATTCATTCTCCTTCTTATAGCCTTAACAAATCCCCAAAGCAGTGGGCATGCACTAAATCTCAACTCATCAAATCGAAACACAACCGACCTTGGATCCAAATACAACAAATCGATAAAGATGGGGATTGTATCCTTTTACTTGGTAGATGAGAGTCGACTCTCTCAAACCGATGAACATTGCCCAGAATACTTTCACTTCTAAGAACCCAAGGCATCATTGCTGAAAACGTAGGAATTATATCGAAAAAATTATGAGATATCGCCGTACGGTAGGTGGCAGAGGAGAGGTCGACTGTGGGAGGCAGCCTAGGGGAGATCTCTAGAGGGCGGTGGCGGGAGCAGGTCAATGAGAGGGGTCATAGTGGAGAAGGAAGAGGAGAAGAGAAGAGTGGGTGTTGAAAGGTTGAGGGAGAGGTGGAAAAGGATATTTTTGGTATAATCTAGGGGTGGGCATGGGCCAGGTTGAACCATGGGTTGACTCAAATTTACCATGAACCGGCCTAGCCCGAATTGCGCAGCCTTGGACCCGGCCTGGTATTCAACTAGGCCATGGGCCAGGTTGGGTCAAGCCCTAAACCAAAAACCACGCGGCTTGGCCTGGTCCAGGTGAGGCTCGGCCCGGCGCAGTATTTACCCTTTTTTTGTTAGGCTATCTGCCTTTGGCTCTTTGGGTCTACAGCCTGCTGCTAGGGCCTTTAGCTTTTGGCCTATTTGCAAGCAAAGCAACTAGCTTTAAGCTCGTTGCTGTTTGCTAGCAAGGATTAACATAAATTTAATACAAGTTTAAAAATAGTCTGATATAAGTTTAAATTTGTAAAAAAATAAATCAAAAATAATTTTATAATTATAAATACAAGTTCAATATATATAGTTAAAAAGGTAAAAAAAAAAAAAAAAAAAAAGTTGAAAGAAAAAAATCATGGGCCGCGACATTAGTATGAAAATCAAATAATTATAAATACAAGTTCAATATAATTTTATTTATGATAAAAATCAAATATTTCTAAAAAAAACTAATTGAAAAATAGAAAACACTCTAACTAAACTTTCTAATATTTCAGATTTACAATATTGATCCGCTCAATGCCGCGACATTAGTATGAAAACAATCAAAATATGCATAGTTTAAGCATTTTTTTTTAAAAACATATGGTATTCCTAATAGTAGAACAAAAATATATAGTAAGTAACAACAAAACGAAATAACTAACATTGTGTATCAAATTGTTGAAATATAAAATACATTTAAAAATAGCCTGGTTGAGTATTTTTTTTGTCCAAGAATAATTTTGGACGTGGCCGAGTTTAAAAGTAAATAAGGATGAAGCTTTAGGTTCATAGACTAATAATTACCTATGATGTCACAACATAATGTGAGGAAAGCCAAATAGTTTAAGGTTAAATTACCTTGTATAGCTAACAACTTAAAACAAAAATATACAACAAAACATAGTAACTTACTTTGTGCCCCAAACTGATTGAATTACAAAGTGATTTAAAATTAATTTGGAGGAGTATTTTAGGTCTAAGAGTGTTTCCAGAAGTGGGTGTGCTTAAAAATAAATAGGGGTAAATGTTTGGGTTTATAAAAAAAATAACTCTTTTTTTTTGGGAAGTGGATGACTTTAAAATAAATATGGTAAAACTTTGGGTTTATAAGAAAAATTGCCATGCCTTACGTCAGTGTGAAAAATGAAAAATTGACGGTTTAAGCATTTGCATTAAAATACACTGCATACCTAACTAACTAAAACAAAAATATAGCAAGTTACAACACAAATATTACCATTGATACTGTATAAAAAGCTGTTGAAAGACAAAGTTGATTTAATAAACATAATTGGTGGAATTTTTGTGTTTAAAGTTAATTTTAAAAATGGATGAGTTTAAACATAAATAGGGTAAAATCTTGGGTTCATAGTTAAAAAATCCTTTTGTTAAGTGGGTGTACTTAAAACTGAAAGGAGTAGAACTTTGGATTTATAGAAAAATAATCCCATCTAAAGTTTGCAATACTGAGACATTAGTATAAAAGAAGGTAGAAAAAATAGTTTTAAGAATTTGATTTAAAATACAATCAGATCTAATGATCTAGAACAAAATTAAATATAGCAAATAATAATAAAAGTATACACTTTATACCAAAACTGTCGAAATATAAAGTGGGTCGAAACTAATTCAATAGAACATTTTGGGTTTTAGAGTGATTTTGAAAGTGGGTAAGTTTAAAATAAACGGGGTAGAATTTTGGAGTGAGTGTGTTTAAACATAAATGAGAGTGAGCCTTTAGGTTTATAGGGGGAAAAACTCATCTACAGTTTGCAATACTACATAACATTGATATAGAAAAGACAAAAAAATCCATCATAAGCATTTGGTTTAAAAATATATTGTATATCTAATAACTTAGAATAAAAATATAATTACAAATTAAGCAAACGATAGCAACTTACACCATACACATTTTATTCAACATATATTGTATACTTAACTACTTGAACAAATGTATAGCAAGTTATAGCAAATATAACAACTTACATTGACTATCAAAGTGTTAAAATAAAATATATTTAAATATAATTCAGTAGAGTATTTAGGGTCTAAGAGCAATTTTTAAGTGAGTGAATTTAGAGATAAATGAGGGTAAAACTTTGGGTTTATAGGCTAAAATCATAGTAAAATATTGAATTGGATGGGTTTAGAGACAACTTATAGTGGAGTTTTTCTATGGTCTCCTTCATTAATGAATATGACATAGAAGAGAGAGGGATTTGGACAGTAAAGACATGATGAAAAAGAGGTTTTCTTATATTACACTTCCCCTCTTGAAAATGCATTGCACATGAAGAATAAGTTACTAGTACAGATAGGTATCCATATCCCATCGGCCTCAATAAACCTCTTTTAAGCTCTCTGATATTGTCAAGTAGGAGGAATATGTTGGCAGAAAAGACCACCTCCTGAGGACCTGATCACTGCAATATCAGAACTTTGTCACATGATACTCAAACTATTAGCACAAGGCAAGTTGCCATTGCCAAGCAAAGAGAGGCAAATGTTATTGAAAGAGGAATTCTTCCCTTGTCCTTCCTAAAAAACATTGCTCCATAAACAGGCACATTTATCGCAACCATCGATCCACAAAGAATCAGTTGTGCAAAATAGTCATTTAACCCTGCAACCCCTTCATAAACTAGTAGCCACATCAACCCACCCAACAAACAACCAAGGTTGAGCATTGCGAGTGTTGCTATGATTGTAAACATAGGAGATGAAGATCCAAATTCCATGACCTCATTCTCATACCTCTTGCTCTCATCTCCATCAACGACCTTTGATGTGATTGCAAAGGACGACTTGGAGAATCCCAACAGCTTTATGATAGTGTCACTGACTCCATAGAGGTAGGAGGTTAATCTTTTGTATACCCACATTCTTTGCGAGTTCCACCATCCAGAAAATGTATCTCTAGAGAGTAAGGATTCAGCTGCGGCATATGTGTTCTTTGCGATTATCACATAGGCAAAAGTTGTAAACCAAGGACTAGATACCTGAATATAGTCATTATGATTATACAGGATTTAGACCAATAATAGAGAGCTAGAGGGTTGGTGTTTATGTGTTTATCTTCACTTACCTTTGGGAATAAAGAGATTCCTTTGAGGAGGCAAAGAGGAGGGATTATGAGGAAGTAAAGTGTCGGCAATGAGTTTAGAGCCCACAATCCAAAGATGCCATAGGCAAATTGGAGTCCTACCTTAATTTTTCCATGGCCTTGAATGATAGGGCAGTCCTTAGAGAGGGAGTATTGGAGGTTACCCTCGCTCCATCTCTTGTGTTGCACCAATGTTTGCTCTAGCGTTGTCGGGGCCATCCCTAAAAATCCTTTTCTTGAAGGATTGTGACATATGGATCTCCATCCTCTAGACTGAATTGTCAAACCGGTAAGTACATCTTCAACCAGACAACCATATTTCAAACCTACCTCTTTTCCCCATAGGGTATTGTTCTCGTAGATACATGTTATAAGAGACTCAGCTCTCCCTTCCAATGTGATAGTATTTTCTTGATGTTTTATTTCCTTACTTCTTATCCAGTCTTCATTATAATCGCGACTGTACTTCTTTCCACACAGACTCTCACGTCTGTGAAAGCATCCGGTGCCTACATATGCTGGTCCTCCCCAGATATCAAAACCAGATAACTCTACCTGTGAGACCGAGAAACAACATTAGTAATGTTTGTTGAAATGAATTGACTGGTTATTTTCTCTATGATCTTCACTCACCGTACAAATCACGTTTAAAGAATTTCCATAGAGGTCATTCTTAGTTATGTTGTGGAAGAATTGGGGGTATTGCACGTAGGCGACATCATGACTCCTCTTATCCAGGAAGAAGCACAATGCATCTTTAATGGATGCTGAGTTGTTTGAGTACATGTCACAGTCCACATTGAGGATGATTGGTGCGTTACTTATCTCTGATGACACTCTTATCTGCACATAAGATGAAATGTTGGGGTGTCAGACGTATCTTTGAAGGGGAAATTTTGATAGAAATTTTAAATAAGAATCTAAAGCAGAATTTATGGGATTATAGGCATTATGTACACGTGTATCTTATGTACCGTGTGCATATCTTTTATAACAGAGAATTTTGTGCAAATTACCAAAGCATTCATTGCCCCAGCTTTGAAGTTATGGTGATGTTGAGGATGCTTCTCACGTGCCACATATACTAATGTGGGCAATGGGTTCCCATCCAAATCAGTTGAAGTCTGATCCCTTCCATCAATCATAATCTAAGAAATGGATTCAGATAATTTTACTACATTAGACACATAAATAAACACTTAATATTTTCATAGGCTATCTAATATGAAGTGATGTGGTCATTTCTACTGGCTTTTAGTGTATAAACTCACAACTGTGGTCTCCATGCAAATGGGCAAGAATTTCTGATTGAGTGTTGTACCTGAACAATAGGTCGATGGTTTCTTGAAGTCATCTCTTTATTCCACTTGGAAACTCTTTTCTGTTCTTTGAATTCTTCTGGAATTTTGCCTACAGCTACGGCTCTGTCAATGCGAGAAGTCATATCTTCAAACAATTTCTGCACAACAGAATTTCAGAGTTACAGATCAATCACTGTTAGGTTCCTGAACCATTAGTTCGTATAAGTGCACTTGTGCCTCCAAGTAGGGAATACTAACCCAGTCTGGATACAAGAGTTAGTTACTAGCAATAGCTAACTCCCATCCAACTTTGCTGACCATATTCTTAGACACATCACACCCTGATTTCATATGAATGATGGAGTTGCAATTTTTAACGTACACATAGACGCATGTATGCACACACACAACCACATGCACACAAACGTTGCACACATAAACGCATCGCATAGAGTAAACAGTGTCCTTTTCTGATTTGGCGCACATGTAGACTGGTGCAACCCAGATCATCGAGACACCCAAATCATAAGTGGCAAGTAATGTTTACTCTGTTTCTCTCCCTATACACACCACAAGGGTTAATCGCGGATAGACCCCCCCGTACTATCACGTAATTGTGGATTGACACCTTGTAATTTTATTTTTGTTGATAAGCCCCCAGAGTGAATTTTTTGACTCTTTTACACTAAGAGAAAGATAAATTTGTGTTCTCACAAGTAGACCTCCTAACGGTAAAAGAGTAATAAAAAAAACAACTCAGGTCTAATCTGCAGCAACAGAACTTTTTTTCTTTTTTCTTTTTTTGGGGGTTCTATCTGCAGTTGAGAGATATTACAGGGGGTCTATCTGCAATTAAGTCGTATATAATTGTACTTTGCAACTCCAACCCCAAAGATTGTTTGCTTATGACTCCTTTATATGTTCAAATACACAATTTTGGGTTGAAAAACATTACTCTGATTCTTCAATAGATTTTTACCTTCATGGATGACCACTCATTATAATTTGAATTATTGTTATCCTTGCACGGCATGCTAAAGTAGGCCATGGGGGATCTTGGTTCGATCTTGAATTTCTTGCAATAAGGAAGCCAGTACTTTGCAAAGCAAGAAGCCTCCCACAGAGCATAGAATGTGAGAATGGAGCCAGCATCATCTGAGAGATAAATGCTTAGCTTCCCAGGTTCATAATCGTAAGCCATGAGAGATAGAATTGTCGACATAACAAGTGATGGTGGCTCTGCAAAGGGATCTGCTGTACACACAAATATGTCCACTTTCGGAAGTTGAGCACCAAATCTGCGGAAAGAGAGATCACATAATCTTTTGTAATAAACATATTCATGTGATTTTTTCTATTAATTTTTTTTCATTTACCTGTAATTTTTCATTATTCCTTTTATTTATAGCACTTGTCTTATTAATTGATGTCTTATTCTTCTTTTATTCCCTTTGTGCTAATGAGAGTATTCTATTCTCTCAATTAGGGACTTGTTATGTTGCATATTTGTTAGTTTTCAAGCAGCAAAATTACTCAAGGTGCTATGAGCTGAAAAGAATAATTCATACTTCTACTGAACAGGACATAAACTGTAACAAGGGGTGAAACTTGGAAGAATTTCAAAATTATAGTAATAATTTGTACCTTTGAGAGAGCTTGTCCTTGTGAGTTTGATAGTAGATTGGGTTCCAGCGAGCAGACTGAGTTACAAACCAATAAAAACCAAACCATATCTTAGCTCCAAAGAGCCCCAACCAAGCCCATCTCCCTTCAAGTGGAATATGAGTTGCTCTATAGAACCAAATCAATAATATGCCAACCAAAACTGAGCAAGCATACAACTTATATGCAGCCCTCCCCTTTGCACTCTCCGCCCTGAAGAGATACCCAGAGCCATTCTCTATTTCAACCATCTCCTAAATCTCTCCTTCTCTTCTCTCTCAAGTTTGTAGATTGTGTTGCTATATATAATGCATAAAGAGTAGGCTTAAAGTGCGAGGTCTTTCATTGGTCAAGTGTAGATAAATTAATGTCGTCCTTTTCACGGATGAAACGTAGAGTAACAATACTACGTTGTCCAATTAGCATTATTCATTCAATAAGTGCCGTAAAAACAGATAATGCCTAAAATCCTAACAAGTAACGTCCAAAAACTATTATGCTAAGGCTTATCTCATCAAATTGGCGGTTAGTACAAGATCTTTTGAAAACATTTCTCGGATTGATGTGATGAGCTTTGGAGCGCCTATCACTGGGATCTTGAAAAGTCAGACAATATACAACAACAACAACAACAACAACCAAGTCTTTATCCCAAATGTTGAGGGTCGGCTACATGAATCCTATTTTTTCATTCCATCATGTTATGGGTGATCTCCTCCGTTAAGTTAGTCTTAATCATATTCTTCTTAATAGCTTCTAACCAAGTCATTCTAGGTCTACCTCTAGATCTCCTAGCCCCATTAATTATAATATTATCGCTTTTTCTAATCGGTGCACTAAGCTGTCTCCGTTATACATGACCAAATCATCTTAATCTATTCTCTCTCATTTTATTCTCAATAGGAGCTACCTCTAATTTACTACGGATGCACTTATTTCTTATTCTCTCTTTTAGTGTATGCCCACAAGACCATCGCAACATTCTCATTTCTGCTACACTCATTTTTTGAACATGTTATTTTTTAATTGCCCAACACTCTGACCCATAAAGCATAGCTGGTCTTATAACTGTTCTATAGAATTTTTTCTTAAGTTTCATTGGTATTCTACGATCACATAAGACTCCCGAAAGACTCCTCCATTTCAACCATCCCGATTTGATTCGATGCACAACATCATCCTCTATCTCACCATCATGCCTAATAATTGATCCTAAATAGCGAAAATGATTAGTTGTAGGTATTTCTTGGCCATCTATATGTACCATAGGCTCTCTTTCTTTCCTATTTTTACTAAAAATGTACTCCATATATTCTGTTTTTGTTCTACTAATTGTAAAACCTTTAGATTCAATAGCTTGTCTCCATCTTTCTACTTTAGAATTTATGTCTCTTCTAGTTTCATCCACTAACACTATATCATCGGCAAATAACATACACCATGAAATTTCATCCTGAATGTGCCTAGTAAGTTGGTCCATAACTAATGCAAAAAGATAAGGACTTAAAGCTGACCCTTGGTATAAACCTATAGTAATAGGAAACGGTTTAATCTCTCCTTCATTAGTTCTTACTCTAGTTGTTACTCTATCATACATATCTTTAATCACATCAATATATATACTAGATACATGTTTCTTTTCTAACACCCACCACATTACCTCTCTAGGCACTCTATCATAAGCTTTTTCTAGATCGATAAAAACCATATGTAGATCCTTTCTCTTCTCTCTATATATCTCCATCAACCGTCTCAAAATATGTATAGGTTCCATAGTTGACCTCCCAGGCATAAAACCAAATTGATTTTCAGATATACTTGTCTCCTTTCTGAGTCTTTGTTCAATTACCCTCTCTCATAGTTTCATAGTATGACTCATGAGTTTTATACCTCGATAATTTGAACAACTTTGTATATCTCCTTTATTCTTGTATATCGGTATCAAAGTACTAATCCTCCACTCATCCGACATTCTTTTTGTCTCGATAATCTTATTAAATAGTTTAGTTAACCATCCTAAGCCTATATCTCCAAGATATTTCCAAACTTCAATAGGGATACCGTCCGGTCCTAAGGCTCTTCCCCTTTTTATTTTCTTTAGAGCATCTTTAACCTCACTAATCCTAATTTTTCGATAATATCTATAGTTTTTATTAGTCACTATATGGTCAAAATCTCTATTTTGCTCACTTGTTTGGTTACCATTAAACAATTGATGAAAGTAACTCCTCCACCTCTCTTTTATTTTCCCGTCGGTCACTAGAACTCTTTGATCCTCCCTTTTAATACACCTAACATTACCCAAATCTCTACTCTTTCTTTCTCTAATCTTAGCAAGCTTATATATATCTTTCTCTCCCTCCTTAGATTCTAACTTGTTATAAAAATTTTCATAAGCCTTATATTTATTCTCACTAACCGCACTTTTTGCTTCCTTTCTTACTAGTTTATATTTTTCCAAGTTTTTCCTACGCCTACACTTTTGCCACTCTTTATATAAAATTTTCTTCTCTCTAATAATCTTTTGTACACTCTCATTTCACCACCAATTTTTCTTACCATCTAATCTACAACCTTTAGATTCGCCTAGTATATCTTTAGCCACTTTCCTAATACAAGAAGACATACTATTTCACATAATATTAGTCTCATTATCTATATTCATTATATCTTCTTTCATTATCTTATTTTTAAAATGCATTAAATTCTCTCCTTTTAAATTCCACCATTTAGTTCTTTTTCTCTTGTTCACGTTAGTTTTTCTACTCCACTTTTTAATAGATATGTCTAAGACCATCAATCTATGTTGTGTACTTAAACTCTCTCTGGTATAACTTTACAATCTTTGCATATTAATCTATCCACCATTCTAATAAGAAAAAGTCTATTTGACTGTTATTAAAACCACTTTTAAACGTTATTAAGTGTTCATCCCTTTTTCTAAAAAGTGTATTTGCTATTATCAAATCATACGATATTGCAAACTCTAAAATCGATTTACCCATGTCGTTCTTATCTCCATACCCGAAACCTCCATGTATCCTCTCATATCCATTATTATCCTTACCAACATGCCCATTAAGATCCCCTCCTATAAATAATTTCTCTCCAAATGGGATTCCTTGTACTAATTCATCTAAGTTATCACAAAATTTCCTTTTAGTACTCTCAGGCAAACCTATTTGTGGTGCGTAAATACTAATAATATTAATAACCTCTACACCTAAGACAACTTTTATTAGTATTATTCTATCTCCAACTCTTTTTACCTCTACAACACTTTCTTTTATTATATTATCTACAAGAACTCCCACTCCATTCCTATTCTTTTCTTTTCCCGTGTACCAAAGTTTGTATCCGGTCTTTTTAATTTCTCTAGATTTTTAACCTATCCATTTAGTTTCTTGTAAACAAATTATATTTATCTTTCTTCTAAGCATGACATCTACTAATTTCATAGTCTTTCCGGTAAGAGTACCTATATTCCAAGTAGCTAATCTAATTCTATTTTCTTGTAAAAGTCGCCTACTATTTTCCCTCTTAGACCTTTCTAGTCTATGCCTATTATTATTTGGTACCCTATTAGAGGATTGTAGATTCCTAGAACACCCTTGCTTACTTGTCATTACACCGGGGTGACATCGATGTAAAGCGTCGCTTCCGGGGGACGCCCTAGCAAACCACCCTTGCTTACTTATCACTGCATCGGGGTGGCATCGATGCAACGCGTCGCGGTGGGGACGCACCAACGAGTATATTATAGGATTCATATTTCATGTGGATCCGACTATGTTTTACGCTAGCTCTCGGCTACCTAACGCAACCCTCCTCCTTTATCCTGGCTTGGGACAGGCAGTGCTGACAAATAGCACTGGCGGAGTTAAAAGTCAGATAATATACTGGTAATATTTGTACGGACACCAATTAATATCTTCTCAAATTTTTCATGCATTAACATTTTCCCAATTGTAATATACATATCCATATAGATGTTTAGAATGAAAGATCTTTTTTTTTTAATTTACTATTAATTAGTAAAAAGATCTCTCTAAAAATTTCTCAATAATTTCGTACATTTTCTGTGTTTTGCTGAGTAGGAGATTCAATTTGTGATCACAAGTCAGATGCGTAGATTGGTGGCCCTCAACTTCTTGCGAAAATGAGAGGATCAGACTTCTTTGACACCGATATTTTTACCATATATAAGCCAGCGACATGCATCTAAGCGACAGGCTAATGTGCCAAATAAAAAATTACAGAACTAGGAAATTTTTGAGCCGGCTGATGTTACCTTCACTAAGGTCCAGACTCATTACTGCAATAAACAAGTCATTTAACCAACTTTAAATAGTCCCAACTCCCAGCCTGCTTTAAATCATATCCTCATTACTACAATAAACAAGTCATTTAACCAACTTTAAATAGTCCCAACTCCCAGCCTGCTTTAAATCATATATATATCCCTTTCATATTTATAGAGCTGCTACGCATTCATTTTCATAGTGTGCTATGATAACATTAGGAAGTTTGGGAGAGAAAAGGGATAATCTCTTCATTGATATTGTGGCGTTTATATACAACATAAAGAGAAATTATTCTACTATCCTAACTGATGTGGGACTAAAGATGGACAACATATGTATAATATTTAACACCCCCCTCAAACTGCAATTTGATCTACCAAAGACAGTTTGTAAGAAGAAATATATGTCGCTGCATGGTGTGAGCCTTGGTGAAAAGGTCTACTAGTTGGAGGTCGATGTTCACATAGGGAAGGGTGATCATGCCAACAAGTAAGTGATGACAAGTAAAATGACAATCTATCTCGATATGCTTCGTCCGTTCGTGAAAGACGGTGTTGCTAGCTATCTTATTCGCGCTCATGTTCTCACAGTGTAGAGGAGTAGCTGTGGGAGAAGAAACTCCCATGTCGAGGAGAATGTGTCGTAGCCAAACAATCTCAGCAGTGGTGGATGCCATGGCTCGATATTCGGATTCGGTAATAAAGCCTTTCCTTTTCCTATGAGTTATTCTAGGTAGCATATTCCTATCTATTATCATTAAATGCCAAATTAATTTTCCTGAGTCTGTTATTAAGTACAATAACTTTTTTTAGGATTAAGATAGGCTTTCTTTTGTTGCACATGCCTCCTATTGGCTTTTGATTTTTGGAAACTCTTTGATCAAATTGCTTTTTTTATTTTCTTCTTCCGGATGTAACATATATTAGTCCCCATTATTAAAAAAAAAATTGGTCTTTCTCTACCCCCTAGTTGTATAATGTGCTCCCGTTGAAACTTTGTGCATTGTGCAAAGGTTAAGGAGCTTCAGAATTGAACTGTGCTAGTTATTATTAGAGAAACAGACAAATTCTTATAATACCACATGAGAATATATTATATTATGAGTAAGGAGTAAATCCTATATGTTGTTGGGTTCTATAGGGTTAAGTGATGTCTTCTTCATTTTTCTTATTAGAAGGTTCAGGGTCTATTCAGCATTTTTGTTTCGTTTTGACCATAAACATTTTTGGCTCTAAATCATCAAGCAAGAAATGAACTTTGTCCCTGTCAACGATAATATGATCGAGATGAATACTGCCCTTGACATGCAGTAGTCATGTATAACCATATTTAGAAGAGGAATGATTTGGTACTCCGATAATAAGATTTTTTAGAATTGTTAAACTTGTAAAAATTAAAAATGGGAAGAATACTATCATCTTTCTCTATTTTTATTTGTTTTTATTCTCTGTTAGTTATCTTTCAAAAACTAACATTGTTTTCCCTTCTTTTTAACTCTTTTTTTTGGCTCCACCTGCAAAATACAAATTTCTTTTAGCCTTGCCCGACCCATAATAAACAAAATGAGATTTTCGTAAAGTAGAAAAATAGTCATCTGATTATTTTTTTTCTTGAACAAATTCACTGAAAAAATATAAATAGGATACAAAATTTTATTTATACGATTTTATCTATATTGAATTTAGAGGAAATAAAATAGAAACTTCTGTCTGGTCATCTAAGATAAGATATAGAATTTTTAAAGTATAGGAAGTAATGTAGATAGGATTATAAATTATATCTATACATAGTTGTAAAAATAGAAAAACTAAATTTACGCAATTTAGGCATGCAGGACTTTTAGCGAAAAGAATATTTAAAAAAATCTGTGTAGTTATATGTACCGAAGCTTGAAAGGAAAGAAAAATTAAATCATATTGAAAGATGTGAGATAACTAATCGTTTTTATCCATATATTTTAATTAACCATAGATTAAATTCTCCATCCTAAAATCGAGGAATTTTTTTTTTGATGGAAAAATCACAGCTTTTGAGAGAGTGAATTACGGTCAAAAATTAAGAAAGGTCCCATCGGTACTCCAAATTTATTTTCTGGACTATGGAAACTGTTGGCTTAAAATTAACGCTTAACTCTTACATAAGGCCCTATTTGGATTGAGGTGAATAAGGGAGAAGCGAATGTAGGGGAGACATTCACCTCATTTGGATAGTCTTTTATGGGTGAAGAGTTCCCCCTAGTTCACTTCACCCTCAACAACATAAAAATTGTTTCCCCCAAAATTGGGGGTGTAATGGAGGGGAAGGGAACTCTCTTAACTTTTTCTTCTCTTTCTTAGTTTTCTTGAACTTCTCTTATCCCCATTAAAATCTAAATACGCCTTAAAATCTAAATACACATAACTTTTCATCTCCTCTGTCATTAAATACTCGGTTCACATTTCTCTTATCTAAGAGGAAGTGATGTCCTATATCTAGTATGAATGATGGTTTTGGAAAATGCTACTATATAATTTATGGTTTTGCAAATGTTAGTTCTGCAATATACAGCTTTTAAAATGAAAATAAAAACAACTGTCAAAATCACAATTTTACAATATCATTAGTCCACCAGCATTGTAATAACTCAACATTTTGCATCAAAAACTATTCCGCTAATTAAGGATTGGCTTGTCAATTTGGCGGTTAATACAAGATCCTCTGAAAATTTTATTGCACTGTGATGATAGGTTTTGGTGCTCTCATTTTGATGGATATTGAAAATAATATATATATATATATATATATATATATATATATATATATATATATATATATATATATATATATATATATATATATATATATATATATATATATATATATATATATATATATGCCGGTTCAAATGAGAACCCCTTATAAATTTGAGAACTAAGAACTCAATATCTACCATTAGATTTTTAGCCAATCAATGGTTGTGATTAATCACTATTAAATTCAAAAAGTCAACATAAGGGCACGATTGTCATTTTCATTTCATAATCAATTACAATATAGATAGTTATTTCTTGCTTAATTAACCGCAATTCTTATTTATTACGTTTCGTATCGATCAGTTTAGATCCCAACCTCGCCCCCCAGAATCGGCCCCCTGAAACGCTACGAAATCTCCCTCAAGCCCCATCTCATCGCTTGCAAGTTCGACGGATCCGTACGAATCACCATCGAGGTCGCTTCCGCCACCCGCTTCCTCATCCTCAACGCTGCCGACCACGTCATCGACAATGATTCTCTATTTAGGCAAGAAATAACAGAATCAAGCTCTAATTAGGCACGTACGAATCACCATCGACGTCGCCTCCGCCATCCGCTTCCTCGTCCTCAACGCCGCCGACCACGTCATCGATAATGATTCCGTCTCTTTTACGAGCCAGAGCTCTCCAAATGAGTTTCCATTAAAACTCATTTCGAAATGGTTTTCATTGGTTTGTAAATTTTAAATTAAAAGAATTAGAATGCATGTATGTATTGTAGTAATCGAAAGTGCGCCACCCGCTTCCTCATCCTCAACGCCGCCGACCACGTCATCGATAATGATTCCGTCTCTTTTACGAGCCAGAGCTCTCCAAATGAGTTTCCATTAAAACTCATTTCGAAATGGTTTTCATTGGTTTGTAAATTTTAAATTAAAAGAATTAGAATGCATGTATGTATTGTAGTAATCGAAAGGGTCTGCCACCCGCTTCCTCGTCCTCAACGCCACCGACCACGTCATCTACAATGATTCCGTCTCTTTTACGAGCCAGAGCTCTCCAAAGGAGTTTTCATTAAAACTCCTTTCGAAATGGTTTTCATTAGTTTGTAAATTTTAAATTAAAAAAATTAGAATGCATGTATATATTGTAGAAATCGAAAGGGTTTTTTTAATAGTGAGAATTCAGTAAAAGTTGATAAGTGTTCGCGGTAAAAGTCGGTTTGTTATTCATTGTTGCTGAATTCGTTTACAGCTTCTTGGGCCTACAACAAAAATTCAAACAAAAGAAATGCCTTTTATTTTAAGGCGTACAATGAAAACGAAAGATCACAACTTTTTCCTGTAATGAACAAACGCTCGGATCCGCTTTATCTAATCCTCGCTATGTGGGTTCTTCGCCGTGTCGGACTTGAATCGTCCGTGGGCGACCGCGCAATTCGATCCGTGGAAACCCGGTTCGAACTACAGACGGAAGGGCTCGCTTCACGAAGGAAACGGTTACCGAGGGATCACACTAACGAAGGAGAGGATCGCCGGGGATCGCCTCACGAAGGAGAGGATCACGAGCGGTGAGATCTACTAGGAGAAATCACATCTCAGGTCAATTCCATTTATTTACCTCGCGATTGTCGATGGAACTCGTGCTCGCCGGGTGCCGGACTGTAAGGCCGACGGCTCGTAGATCTCGCGAGAATCCAAACTCCTGAAAATCAGCTCTGTAAATCCCCCGAAATCAGCAAAAGTCCAGCTGAACTCCAAGAAAATCCCGTCTCAAGCCGTCAAAAAATCCCCCCTTCATGAAGAAGACCCCCCCTTATTTATACAAATCGGAGAGGGGGGGTGGTGGCTCGGCCACTTGGCCGAGCCACCTCGACCAGATTGGCCGAGGTGGCTCGGCCATGGTGGCCGAGCCACCTCGGCCACTTGGCCGAGGTGCGCCGCTCTCGCCGTTTCGCGTCGTTTTTTCCGTCGTTTTCCGGTGTTTTCCGGCGTTTTTTCATCTCTCGGGCTTGGGTTCTGTCTGTATTTGATTCCGGGACTAGTTCTTGGTTCGTTCCGGTTCAACGGTCCTGAAATCCGATCGTCTGTTCAAGTCCGGTTTAAACCGTGCTTGTGACGCTGTGGGTTTGCCGTCGGGTTCGCGTCTTAACGATTCGACATCCGTATCATTCGATGGGTTGTCATTCGCCGACTCCCCGTCACGAGTTGGTTTCGGGGATCTTGTAAGTATTTTTTAACGCCTACAGATACCCCCTCCAAAGTGTTTCAGTCTCGTTCTTTTATAGGCGAGGCTGGAATACTTTGGACATGATGGTTCCCGGCCTTCAGTCGGCAGAGGGTCCCAAAAGTTAGCTTCAAGTCTTCGATTCTTTCAGACCATCCAGTTCTTTGTAGGATTTTTGATAAGATCACGGTGCTGCATTTATTGTCTGACCGCTTGTTAAAATCTTGATTCGAAGCTGGTGGGTGAGTTTTGTTTGTAACTCGTGTCGGTTGGTTGTTGTTTGACTAACCATCAGACTTTTGGACTTCTCCGTATGTCGGCGAACTCCTTGTTGGCGACACGTTGGCTGTGTCGAATACATGGAATTTCATAACCCTCAATCGGCTAATTCTTCCATCATCACGTGTGTTGTTGGTTTAACCACAGCGGGCGGACTAATCTTTTCATGAAGATATCCTCCGAGTATTCCTTGTTGAAACAGGAGACCATTTGGCTTTCAACCATCGTCCTAGCCTTCAGTCGGCGAGTGCGACGCTTTGACCGTTGTTGGGATATGATTATCCACAGTGGGAGGAGTTTCTTCGGGACTGGACACGTTGTTCGGTGTCAACATGACTTCCACGCCTCGTCAGATTATTCCTCTCTTGGGTATTATGGTGGGAGGAAATTAAGGGTTATCGAGTTATCCTTAAGAATATGGGTTTATTCTCCAGGAACTCCTCGTTGAAAATTTGGAAACAGTTTATACTCGTATTCCTGATTGGAGTAGGATTAGGCGACGCGTTGATCCGCATCGATGCAATCCGCACGATCGAGTTATCCCTAAGAATATTTCTTGTGAGAATATTCTTCCGGGAACTTCTCGACAAATTGGGAAACAGTTTATACTCGTAATCCTAGTTGGAGTAGGATTGGGCGACGCGTTGATCCGCATCGATGCCATCCGCACGATCGAGTTATCCCTAAGAATATTTCTTGTGAGAATATTCTTCCGGGAACTTCTCGACAAATTGGGAAACAGCTTATACCGTAATCCTAGTTGAGTAGGATTAGGCGACGCGTTGATCCGCATCGATGCCATCCGCACGATCGAAGTTATCCCTAAGAATATTTCTTGTGAGAATATTCTTAGGAACTTCGACAAATTGGGAAGCGGTTTATACTCGTAATCCTAGTTGGAGTAGGATTGGGCGACGCGTTGATCCGCATCGATGCCATCCGCACGATCGAGTTATCCCTAAGAATATTTCTTGTGAGAATATTCTTCCGGGAACTTCTCGACAAATTGGGAAACAGTTTATACTCGTAATCCTAGTTGGAGTAAGATTGGGCGACGCGTTGATCGGCGTCGATGAGGGCCTTCGCAAGGTGTTATCCTGCCGACTAAATCTTCAGAATCTTTCCAAATATAGCGGAGGGAATAGGGCCCAATCAACGGATTGATGTGGCACTATCTTGACATCCGGATAAGGTTCCAATTAGGACCTCTAATTAGGGACTGATTTGATTCCTTTTTGGCTATCCAATTGGGCTCCCATTAGAATTCCTACTTGTTGCCAAATAGGACTCCTTATTCAAAGAGGATTGGGTCCATATGGGGTTGTTATAAATACCCATAAATCCTCCCTTTCTTTAACCTAGGCCGGCCCCCCCTCTTGTTCTTTTCCTCTTGTTTTCATCTCGTCTCTCGCCGTCTCATCTCTCTCAATCAACGAGATATGTGCACGAGGGTTTTGTAAATTCTTTTTTTCTTTTCTTCCCTTTTTTTGTTGTCTGGCGTCGCTGAACATGAGGGAAAGGGCAGGCGGGAGTGCGAGGCCCGTGGCCGGCGCGGCGACGTTAAGCGGCGGCGCCCATGGGGTGCAGCGCTTCATGGCGGCTATTGGCCTGGCCCAGCATGGCCAGCATTAGGCGCCAGCCTTGCATGAAGCTGTGGCCAGCGGCGCCAAGCGCCCTGCTTGAAGCGCCATGCGGCAATGGCGTAATACTGCGGACCGTGTCGTCCGTTCGGTGCTCCGGTCGTGGCCAGTGAGCCACGACCTGACCAAACGGGATTTCTGCCGTTGTATTTGTCGATATTTAGCCATGTATCTGACTTTTTGTTGTATTTTTGCAGCCTTCGATGTCGTCGCGAAGATCTCATGTTCCCAGGGGTCGATCAACTCGCACGCCGCGTGAATGCACGCCTCCTTCTTTCGGTGGTGCGCCAGCTTATCATATTCTCGTACATATACACGTTGTATCCCCGCCGCTCTCCTTTGTGAGGCGATTGGGAAGAGCCGAAATCCTCCTTTGTGGGGACCGACGCTTCAGATTGCGTACACCCGTTATGACCCCGCTTCGTTCTCCTTTGTGAGGCGATTGGGAAGAGCCGAAATCCTCCTTTGTGGGGACCGACGCTTCACAGATTGGTTTTGCTTGGTCATCACCCGTCTCGATATTTTTAACGGGAGCGATTTCATACCGTACCCTGCTCTGTAGAACGGAATATATTGCCGCTTTGTTTACGCGACTATATTTATCGTTCTCCGGGTACTCGATACGGATGAAATCGTCATACCCGTTATAAGGTCGTGACTCAATCTATGTAAGATGAATTCAACGCCTTTTACTAACTGAATATTTTCTGATTTCAGTTGATTATTCATCGGGAGCTTTTCCGACTTACGCGGTTGACGGGCGCCATAGTGAATATTATTCCACGTGTGACGATCCCGCGATTTTTATCTCGCCTCGATTTGCACCCGGTACATCAGCGGAGGCGATTCAGACTGTAGTTGAGGGGAGTTCCCGCATTCTCCGATTATTGGTCACCGATGCGCCACTTGTAAAAGATACCAGCTCCACTGAACCTTTGCGAAAAATAGATTATCTGTTCGGTGACTCAGTTAAGGATCCAGATACAGCTTTTATCGAGAGTGAGCGGTGGTTGAACGCAGATGATGGAGGTCCTTTGTATATTCCCCGGATACCTCGTCAGCTCTCATTGACCGATCTCAGACGCCATGCTGTGACACGCCGTATGTCATGGCGTCTGACCGAGGAGCATGATCATATTCATTGCGGGTTTATTACCCGGCCGGCGGTTCGAGTTCCACTTCGCATCATCGACGCCGTCCGAAATTGTGGGTTGGACACACCGCCCGTGATGAGCTTTTGTTCCCGCCGACTTTGAAGAATCGCCTCGCTAAATTGGGGCGAGAGATGCCGTCGTCCAGTCATAGATTCTTCGGCTGGGTTCACTCGTCAAGTAAGCACTGGTGGGGTCGCCTAACCAACTACGTCCTCAACCGATGGGATGGAGAACTTCGTGCTTGCGGCCTGTATTCAGCGATTCGTGCCACCATGTATGGCCTTCCAATCAGCGCCAACCATTTCTTCACCTTATTCGAGCTTTATAATCCAGATTCGAATACGTTTTTCACTAAACACGGCGAGTTGGGGCTGGCTTTACATGAGATGTACCGTATTTCAGGTCTACCCATGGGGAAGATGCTATATCAGGAGTACTTCCCTCAATCGAGGCGAGCGGTGAAGGAACACACGCCCGACCGTTATAAGACTTTATGGGATCTCACTTGTCATTATTATATAGCTCTGGCCCAATCTGAACCTTGCGCCAAAAGGAAATTGCAAGTGAGTCTCAAGCGCTTGCCAATTACTTGTTCCAGCATTTGGAGGACAAATCTGGCGAGGAAATATGTGAACTGTCACCGCTCACTCCTTCGAAGGTTAATGAACTGATCGAGAGGTCCGAGGCTAACTCCTATACGCTCAGCTATGCCAAAGATGGCTTTCCTCCAGGGACCAAGTTTGCAACCTTTCTGTGGCATGCGGTGAAGCCTATCCAGCCGACCACTCTTCTAGCCGGCTATCTTACAATCTGGCTAAAGAAATGTGTGGTCCCATATCAATCTGATGATGCTTTACCTTTGGAGGTCCTTTACCCTGCAGTTCAGCTTGCCCACAAGAAGGAACTCTCTCTCCTTCCGGTGATGGTGGCCAATATTCACCGTGGATTGCGGCATATAGTTCGAGCGTTTACTCAGAGAAAGGATGAGCCATCATCACGTATCCCTTCCGTCCGGGTAGAGCTCCCATGTACCTATTTGATGGCCTGGCTGGTCCTTCATCGCCCCGACATGATGTCGGCACCGGGTTCCACAGATTCGTCCACTCCTTTCTTGCGGTTGGTAGAGGATTGCAGATGGAAGGGACGTGGCTTTACAGAGATTAAGAAACAGATGCAGATTCATAAAGGGTGGATCTTTTCCAGATGTTTTCCTCGATTCTCTGGTCAATATGGTGAGTCCTTGGTCGACGAGGAGGTGCCAAGACACAGACTTCACTTGACATTGGCGTTTCAAGCGGCTAGTGAACATCGTGCCGTGGTATCTCACTTTCCGGTAAAAGAGGAATGCTTCATTGAGCCTTATTTTCCCTCGCCGCTTTGCTCGCCAGATCGGTTACGCACCAACTTTATGTTGGGAACCCGAACCGACTCGGACTTGTGGTGGACTTGTGGATGGCCTTCGAGCATGGTTGTGGAGCGCCATGGGATGTACCGGTGCTAGATTCGATCTCAGAGCTGGGCGTCAGGTGGAGTCGACATTCCTTCATTGCGGTTGGCTATTAGTAGCTAACGAGCCGGTCCTGTGAGGGCTATCTCGGACACGGTGGCGAAGCATCGTTCGCGAGCGACACTCGGACATTCGGATGCGCTCAAGTTCGAGGAGGCAATCTCATCCACCGCATTGAGGCCGAGGGGAGTTCCACGACTCACAGTCTTTGGGACTTTAGAAGAGGACCAAGCGGAGGCTGCGAACCTTGGTACTCTCTCTTTTTCCCCTTCGTTTTCTCATCCTTTCTATTGGATTCCTCATCCAACTTAACTTTCAGGAAAATCTGCTGAAGAAGAGGAATTCCGACCTTCTCGAGGGGTTAAACGAAAGAGATTAGCCCATAAGACTCGCGTGAATTCTCGGTTCTTTGATATAGACTTGACCAGCGATGATCCAGTCAGCGACGGAGGTAACAATTCGCAATGATGTAACCTGAAATTTTCGGCTTTTGGAGACTAACGTTTCTCCGTTTGCATGCAGGGGGTTTTAGAGATTATGATTCTGGCTTTGATTTTCCTCACCACAATTCTGCTGGGCCCAGTTCTGCTCATGCTGAGCCAAGTTTTACTCAACAAATGTATGGAGCTATGGCGGAGGAGGCCGATGTAGGACCCGATTCGGTGAACCCAGGTACATCTAACATCGATAACTCCTCTTCTGGATGGCGAATGCGAGAATTGAACGACTCGGAATTCGTACCCCCACTAATTGCCTCTTCGCTTTTTGCTCTTTTAGAGAGATTGCAGGAGACAAATGCACGAACCGAGGCTAGGCAAGCTAATTCCACTGTAGGAGGTAAGTAGCTTTACCTATTGTTCGTCAACTCTTAGTTGCATTCGTTTTCCTAATGCCTTCTTTTTCAGACTTCTCAATGGAAGATTTCGTGGAAGCTGGTTTATACGGCAATACTTCCATGGATGACCTGCTACGGACTTGGTCACAGGATGGCGATGTATTTGGTGAAGATTTACCTGAAGCTACCATCCCTGAAGAAGGTATGAAGTTTCTCTTCGATTAATTATAGGACCAGCCGTTTGGCCAATACCACTATAATTAAAAGAGGCTGAGACGTTCCCTTTGTGTAGTGGCAAGGACTCCTCTTTCCGCCGCTTTCTCGGAATCAGCTACCACAGCGACCGTTGAGATAGATGAGCACACTGAGGTCTCAGCTGCGGTTGACAGCATCCCAGCGATAGATACGCCTCTGGTAGACTCACTAGTCTCTAAAACTACACCGAAGGAGACGGGTAAGAGTCCTTTAGCCAAATAAGTTTTTTGCCAATTTTATGACTGAAGATTCTAAAGTCCTCTTTTCTTCTGTGTAGAGCCTACATCTCGACTCCATGATCTGGCGAGAGCGTTGATGCTGGATGAAGATCCCTCCCATCTTATTATCTGTTTGGAAGGACGCTCATTCTTTTCTTTGGTGAACACGGTGATCGAAAAGGTCCTTCATGGCGGGCTTTCTCTTCATCAGTTCAGGCCACTGCTTGATCCCCGAATGGCCTTGATACGGATATGGGTTATCGGTAGCTCGAGCCATTGTTGACGACTCGCCCATCCGGAGGGAAAGCTGGCACCAAAGCTGCGGTAATTGGAGCTTCCTCATATGTAGCCGCCATACCGATGCGCTTAGAGGCATGGCGCCGATGCTCATGTTTTCTTGGGCTCGAGGTCGGATCTGAGAGACAGCGCCGATCAGCTCGAGCTGTTGTCGCTGAAATATATTCTTCCCTAAACCATATCGGTGGTATTGTGGCGAGTCGCGGAGAGGATATCTTGCTCGAGAGAGCTCCATGCCGAGGAAGACAAGATGAGCAGCTTGGAGTCGGCTAAGGCTAACAAGGAAGAAGCTCGCCGTCGCATCTAGGGAACTTCGAAATGTCGAGCGGCCCGGGCGAGATAGAAGAAGCGACTACGAAGACTTTGAATACCGAGGTCTTTCAGGAAAATTGCGGGAAGGCTTACAATGGTGAAGTGTCTCACCAACAACAAATCATTTATCATAGACTTGATGTTTAAGCGGTTGTAGCCGTCATGTTTAATTCAACTAATAAGATTTATTCCCTTCATTGTTTATTATGATTCTTTTACTGGCCGTAAATAATTAACCATAATACTTATAGGATTTTGGCAAACCCTCACCATCAACGGGTTTGATTAGCCTTTACCAACTACCGCTTGAGTTGGGCTAGCATGTAGATTATCTAAATCCGTTCTACACACAACGCTGTGCTAAAAGAATGAAACTCTTCTAGTCTTGTTGCTATGATATTGAATACATAGACTTGGTACTCTTTGGCGGGCAAGGGACCACCCGACAGCAGCGTGTGGCGTTGGCTTTATCCTTCTTAGGCTTTGGGATAAAATACCCCGTAATCAAACTCGTGTCTTCTTCAATCGAAAAGACTAAACCGGCAGCAGCGTGTGGCGTTGGCTTTATCCCTTCTTAGGCTTTGGGATAAAATACCCCGTAATCAAACTCGTGTCTTCTTCAATCGAAAAGACTAAACCGGCAGCAGCGTGTGGCGTTGGCTTTATCCCTTCTTAGGCTTCGGATAAAATACCCCGTAATCAAACTCGTGTCTTCTTCAATCGGAGAAAGACTAAACCGGCAGCAGCGTGTGGCGTTGGCTTTATCCCTTCTTAGGCTTTGGGATAAAATACCCCGTAATCAAACTCGTGTCTTCTTCAATCGGAGAAAGACTAAACCGGCAGCAGCGTGTGGCGTTGGCTTTATCCTTCTTAGGCTTTGGGATAAAATACCCCGTAATCAAACTCGTGTCTTCTTCAATCGGAGAAAGACTAAACCGGCAGCAGCGTGTGGCGTTGGCTTTATCCTTCTTAGGCTTTGGGATAAAATACCCCGTAATCAAACTCGTGTCTTCTTCAATCGGAGAAAGACTAAACCGGCAGCGTGTGGCGTTGGCTTTATCCTTCTTAGGCTTTGGGATAAAATACCCCGTAATCAAACTCGGTGTCTTCTTCAATCGGAGAAAGACTAAACCGGCAGCAGCGTGTGGCGTTGGCTTTATCCTTCTTAGGCTTTGGGATAAAATACCCCGTAATCAAACTCGGTGTCTTCTTCAATCGGAGAAAGACTAAACCGGCAGCGTGTGGCGTTGGCTTTATCCCTTCTTAGGCTTTGGGATAAAATACCCCGTAATCAAACTCGGTGTCTTCTTCAATCGGAGAAAGACTAAACCGGCAGCAGCGTGTGGCGTTGGCTTTATCCCTTCTTAGGCTTCGGATAAAATACCCCGTAATCAAACTCGTGTCTTCTTCAATCGGAAAAAGACTAAACCGGCAGCGTGTGGCGTTGGCTTTATCCTTCTTAGGCTTTGGGATAAAATACCCCGTAATCAAACTCGTGTCTTCTTCAATCGGAAAAAGACTAAACCGGCAGCGTGTGGCGTTGGCTTTATCCTTCTTAGGCTTTGGGATAAAATACCCCGTAATCAAACTCGTGTCTTCTTCAATCGAAAAGACTAAACCGGCAGCAGCGTGTGGCGTTGGCTTTATCCCTTCTTAGGCTTTGGGATAAAATACCCCGTAATCAAACTCGTGTCTTCTTCAATCGGAGAAAGACTAAACCGGCAGCAGCGTGTGGCGTTGGCTTTATCCTTCTTAGGCTTTGGGATAAAATACCCCGTAATCAAACTCGTGTCTTCTTCAATCGGAGAAAGACTAAACCGGCAGCGTGTGGCGTTGGCTTTATCCTTCTTAGGCTTCGGATAAAATACCCCGTAATCAAACTCGTGTCTTCTTCAATCGGAGAAAGACTAAACCGGCAGCGTGTGGCGTTGGCTTTATCCTTCTTAGGCTTTGGGATAAAATACCCCGTAATCAAACTCGTGTCTTCTTCAATCGGAGAAAGACTAAACCGGCAGCAGCGTGTGGCGTTGGCTTTATCCTTCTTAGGCTTTGGGATAAAATACCCCGTAATCAAACTCGTGTCTTCTTCAATCGGAGAAAGACTAAACCGGCAGCGTGTGGCGTTGGCTTTATCCCTTCTTAGGCTTTGGGATAAAATACCCCGTAATCAAACTCGGTGTCTTCTTCAATCGGAGAAAGACTAAACCGGCAGCGTGTGGCGTTGGCTTTATCCCTTCTTAGGCTTTGGGATAAAATACCCCGTAATCAAACTCGTGTCTTCTTCAATCGGAGAAAGACTAAACCGGCAGCAGCGTGTGGCGTTGGCTTTATCCCTTCTTAGGCTTTGGGATAAAATACCCCGTAATCAAACTCGTGTCTTCTTCAATCGGAGAAAGACTAAACCGGCAGCAGCGTGTGGCGTTGGCTTTATCCTTCTTAGGCTTCGGATAAAATACCCCGTAATCAAACTCGTGTCTTCTTCAATCGAAAATCCCTACAAGATACCTTTAGTCGGCGCTACCTAGGAGAGAGATGGAACTAAGAGTGGGATCTCCACCGAGAACCGAAGAGACTAAGGTGACCTTCAAAGGACAACCCGGTTCGAAAATCCCTACAAGATACCTTTAGTCGGCGCTACCTAGGAGAGAGATGGAACTAAGAGTGGGATCTCCACCGAGAACCGAAGAGACTAAGGTGACCTTCAAAGGACAACCCGGTTCGAAAATCCCTACAAGATACCTTTAGTCGGCGCTACCTAGGAGAGAGATGGAACTAAGAGTGGGATCTCCACCGAGAACCGAAGAGACTAAGGTGACCTTCAAAGGACAACCCGGTTCGAAAATCCCTACAAGATACCTTTAGTCGGCGCTACCTAGGAGAGAGATGGAACTAAGAGTGGGATCTCCACCGAGAACCGAAGAGACTAAGGTGACCTTCAAAGGACAACCCGGTTCGAAAATCCCTACAAGATACCTTTAGTCGGCGCTACCTAGGAGAGAGATGGAACTAAGAGTGGGATCTCCACCGAGAACCGAAGAGACTAAGGTGACCTTCAAAGGACAACCCGGTTCGAAAATCCCTACAAGATACCTTTAGTCGGCGCTACCTAGGAGAGAGATGGAACTAAGAGTGGGATCTCCACCGAGAACCGAAGAGACTAAGGTGACCTTCAAAGGACAACCCGGTCCGAAAATCCCTACAAGATACCTTTAGTCGGCGCTACCTAGGAGAGAGATGGAACTAAGAGTGGGATCTCCACCGAGAACCGAAGAGACTAAGGTGACCTTCAAAGGACAACCCGGTTCGAAAATCCCTACAAGATACCTTTAGTCGGCGCTACCTAGGAGAGAGATGGAACTAAGAGTGGGATCTCCACCGAGAACCGAAGAGACTAAGGTGACCTTCAAAGGACAACCCGGTCCGAAAATCCCTACAAGATACCTTTAGTCGGCGCTACCTAGGAGAGAGATGGAACTAAGAGTGGGATCTCCACCGAGAACCGAAGAGACTAAGGTGACCTTCAAAGGACAACCCGGTCCGAAAATCCCTACAAGATACCTTTAGTCGGCGCTACCTAGGAGAGAGATGGAACTAAGAGTGGGATCTCCACCGAGAACCGAAGAGACTAAGGTGACCTTCAAAGGACAACCCGGTTCGAAAATCCCTACAAGATACCTTTAGTCGGCGCTACCTAGGAGAGAGATGGAACTAAGAGTGGGATCTCCACCGAGAACCGAAGAGACTAAGGTGACCTTCAAAGGACAACCCGGTTCGAAAATCCCTACAAGATACCTTTAGTCGGCGCTACCTAGGAGAGAGATGGAACTAAGAGTGGGATCTCCACCGAGAACCGAAGAGACTAAGGTGACCTTCAAAGGACAACCCGGTTCGAAAATCCCTACAAGATACCTTTAGTCGGCGCTACCTAGGAGAGAGATGGAACTAAGAGTGGGATCTCCACCGAGAACCGAAGAGACTAAGGTGACCTTCAAAGGACAACCCGGTTCGAAAATCCCTACAAGATACCTTTAGTCGGCGCTACCTAGGAGAGAGATGGAACTAAGAGTGGGATCTCCACCGAGAACCGAAGAGACTAAGGTGACCTTCAAAGGACAACCCGGTTCGAAAATCCCTACAAGATACCTTTAGTCGGCGCTACCTAGGAGAGAGATGGAACTAAGAGTGGGATCTCCACCGAGAACCGAAGAGACTAAGGTGACCTTCAAAGGACAACCCGGTTCGAAAATCCCTACAAGATACCTTTAGTCGGCGCTACCTAGGAGAGAGATGGAACTAAGAGTGGGATCTCCACCGAGAACCGAAGAGACTAAGGTGACCTTCAAAGGACAACCCGGTTCGAAAATCCCTACAAGATACCTTTAGTCGGCGCTACCTAGGAGAGAGATGGAACTAAGAGTGGGATCTCCACCGAGAACCGAAGAGACTAAGGTGACCTTCAAAGGACAACCCGGTTCGAAAATCCCTACAAGATACCTTCAGTCGGCGCTACCTAGGAGAGAGATGGATAGAACCCTTCCGTTTGTCACGAAAAGGATCTTACGCTTGGAGAGGAAGAATTTTATATTCTTTCTCCGGCGTGAAATGGATTTTGAGTGGGCCTCTTGTTCATAGAAGGAATCAAGAGGGGATTTTGGTAATGTACCAGAAAATTTGTTGACCTACCGTCAAGGAATTTGATCGGTGGGGGAAATTATGATGGAGGACAAATCTAGGGTTATCCTCAAGAAAAGTGGGTGAAACATCCCACGAGGAACTTCCCGTCGAAACGGGTTATCCTGAAGATACTAAGGGTAGTATTTCTTCAGGAACTTCCCATTTATCGGCATTAATTGCCGGTCGCCATTTTGTGTTATTAGACGGTATGCACCATTGGAATAGACCGTTTCTATTACAAACGGACCCTCCCATTTAGGCTCGAATTTGCCTTTCTTCTTGGAAGTGAGGATTATCGGTCGTCGAGCAGCGAGGACCAAATCTCCTTCTTTGAAACTCCGTTGTCGTACTTTCTTGTTGAAAGCTCTCGACATCCTAGCTTGGTAAAACTCAATGCATTGTTGAGCTTCCAGGCGCTTTTCATCCAACATCTCGAGCTCTTCGAGACGTTTCTGATGTTGTTCTTCAATCGTCATCTCCGTTGCGAGGGCGATGCGAAGTGACGGAATCTGAATTTCCAATGGGAGAACTGCTTCACACCCGTAGACCAGAGAATACGGGGTCTCTCCAGTTAGCGTCGTCACGGTGCGTCTGCCGAGTGCTTCTCGAGTTTATCATCCCAGCCCCGCTTTGTTATCCATCACAAGCTTCACGTAATCTTAATAATCGCCTTGTTGAATGCCTCGCTAATCCATTTACAAATGGATTATAGGTCGCCGACGCAGACGCCTTGTATCTTGAATTTCTCGCAAAACCCGATGAAGGAATTGCCGATGAATTGGGGACCGTTGTCATGCACGATCCGCCTTGGAACACCGTGTCGGTAAATGACATGGTGTTTGATAAATTGGCGGCGGTGCTTTCGCCTTTACTTCTTTTAGCGGGATTGCTTCAGCCCACTTGGAGAAGTAGTCGGTGATTGCTAGAATAAATCGATCGCCTTTGATTGACGGAGGAAAAATGGGACCTACGACGTCCATTCCCCATGTCTCGAATGGCCAGGATGTGGCAGAAGGATCAATTTTCACGGGGCTGATGCATATAATTCGCGGAATTTGACACGTGTGGCATCTCAAAAGCATCTGTGCGTCATTAATCATTGTTGGCAAAAAGTAGCCCATTCTCCTGATTCGATCGTAGAGTTTGGGACCAGGCTGGTGCGCGCCGCATTCACCTTCATGCGCTTCCCGAAGGACCTCTTCTGCCTCTTTGTTTGAAAGGCATCGGAGTAAAAGACCATCGTACCCCCGGCGATATAGCATCCGGGTCTCCGTTTTGTAGAAGAATCTTGGAGCTCTTCGCGGGGATTGACTCTCTCTCCTTCCGTCTTCGTGAGAATACGTGCAAGGCGTAGTCGATAATAGGAAAGCGTAATCGGGGCTCCAATTCGGTTTGGGTTGCATGTACCTCTTTGGTAATTACCCTTCATCTTCTTGTACCTCATTATATATTGATGCGAAGAGTTGATGAGTCCCGACCGTAACTAATTGCTCGGTCTCGGAAGGTTGTGCTTACGACCGCGACTAGCCCGCCGGTGCATCCAGCGTGGCGTTTGGGCGTGGGATATATTCGATGAAGAACTCTTCAACGAAGTGCGCCATTTCGATTGCTACGATGATAGGGGACGGTCGGGATTCTAACCGTAATCACCACGGATCGCTTAACTATCAATTGTGAATCGCCATACGCCGAGATACTCGACCCCGGCTCCTTGGCGAAACTAAGTCCAATAAGTAGCGCATTATATTCGCCACGCTATTAGAGCAAGGTTCGAGTGAATAAGCGGGGCATGACATGATTTCCGGAAATCAAGACAACTCCGACTCGAGATTTTAGAACATCCGGGCACTTGCCACGCTGGTAGCTCGAGAGCTCGAGTCAAAGTACGATCGCCATATTTGTTGGTGCGATGTAGTGTTGACTTCGTGGACGCCATCGAAGATCATCATATAGTTCAAGCTGCGTCCGTTGTCGGGTTGGCGACCAAGAGATCGCAAATCGCTTGTCCTTTGACCGACTTTTCTTTGTTTGAAGTGCAAGTCATATTGGGACAAGAGCAAGGCCCATTTCGCCAAACGCCAACTCATTGAGGCGGTGGGTCATAAATATTCGGACCGGATTTACGTTAGAGAATAACATAAATGCGTCGTCGAACTAAATAGTCACATTTTACGGTGCGAACACTAATGCAAGGCCTTTGCTTCGACCATTGGATATCGAGACTTCGGTATGCAGACTAATGTTATTTCGAGGTAATGCTTTACGATTCGTGTGACGTAGATCATCATCTGCGAGTAAGCGAGTGATCCGTTGCCTTGGCGTAGATCGAAGCGGTTTTCGGACCGTGGTGCAACAAGAACAGAGGTTTAGCGAGATCACGATTTGATCTCTTGAATGCCTTACGGCGGCGTCGTCCCAAATAAATGACCGCCCTTCTTGTTCAACTTAGAGAACGGTTGGCACTTCCTGCATGTGTTTGATATAAACCGTCGGATGTCATGTCGCCCTTGTAATCCCGAGTTCTCTCATTTCGGGGGTTGCAACTCTTGGATCGCCTTCACTTTGTCGGGATCGGCGTGGATTCCTTTGTCGGTGATGACGGTCAGGAACTTGCCACCGACATCCCAAGGAAGGATTTGGCAAGGTTCATCTTTAGTCGATGAGTTCGCATGAGCTCAATACCGCTCTAAGATCTTTGATGTGATCTCCTTTGTCCGCGGCTTTTCACAACCAAATTAGTCGTAGCATTCGACCGTTTTAGGAGATGATCTGGAAAATCTTAGTCATTGCTACGACATTATGTAGGCATTTTTGAGGCCGAACGGCATGACCGTGTAGCAATATATACGATGAAGTTAGCGGCTGTGTGTTTGGCATCATCGGGGTGCATCTTGATCGATTGTATCGAGAAACCATCCATGAGCGACATTCTTTCAAATCCACACGATCGTCGACTATGACATCGGTGATTGGAAGAGGAAAGTCGTCTTCGAACAGCGGCGTTTAGGTCTCTGTAGAATACGCATCCTAATCGAACCATTCTTCTTCATGGTAGGGACTATATTAGCCACCCAATCCGGATGTTGAATTTCCTTGATGAATCCGATTCTATGAGTTTCTTCACCGTCAACCATTGCACGCAAGATTTGTGGTGAAACCATCCTTCTTGATTTGCCGAGGTTTGACATCCATTTTGATATTGAGGCGATGTGTCGCCACATTAGGGTCGAAGTCCCGCATGTCCTCGTAGCTCGGTGAATACATCGATATATTCCCCGATTAAGGCGATCAACTCTTCCTTCTCTTCCGAGGGAAGAGTATTGCTGATGTTTATGAGCTTAGGATGCTCTTCATCACCTATATTAACCTCGACTACCTCGCCCTTAGTGGGGGCTCTCTTTGTTGAATCTATCCCCAAACCGCTCGAGTTGATGGATCCATGGGTCTTCCCATGTTGGCATGTCTTCATCACTCTCAAAAGTAGCGGGATCGGCCAGTAGCCATATTTGACATCAAAACCTTGAAGGCTTTTCCGAGGGTGTCTAATCCCAAGCCAAGAATCGACGAATGTCCGTCCCCTTCATCGGGTGGATTATTATCAATCGACCATGAGCATTCATCTTCGAGGAGGATTCGTATCCTAATCCCCTTCTAAATGCGTAGTAGTTATCCGGCTTCCCTCTTGGGACGTATGCCGCTTTAGGAGGGACTCGAGGACCTCGCCCAAAACATAGACCTTCCCCTTACTTCAAGTTGTACCCCCACTTCTTCATGATACCCAGTATTTCTGGACTATATCTGAATGTGTGGAGGATAGGCCCATTGTCATCTTCGTCTTCTTCTAAGAAATGATTTGGTCTTTGGGCGCATCTCCTTTACCGTAAACCAAGTCTTTTTCAATACTCGATCTTCGTGGGATGACGAGGGTTGTCCCAAAGGAGTCTCGGAACTGCTTTTGTGTAAAGCAAGATGACCGAGTCGGTAAGTGCAACTCCGGATTGTTGTATAAACCTGTCATTACATCCTTCAAAGACAAAGGGTACTCTAAATCGTCATTTATTGATTGGTCGACAATTTGCCAATTACAATGTTCCTCGGCGATTCTTCATCGTCAAGATTGATTACAAAGTGCGATGTCATTTAAAACAAAACCACCACTATAATCAAGCGGCCCGGTATCGGCTTCTTCACGGCTATTAACGTGCCTTGGGCGATGATTGATTTCGGACTCATTACCGTAGAGGAGAGAATCGGTGAAATAATTCTCCATCCCTTAAGCGGTTGTTTGTCGCGACCACCGTCTTGACTTCATTATTAGTGTCTACACTGAGACGATGAAGAGTGGATGGGACTATAGCGTTCTTGTGGATCCAAGGTCGACCCAACAATAAGTTATAGGAAGTCTGCGTCAATCACATAGCGGTGACTTGGACTTTAAGTCCCCATTTGGCACTTTATCCGAATTTTACCCAGTAGAGATCGCTAGTGTTAAATCCGTAGATCCACTTATGCTGTTGGCCTTGACTCTTGGAGGGATTCAAGATGATACATGAAGCGCAGGGCATGATGCTCCTGGCCGGAACGGATCGACTTGGATCCGGTTAACTTCACTAGAGCCAATATACGGTGAAGTATAGCGGCCTATCGTGCTTGGAATTCCTGGTGCATATCCTCCTTTGTAAAAGTGATGCGGGAAGTGTTTAGCGGCAAGGTTGCATTGTTGGGCCGACTCTTACGGACTCGGCTTAATGCGGGTGAGGAAGACCTCACGAATCGGCCGGGGCTTCTTGAAGAGCTTCTCTTGTCTCTTTTGACAACATAGCGGTTCGTAGAAGTTGATTCTGGCGGGAATATTAGCTAATTGGGCCATAACATGAGTATGGGCGTTGGAGCTTCGGTTTGTCTCTTCTAATCGGGTGATTGAGCAGGCGCTGCCAATTTGGCGAACTTCTTGTGGGCTGCCGGTTGTGGCTTCTTTGGCGACCACTGGCATTGCCTTTCGGTGAGTGAGGGGAATCGCTGGCACCCCCAGCCTGACAAAGATCTTGGCATTAGGGTCGGGACTTCCGGTACTTGTATTTATACCGTGTCGCTCACGGTGGCGTGGAGCCGGGTTCTCCGCCGGACGGTGGAATGTTACCACCGCTCGCCATCTCCTCGAGAATTGCGAAGTAGCATGGCATGCCTTTCCCTTCCGCTTTGATTTTTCTTTAATGAAGAAGAGGCTACCCATTGCTCATCCTCAAGCAGTCCGGTGGATCCACAGACTTCGCCATTTGGGGTCAGATATGATACAAGTCCTTTTAGGCGTTGCTTGTGTGGGTCGCCATTCACCGCCTTCATTGCGACTTTGACCATCGGTTTGGGTTCAAACCATGTCAATGGCACTGACCCAAAGCTTATGGACACGCATTTGCTCCGACCTTCTTTTCTTTGGGCGACTTCATAGTGATGACCCTACGTCAATTAAAGCTTGGATTTTATCCTTAAAGCGAGTTGGAGTGGGGGTGATGAATTGCTACTGTGTCTGTAGATATTTTGGGTCGTTAGTCCTCATCGCTTCCTCTTGATTACGTCGGAGGAGCTTGATCTTGTTATTTTCGACAAGATATTTGAAGAGACCGGGAATCACATTAGTCCCTAAAGGCATAGGACTTGGGAATCTGGCTCACGAGGCCTTACGTTGTGTGAGGTTGCCCGTTGATTGTGCTGTTGCGGTAGCGTTGTTCTTCTTCTTCTGCTGTATTCTTTGGGGTTGGAGTTGGAGCGTTTGGTTCATAACCACCGTCTTGACCTGCTCTTTCCCTTTGCGGCGTGGGACAAAGTTGCAGCTTGAGCTTCGGTGGTGGCCTCTTTCGCCTTTTCCTCTTGAGGAATCTTCGACTTGCTCTCCACGAACCTTCAAGTCCTTCCACGTTATAGGCGGTGCTGTCCCCATTGCCTCGAGCACATCTATCGACAAGTTGTTGTGGCAGTGCGAAGGATGAACTCTTCGTTATTGGATCCGGCGGTTCATTGCCTTGTTAGAATCGTTTGACAAAAATATCCACAGTTTCTCCGTCATACGCTTCTCGTCGAGCAATGTCGATCGATGCCGGTATCGTCGTCGAAGAAATTGGCGAGGAAGCTAGACTCCATGTCGTCCAGTTGTGAATGCTCCACGGCGAGGCGGTACCAATGTGACTCCCTTGAGGTACGAATAATAGCCGAACCATCGGGGGCTCATTTCGGATATGACTCGAGTGCGACTTGAAGTAAATCAAGTCTTTGCGTCGGGGAACCCTTCCGTCAAGCGGTGTGAAGTTTATTAAATTAAACTTAGGCAGTGCGGGATTGATTCCCACTCCCTCGGGTATGGGTAAGGAATACTGTCTTCTTCACCTCTTGGCGGAAATTAATGAGTTGATTTTGCTTTCGAGGTCTTTGATCTTCGTTCTCATGAGCAGCGGCCTCTCTTGTACTTCCTCACGGTCGAATGTTGTCATCTTGATGCGGCGTCGATCGTGACTCGATTCACCTCGATGCTTTGTCAAGGCTTGGATCTTGGTGCGTGCATTTCTCTCATCGTCTGCATGGCCAAATCCATCTCTAGCTTGAAGTTTTCCGTTGTTTATGATAGCCGTCTAGCATTTTAGCCACTTGATGCATCTTGATCATAAGTGTTTCTTGGGGGCTCCCTTCACTAGACGGTATGATCGGTGATTCTTGAACCAATATCCGTAGCGTCATCCTCGCGGGTATCCCTTCGAAGTTTGTAGTATCGGACCGTCGGATAGTCGGACCAAAGCGAGTTAGCGTTGCGATCTGTGAGAATAGCCAGTGGCGGTTCTTTCTTTGGTCATATTTGTAGGCGTTGAAAAATACTTACAAGATCCTCGAAACTAACTTCGTGGCGAAGTCGGCGAATGACAACCCATCGAATAATCAGGCGTCGAATCGTTAAAGGCGAACTTCGGCCAGCGAACCGCAGCGTCACAAAGCCGCGGTTTCGCCGGACTTGAGCGGACGTCGGGTTTGAACCGTTGAACAGGCGAACAAGAGTAGTCGAGTCAAGTATAAGAAGACAAGCGAAGGCGGAAAAGCGAGCAAGAAGCAGCCTAAACAGCGAAACGGCCTTAAAAAGCGGCGGAGTGCTCGGCAAGTAATGCGGCCCGGCAATCTACCTGTGTATAAATAGGGGGTCTTGTTGGTTCAAGGGGATTTTTGGGAGATCCGATTTGAGGATTTGGCTTTGGCTTTGGTGGGATTCTCGAGGAGTTTCGAAGAATTCTCCACGAGATCAAGATCAGCAGATTCAGAGCACCGGCGAGTACAAGTCGATCGGCGTCGAGATCCACAAATGTGAGGTGAAAACTTCGGGTCGAACTCTGAGATACCCTCTAGGTTAAGCCGTCTTAATCTCGGGGATAAGCTGTGATTTCTCCTTGTAGATCTCACCCGCTCGGCGATCCTCTCGCCGTGAGTGTGATCCCATGGCGATCCTCTCGCCGTGAGTGTGATCCCCTCGGTAGCCGTTTCCTTAGTGAAGCGAGCCCCTCTCGTCTGTAGTTCGAACCGGGTCTCCACGGATTGGAATTGCGGTGGTCCACGGACACAATAAGTCCCGACACGGGCAAAGAACCCATAGCGAGGATCCGATATAGCGAGATCCTCGTGTTTGTTCACTAAGGATAAAAGTTGTAATCTTTCTTGATTTTCATTATGCGCCTTAAAATAAAAGGCATTTCTTTTGAATTTCGTTGTAGGCCAAAGAAGGCGTAAGCAAAATTCAAATCAATGACAATCATCCGACTTTACTGCGAACAATTTGCGACACGGTGGGAGCCACCACAGCCTCGAATCGGAGGTGGATGTGCCTGCACCAGCGGATCCCTATCCGGTGGAAGAAGAGGTCAAGTTCGAGTTCGACCGGGAGAAGTTGAGGAGTACCTATCCTCACCCTCCTCGGATCAGTTCCCCGCGCTCCAAGAAGGTCTCGTGCAAGGAGAACCCGATGGGCCTCGATGTAGAGCCCGGGGCGGCGAGTCAACCCATTGCCGCGGTGGCGAAATCCCCGGCGCCCGAAGTCGGATGGTGCGAGATGAGCGTCAATGGCGCACTCTCAGCGAGAGCCCGCCAAAGCGGCCGAGCATGGCGCGCAAGCTTCGCCAAGGCCATGCAATCCACGGATGGGGTCGCTATGGCGGATCTAAGATCGGTCTCGCGAGGCTCCGGCCTCAAGGAATCGGCAGTCCATCCATGCGTCAACCAACGAGTGGGTCCGTGTCAAGCGGAACGCTCCACGCCGAGGCGTATCGGGCGTCGTGCACTCCTTGCACAAGCACGGCGTTAGTGCGGCGGGCTCGTGAATTAAAGAAGGAAGTGGCAAAGCCGCCAACATCTGCCGAGTTGGAGGCCCAAGTCTAATGGTGCCCCAACCTCGGTCGCCCTCCCGTCTCGGCTTAAGCCCAGAAGGATACGGCGTTACAAATCCAGCGCCAAAGTCCAAGGCGGCGGCCTCAAAGACAAAGCGTGCGCATGCGAATCGATGGTGAAGCCAACTCCGTCACCATCACCAAACCGACTATCAAGGATCGTCTTGGTCCTCGGAGAGAATCACGGGTCACTCCTCATGCGGGAGGTCGCACCCGTTCAACAAGGACAAGAAGATTCTGCGACCTCTCTATCGGATTGAAAATCGAAGTCAGAGTCTGCGAGAGACTTCAGCGCCCACATCGGCGGAAGTCTAGAAAGTCACTTCGGAAGCCGATGGATTGACCGATCCTCGGAAGAAGGCGTTTTCATCGGCGATGAGGGCGTTATACGAAGATCACGCCGACATCTGAGGTTGCTCGGTACACACAGGTAGTACTCTGCGTGCAAAGTGCGAGAAAATCTCGAAGGGATTCCCCAAATTGGCGATCATGCTTGTGCTCAAGCTCATTAAGGCGATGCTCTCGGTGCAATTGCCATCAAGCTCGAGAAGGGTGTCGGTCTTCGAGAGACTCACCGCGGAGATCGCGAGACCTAGGTCAAGGCGATTCATAAAGGATGACCTCAGAGAGGTGAGTTGCGAGAGGTCACTAATAATATGACGGCAAAGAACCATCGTCACGGGCTATTCAGCGCATCGCGGCTAACTTCGTTTGCGGTCGGGACTATCCGGCGGTCGAATCGATAAACTTCGAAGGGATACGCGGAGGATGATCGTCGGATATTGGCTCCTGTCGCATCGATCATCTTGTATCTAGCGAAGGAAGCCCCGAAACTCTTATGATCGTCTGAGATCAAGTGGCCAAAATGCTAGGCGAAGCGTTGAATAAACAACGGAAAACTTCAAGTTAGAAATGGAGTTGGCCATGCACGATGAGAGAAATGCATGACCAACAGATCAAGCCTTGTGAAACATCAAGGTGAGTCGGTAGCGTCAGCGTCGATGAAGATGATAGCGACTTCGGATCGGGAGGAAGCACAAGAAGATGATAACCCTCACGAACCCGCATGCGGGCAAAACATGGATGTTGTTGCTTTCGAGGCGAGAAGATCAAAGACTTGGAGAGCAAAATCAATTCATTGATTTCCGCTCGAAGTAAAGAAGACAGTATTCCTTGCCCATACAGGGAATGGGAATCAATCCGTACCCATCGAAGTTTAACTTAATAAACTTCACACCATTTGACGGAAGGGTTCCCCGACGCAAAGACTTGATTTATTTCAAGTCACACCTCGGAGTTATTTACGAACCCACGATGGTTCGGTCATTCGTTGGCACCCATTAGAACGCCTTGAATGGTACCGCCGTCTCAAGCGGGGAGCATTCCATTTGGGGCGACATGGAGTCTAGCTTCCTTACCAATTTCTTTGATGGCGATACGAAGTATCGATCGGGACATTTCGGCGAAGCGAAAAGGCAGACCGTGGATATCTTTGTCAAAAGATTAGGAACAAGGCAATGGCTGTCGGGATCAATAGCGAAGAGTTCATCCTCAAACACCCCACGATAACTTATCGATAGATGTGCTTGAAGCAATGGGTACAGCACCATCGATAGCGTGGAAGGACTGAAGGTTCGTGGAGACAAGCGAAGGTTCCTCAAAAGGAAAAAGCGAGAGGGTCGGTGACATGCGGAAGCTCAGAAGCGTAACTTTGTCCAGCGGCAAAGGGAAAGAGCAAGCCAAGAAGGCGGTTCGCGAACAAGCGTTCAACTCCGGCCAGCGGCAAGCAATGAAGCGCCGCCAACGAGCACAATCAGCGTGGCAACTGGGCCACAAAAGCGAAGGCCTTAGGCGAGATTCAGAAGTCCTATTCCTTTAGGGGCGGCGAGATTCTGGTCTCTTCAAATATCTTGTGGAAAATAACAAGATCAAGCTCCCTCGATTAGAATCAAGAGGAGGCAATGAAGACGAATGACCCAAGATCTTGTCGCGTATCCAAGGCGGTTCATCACCCACTAAATCTGTTTGACCTTAAGGACAAAATCGGGCTTTAATTGATGTAGGGTCATCACTATGAAACCATCCAAGGAAAAGAAGGTCGGGCGAATCACGGTGTCCATAAGCTTGGTCGGTGCGTTGACATGGTTTGAACTGAACCGGTGGTCAAAGTCGCGATGAAGGCGGTAAATGGCGACCCACACAAACAGCGCCGAGAAAGGACTTGTATCATTATCTGACCCGAATGGCGAAGTCTTGTGGGTCCACGAGACCTACTTGAAGATGAGCAATGGGTAGCCTCTTCTTGAAGAAAAGCGAGCGAAGGGAAAGGCATGCCATGCTACTTCCGCAATTACGGAGGAATGCGAGCAGTGGTAACATTCAATTTGTCAGGGGAACAGAAGCCACGCCACGAGGTGGACAGTACAAATACAAGTACCGGAAATCTCCGACCCAAATGCCAAGGCGGCTGTCGGGCGGGGGTACCAACAACACCCTCACTCGCCTGAAAAGCGAAAGATAGCGACCCGCAGGGAAGTTCAACTCGGCGGTCTCGATTGGTCGCCCGATTGGAAGAGATAAGCAGGGAACTTGAACTCTCCATACAGCCGGCGTCATGGCCCAATTAGCCAATATCCCGCAAGGATCACTCTCTATGAGTTGCTACGGTTATCAAAGAGGCGAGAAGCTCTTCAAGCCCTCGCCGATTGAAGTCTTCCTCACCCAGTTAGGCGAGTCGAAGAGTCGGCCCAACAATGCAATCTTGCGACTAAACACTTCCCTGCATCACTTTTACAAAGGAGGATATGCGGGCGAGGAATTCAAACACGATAGGCGCTATACTTCACGGGTATATTGGTTCTAGCGAAGTTAATCGGATCCAAGTCGATCCGGGTTCATTGTGAGCATCATGCCCTGCGCCTCATGTATCACCTTGGAATCCACGCGACAAGCTAGCATCAAGCGGCACAATGATCTGGATTTAACACGGTGGGTCCGCCCACTTGGTAAAATCGGATTAAGTGCCAAATGGGGACTTAAAGTCGAAGTCACTTGCTATGTGATTGTGAGAGACTTCCTATAACTTATTGTTGGAGTCGACCTTGGATCCACAATAGCGTTATAGTCCGTCTACTCTTCATCGGTGTCTCAAATATGTAGACGAATAATGAGTCAAGGCGGTGGTGGCGGACAAACAACGTTTAAGGGGATGGAGAATTATTTCAGCGATTCTCTCCTCTACGGTAATGAGTCGGCGAATCATCGGCCCAAAGATGCGGACAGCGGTGAAAGGCGATGCGAAACGGGCTTGGTTATAGTGGAGGTTTTGTTTTAAATGACATTGTACCCTTGTAATCAATCTTGGCGATGAAGAATCGTCGGATGAACATTGTAATTGGCAAATTGCCGATGAATCAATAAATGGCGATTTAGAGTATCCTCTGTTTTGAATGATGTGATGACAGTTTATACAACGATCGAGTTGCACACAACTTCGGTCATATTGCTTTACACAAAAGCGGTTCGAGACTCCTTTGGGGCGGCACTCGTCATCCCACGAAGATCAAGTAGTGAGAAAGACTTGGTTTCACGGAAAAGGAGATCACGGTTCAGCCGAATCATTTCTTTGAAGAAGATGAAGATGACAATGGGCCTATCCTCCACACATTGGATATAGTCGAAACGGGTATCATGAAGAGATGGGGGTATGACTTGACACGAGGGAAGGTCTATGTTTTGGGCGAGGTCCTCGAGTCCCTCGAGGCGGCATATGTCCCAAAGGGAAGCGGATAATTACTATGCATTTAGAAGGGGATTGGGATACGAATCCTCCTCGGAAGATGAATGCTGCGTGGTGATTGATAATAATCCACCGGTGAGAGCGGACATTCGTCGACTCTTGGCTTGGGATTGACACCGACCGGAGAAGCTTTCAAGGCTTTGATGTCAAATATGGCTTCGCTGATCCCTGCCATTGAGAGTGATGAAGACATGCCAACATGGGAAGACCCATGGATCCATCAACTCAAGCGGTTTGGGGATAGGTTGAACAAAGAGAACCCCCACTAAGGCGAGTAGTCAGTTAATATGGGTGATGAAGAGCATCCTAAACTCATAAACATCAGCAATACTCTCCCTTGGAAGAAAGGAAGAGTTGATTGCCCTAATCGGGGAGTATATCGATGTATTAGCACGGAGTTCACGAGGACATGCGGGACTTCGACCCTAATGTGGCAACACATCGCCTCAACATCAAGGCGGATGTCAAACTGTCAAGCAACGGCAAAGGCGGTTTAGATCCACAAATATTGGAGGCAATTGTTGAAGTGAAGAAACTCATAGAATCGGGATTCATCGAGGAAATTCAACATCCGGATTGGGTGGCGAATATAGTCGGTCATGAAGAAGAATGGGTCGATTAGGATGCGTATGGACTCTGAGACCTCAGCGGCTTGCGAAAGATGACTTTCCTCTTCCAATCACGATGTCATAGTTGACAACACGTGTGGATTTGAAAGAATGTCCTTTATGGATGGCTTTTCGGTATAATCAAATCAAGATGTACCCGATGGCGCAAACACCACGGCGTTGAGCAGCCCATCGGCATATATTGCTACGGTCATGCCGTTCGGCCTCAAAATGCGGCGCAACATACGAGCAATGGCGGAGATTTTCGGGATCATCTTGGAAAGCGGTCGAATGCTACGTCGGCGATTTGGTGCGTGAAAAGCGTGACAAAGGAGATCACATCAAAGATCTTAGAGCGGTATTGAACTCATGCGAACTCATCGGCTAAAGATGAATCTGCCAAATCCTTCCTTGGGATGTCGGTGGCAAGTTCCTTGGCCGTCGTCACCAACAAAGGAATCCCGTCGATCGACAAAGTGAAGGCGATTCAAAATTGCAACCTCAGAAATCGAGAGAACTTCGAGGGTTTACAAGGGCGATTGGCGTACATCCGGCGGTTCATATCGAACCTATAGGGGAAGTGCCAGCCGTTCTCAAGTTGAACAAGAAGGGCGGTCATATATTTGGGGCGGCCTTTGCCGGAAAACGTTGAAGAGATCAAGTCGTATCTCGCTAAACCTCATTCTTGTTGCACGCGATGGAAAACCGTTTTGATCTACGTCAAGGCAGCGGATCACTCGTTAAGCGCTTTACGCGCAAAGGCGGCGGCGGCGGTCCGCGAGCGGCGATGTATTACGGCGAACATTAGTGGTCTTTGAGTCTCGATATCAATGGTGGCGGTGCCTTGCATTAGTGTTAGCGATTGAAAAATCGGCACTATTTAGTCGGACGGGCGATTTATGTTATCTCTAGCGTAAATCCGGTCGGATATTTATATTGGCCGGCCTCGATGAGTTGGCGTTTGGCGAAATGGGCCTTGCTCTTGTCCCAATATGACTTGCACTTCAAACAACGAAGTCGGTCAAAGGACAAGCGATTTGTGATCTCTTGAGTTTGACCCGACAGCGGATGCGGTTGAGCTATATGATGATCTTCGGATGAAGTTCAAGAAGTCAACACTACATCGCACCAACAAATATGGCGATTGTATTTTGTGAACCTCTCGAGCTACCAATGTGGCAAGTGCCCGGATGTTCTAAGATTTCCGGTCGGGGTTGTCTTAGTTTCCCGGGGAATCATGTCATGCCCGTGCTTATTCACTCACGAACCTGTTCCAATAGCGTAGCGAATACAGCGCTACTTATCGGACTTAGCCGCCAAAGAGCTGGGGTCGAATATCTCGGCGTATGGAGATTCACAATTGATAGTTAAGCGGGTTAAGTGGTGACTCTGAAGTCGAGAATCGGATCTAATCCCTATCATCGGATAGGCTGTTGAAATAGCGGACTCATTGAAGAGTTTTCATCGAATATATCCAGCCTCCAAAGCGCTTATGCGGATGCAGCGGCGTTAGGCGTGTCGTTAGCACAACCTTAGAGACCGAGCAACTAGTCACGGTCGGGACTCACCAACTCTTACGTACCATTATACGATGAGGCACAAGAAGATAAGGGGTAGTTACCAAAGAAGTATATACAACCCAAACCAAGTTGGAGCCGAGATTGGCTTTCCTATCATCGATTCGTCTTACATGGCATTAGGAAGGCGTGAGGAAGAGTCAATCCGTGAAGAGCTCAAGATTCTTTTATGACACGGAAACCCGGATGTTATATCGTCGAGTGCGATGGTCTTTGCTCCGATGCCTCTCAAACAAAGAGGTAGGAGAGGTCCCGGGAAGCACCACGAAGGTGAATGTGGTGCACACCGGCTGGTCCCAAGCTCTGATCGAATCGGAGAATGGGCTACTTTGGCCAACAATGATTAATGGCGGTCGATGATGCGCTCGGAAATGCGCGTGTCAAATTCCGCGAATTATATGCATCGACCTCTGGCGGTTGCATCCTTCGGCCACATCACGGCCATTGAGACATGGGGAATGGGCGTTGTAGGTCCCATTTTCCTCCGTCGGTCAAAGCGTCGGTTTATTCTAGCGATCACCGACTACTTCTCCAAGTGGTGAAGCAATCCGCTAAAAGAAGTAAAGCGATACCGTCGTCAAATTTATCAAACACCATGTCATTTATCGACGGTGTTCCAAGGCGGATCGTGCATGACAGCGGTCCCCAATTCATCGGCAATTCCTTCATCGGGTTTTGCGAAAAGTTCAAGATACAAGATGTCGTCAGCGGCTTATAATCCGGCGGCAAATGGATTAGGCGAGGCATTCAACGTTCTCGGTGGAGATCCCACTCTTAGTTCCATCTTCATCTTAGGTAGCGCCGGTGAAGGTATCTTGTAGGGATTTTCGAACCGGGTTGTCCGTGAAGGTCACGAGTCTCTTCGGTTCTCGGTGGAGATCCCACTCTTAGTTCCATCTTCATCTTAGGTAGCGCCGGTGAAGGTATCTTGTAGGGATTTTCGAACCGGGTTGTCCGTGAAGGTCACGAGTCTCTTCGGTTCTCGGTGGAGATCCCACTCTTAGTTCCATCTTCATCTTAGGTAGCGCCGGTGAAGGTATCTTGTAGGGATTTTCGAACCGGGTTGTCCGTGAAGGTCACGAGTCTCTTCGGTTCTCGGTGGAGATCCCACTCTTAGTTCCATCTTCATCTTAGGTAGCGCCGGTGAAGGTATCTTGTAGGGATTTTCGAACCGGGTTGTCCGTGAAGGTCACGAGTCTCTTCGGTTCTCGGTGGAGATCCCACTCTTAGTTCCATCTTCATCTTAGGTAGCGCCGGTGAAGGTATCTTGTAGGGATTTTCGAACCGGGTTGTCCGTGAAGGTCACGAGTCTCTTCGGTTCTCGGTGGAGATCCCACTCTTAGTTCCATCTTCATCTTAGGTAGCGCCGGTGAAGGTATCTTGTAGGGATTTTCGAACCGGGTTGTCCGTGAAGGTCACGAGTCTCTTCGGTTCTCGGTGGAGATCCCACTCTTAGTTCCATCTTCATCTTAGGTAGCGCCGGTGAAGGTATCTTGTAGGGATTTTCGAACCGGGTTGTCCGTGAAGGTCACGAGTCTCTTCGGTTCTCGGTGGAGATCCCACTCTTAGTTCCATCTTCATCTTAGGTAGCGCCGGTGAAGGTATCTTGTAGGGATTTTCGAACCGGGTTGTCCGTGAAGGTCACGAGTCTCTTCGGTTCTCGGTGGAGATCCCACTCTTAGTTCCATCTTCATCTTAGGTAGCGCCGGTGAAGGTATCTTGTAGGGATTTTCGAACCGGGTTGTCCGTGAAGGTCACGAGTCTCTTCGGTTCTCGGTGGAGATCCCACTCTTAGTTCCATCTTCATCTTAGGTAGCGCCGGTGAAGGTATCTTGTAGGGATTTTCGAACCGGGTTGTCCGTGAAGGTCACGAGTCTCTTCGGTTCTCGGTGGAGATCCCACTCTTAGTTCCATCTTCATCTTAGGTAGCGCCGGTGAAGGTATCTTGTAGGGATTTTCGAACCGGGTTGTCCGTGAAGGTCACGAGTCTCTTCGGTTCTCGGTGGAGATCCCACTCTTAGTTCCATCTTCATCTTAGGTAGCGCCGGTGAAGGTATCTTGTAGGGATTTTCGAACCGGGTTGTCCGTGAAGGTCACGAGTCTCTTCGGTTCTCGGTGGAGATCCCACTCTTAGTTCCATCTTCATCTTAGGTAGCGCCGGTGAAGGTATCTTGTAGGGATTTTCGAACCGGGTTGTCCGTGAAGGTCACGAGTCTCTTCGGTTCTCGGTGGAGATCCCACTCTTAGTTCCATCTTCATCTTAGGTAGCGCCGGTGAAGGTATCTTGTAGGGATTTTCGAACCGGGTTGTCCGTGAAGGTCACGAGTCTCTTCGGTTCTCGGTGGAGATCCCACTCTTAGTTCCATCTTCATCTTAGGTAGCGCCGGTGAAGGTATCTTGTAGGGATTTTCGAACCGGGTTGTCCGTGAAGGTCACGAGTCTCTTCGGTTCTCGGTGGAGATCCCACTCTTAGTTCCATCTTCATCTTAGGTAGCGCCGGTGAAGGTATCTTGTAGGGATTTTCGAACCGGGTTGTCCGTGAAGGTCACGAGTCTCTTCGGTTCTCGGTGGAGATCCCACTCTTAGTTCCATCTTCATCTTAGGTAGCGCCGGTGAAGGTATCTTGTAGGGATTTTCGAACCGGGTTGTCCGTGAAGGTCACGAGTCTCTTCGGTTCTCGGTGGAGATCCCACTCTTAGTTCCATCTTCATCTTAGGTAGCGCCGGTGAAGGTATCTTGTAGGGATTTTCGAACCGGGTTGTCCGTGAAGGTCACGAGTCTCTTCGGTTCTCGGTGGAGATCCCACTCTTAGTTCCATCTTCATCTTAGGTAGCGCCGGTGAAGGTATCTTGTAGGGATTTTCGAACCGGGTTGTCCGTGAAGGTCACGAGTCTCTTCGGTTCTCGGTGGAGATCCCACTCTTAGTTCCATCTTCATCTTAGGTAGCGCCGGTGAAGGTATCTTGTAGGGATTTTCGAACCGGGTTGTCCGTGAAGGTCACGAGTCTCTTCGGTTCTCGGTGGAGATCCCACTCTTAGTTCCATCTTCATCTTAGGTAGCGCCGGTGAAGGTATCTTGTAGGGATTTTCGAACCGGGTTGTCCGTGAAGGTCACGAGTCTCTTCGGTTCTCGGTGGAGATCCCACTCTTAGTTCCATCTTCATCTTAGGTAGCGCCGGTGAAGGTATCTTGTAGGGATTTTCGAACCGGGTTGTCCGTGAAGGTCACGAGTCTCTTCGGTTCTCGGTGGAGATCCCACTCTTAGTTCCATCTTCATCTTAGGTAGCGCCGGTGAAGGTATCTTGTAGGGATTTTCGAACCGGGTTGTCCGTGAAGGTCACGAGTCTCTTCGGTTCTCGGTGGAGATCCCACTCTTAGTTCCATCTTCATCTTAGGTAGCGCCGGTGAAGGTATCTTGTAGGGATTTTCGAACCGGGTTGTCCGTGAAGGTCACGAGTCTCTTCGGTTCTCGGTGGAGATCCCACTCTTAGTTCCATCTTCATCTTAGGTAGCGCCGGTGAAGGTATCTTGTAGGGATTTTCGGACCGGGTTGTCCGTGAAGGTCACGAGTCTCTTCGGTTCTCGGTGGAGATCCCACTCTTAGTTCCATCTTCATCTTAGGTAGCGCCGGTGAAGGTATCTTGTAGGGATTTTCGGACCGGGTTGTCCGTGAAGGTCACGAGTCTCTTCGGTTCTCGGTGGAGATCCCACTCTTAGTTCCATCTTCATCTTAGGTAGCGCCGGTGAAGGTATCTTGTAGGGATTTTCGGACCGGGTTGTCCGGTGAAGGTCACGAGTCTCTTCGGTTCTCGGTGGAGATCCCACTCTTAGTTCCATCTTCATCTTAGGTAGCGCCGGTGAAGGTATCTTGTAGGGATTTTCGGACCGGGTTGTCCGTGAAGGTCACTGAGTCTTTTCGATTCCTCACGGTAGGAATCTGTTAAACCTCATCAGGAAATAGAACACATTCTTCCTTCCCCACCTCAATCAATCAATCTTAAGCGGTTCGGTCATTCTCGGTCAAAGAGGACACCAAGGTTCATCTTGGGGCATTTTATCCGAAGCCTAAGAAGGGATAAAGCCAGCGCCTCCTGCAGCGTTGCGGTTTAGTCTTTCTCCGATTGAAGAAGACACGAGTTGATTACGGGGCATTTTATCCGAAGCCTAAGAAGGGATAAAGCCAGCGCCTCCTGCAGCGTTGCGGTTTAGTCTTTTCGATTCCTACGGTAAGGAATCGGCTGTTAAGCCTCATCAGGAAATAGAACACATTCTTCCTTCCCCACCTCAATCAATCAATCTTAAGCGGTTCGGTCATTCTCGGTCAAAGAGGACACCAAGGTTCATCTTGGGGCATTTTATCCGAAGCCTAAGAAGGGATAAAGCCAGCGCCTCCTGCAGCGTTGCGGTTTAGTCTTTTCGATTCCTACGGTAAGGAATCGGCTGTTAAGCCTCATCAGGAAATAGAACACATTCTTCCTTCCCCACCTCAATCAATCAATCTTAAGCGGTTCGGTCATTCTCGGTCAAAGAGGACACCAAGGTTCATCTTGGGGCATTTTATCCGAAGCCTAAGAAGGGATAAAGCCAGCGCCTCCTGCAGCGTTGCGGTTTAGTCTTTCTCGATTGAAGAAGACACCAAGGTTCATCTTGGGGCATTTTATCCGAAGCCTAAGAAGGGATAAAGCCAGCGCCTCCTGCAGCGTTGCGGTTTAGTCTTTCTCCGATTGAAGAAGACACGAGTTGATTACGGGGCATTTTATCCGAAGCCTAAGAAGGGATAAAGCCAGCGCCTCCTGCAGCGTTGCGGTTTAGTCTTTCTCGATTGAAGAAGACACGAGTTCATCTTGGGGCATTTTATCCGAAGCCTAAGAAGGGATAAAGCCAGCGCCTCACCGCAGCGTTGCGGGTGGTCTCTTGCGGTAAAAGTCTGAAGCCTATGTATTCAATATCATAGCACCAAGTCTAGAAGAGTTTCATTCTTTTAGCACAGCGTTGTGTGTAGAGCGGTTTAGACAATCTACATGCTAGCCCAACTCAAGCGGTAGTTGGTAAAGGCTAATCAAACCCGTTGATGGTGAGGGTTTGCCAAAAATCCTATAAGTATTATGGTTAATTATTTACGGCGAAGTAAAAGAATCATAATAAACAATGAAAGGAATAAATCTTATTCATTTGAAGCAAATATAGAAGGAGCTACAATTGTCGAGACAATTGATTCAAGCAAAGTTATGATAATACATCTAAATAAAAATCGTAGCGACACGGTGAACAAAGAAACGAAAAGTCTCGCAGCATCGGACTTCATTGGCGCAATCGGTAATGTGAAGGAAGCAAGGTCGGCCTTGGCGGCTAATTTTCCTCTGGATCGCTCGAACCCGAGCCTTGGCTTCCTTCTCAAGTTCCTCTTGAGTTAGCGGCAATAGCGGCCGCATGTTCCGACATCGCCTCGAGGACTTGCTTCTCCGTTCGATGACATCACGGACTCTGGTGCACTCCGCGTGAAATCCTTCAGCGTCTTCTCCCCTTGAGCAGTCGATTCACATGCGTTCGACATGGGTGTGGTACAAGTTTATCTTCTGGCGCAGCGGCAATGTCGCTCATATGAGTTCGAAAAATGATCTCTTGCTCGATATTTTCCTCTCGCAGCGTTCACGAAGCCTTGATCAGAGCCGTCGATGAGTCGTATCACCTCATCGCATGATTCAAAAGGCTAAATCCTCCACACGGACGCAAGAGTTAGCTAGCTAGTGAGCTTTGCTCTAGCGATTAACTAGGCGAGGGCCACCTGTTGAATTTCCTCCAAGATACTCAATATGAATGGGCGAAGACCATAAAATTAAGCCCATCTAACCTCGATAATAGAGATCGCTGCTTCAAACCATTCTCCAACGGTGAAGGAGACCCATCCGAGGCTGGAGTCGAGGCGGCAAATTTTGGCGGGGCAATCTCGGCAATAGGTTGAATCCGTGGAAGTGGTCCGTCAAGATTAACACAGGGCCTCCACCCGCCCTATACTCGAAGGGTGGAAATCTGGTTTCGGCCAAGGCCGTAAGGGAGGCGGGGAGCGGATGATGGAAGCGATCCCTCAAACTTCGTCATCGAAATTATGATAGTAGGCTCGGGCTTGCGGGTTTCTTCATCACGGTGTTAATACCAGCTGCGGTTCGCTTCCTCGGTGGAAAAAGGCCTTCTCGGATGACCTTGAGAATCGAGACTTGACATTGGGAGCCTTCGAAGTAGACGAATAATCATCGGAGCATCCGCCTACCACAAGAGAATAAAGGGTTAACAGATCATTTAGGAGGAATATCTTGAAAAAAGGAAGCAGTATAAGGCGTAGAACTCTTCTCAGAAACCCATGAGATCGAGTCACGACCTTATAGCGAATGCGACGATTTCACCGTATTAAATGCGGGAGAGCGATAAATATAGTCGTGTAAACAAAGCGACAATATATATCCCGTTCTACGAAGCAAGAGTACGGTATGAAATCGCTCCCGTTAACAACATCGAGACGGGTGATCTTTGAAGCCTCAATCCTCACGAAGGAGAATCTCGGCTCTTCCCAATCGCCTCACAAAGGAGAACGAAGCGGGGTCATAACGAGAATACACAATCGACGGCGATCCTCACGAAGGAGAATCTTGGCTCTTCCCAATCGCCTCACAAAGGAGAGCGAAGCGGGGATACAACGATATATGTACGAATATGATGACGCCGCACCACCGAAAGAAGGAGGCGCATTCACGCCGCGGCGAAGTTGATCGACTCCTCGAAGCAGCGTGATCTCCCGGCGACATCGAAAACCGCAAAGAAGACAAATAAAGTCGATATGCGGTCAAAAATTAACGGAAAAAGCGTCGGTCACAACAAGCCCAGCGAACCGCGACTAAAACACGGCCGGGTGCGCCAGGCAGCGCCTAAAGCCCGGCTGAAGAATCTTGCCTAAGCCCAGCGCCCGGTATTGGCGAGCGCCAGGCGTGCAATATGACTTTGGTGCTGGCCGTCACCGAGCGGCGAACAGCGCCAAGCGTGCCAACCTTGACGAGAAGCGGCTTCAAGCGTGCCAGGCAGCGCTGAATGCGCCCGAGCCATGCCAATGCGATATCGTATGATCCATGCGCCGCAGTGGCCCTTGGCCCGTGGCTGCCACCAGCCCGCGCCAGCCGTACGGCGTAGCCCGATCGTCGCCAAATCGGCCAGTTCTCCGTCTTGTCGATTTTGCACTGTTCATGCACAAAACAAAAAAAAGAGAGAAAGAAAGAAGAAAAAGCGTCGTGCATGTACCTCGTCGTTTGAGAGAGAAAGAGCGGAAGCGAGATGAAGACAAAAGAGAGAGAGGGGGGACCGCCTAGGTCGAGAAAAGGAGGGTTAGTGGGTATTTATAACAACCCCATATGCACCCAATCCTCTTTGAGCGAGGACTCTATTTGGCAAGAAGTAGGAATTCTAATTGGAGTCCAAATCAATTCTAATTAGGACTCTAATCAGCCCCTAATTAGGAGTCCTAATTGGAATCTCGTTTGGATGTGAAGATAACGCCAAATCAGTCGTTAATTGGCTCCTAATTCCTCCGCTATATTGGGAAAGATTCGAAGGTTTATTGAGGGATAACACCTGAATTCTCGGCGCCGATCAGCAGCGTCGCCTAATCCTACTCCAACTAGGATTACGGTATAAAGCTGTTTCCTAATTTGTAGAAGTTCGGGAAGAATATTCTCACAAAAATATTCTTAGGGATAACTTCGATCGTGCGGATTGCACCGACGCAGATCAGCGTCGCCTAATCCTACTCAACTAGGATTACGGTATAAAGCTGTTTCCTAATTTGTAGAAGTTCGGGAAGAATATTCTCACAAGAAATATTCCTAGGGATAACTTCGATCGTCGCGGATTGCACCGACGCAGATCAGCGTCGCCTAATCCTACTCCAACTAGGATTACGGTATAAAGCTGTTTCCTAATTTGTAGAAGTTCGGGAAGAATATTCTCACAAGAAATATTCCTAGGGATAACTTCGATCGTCGCGGATTACCGGCGAGATCAGCGTCGCCTAATCCTACTCAACTAGGATTACGGTATAAAGCTGTTTCCTAATTTGTAGAAGTTCGGGAAGAATATTCTCACAAAAATATTCTTAGGGATAACTTCGATCGTCTTGGATTGCAGCCTTGAGATCAGCGTCGCCTAATCCTACTCCAACTAGGATTACGGTATAAAGCTGTTTCCTAATTTGTAGAAGTTCGGGAAGAATATTCTCACAAGAAATATTCCTAGGGATAACTTCGATCGTCTTGGATTGCAGCCTTGAGATCAGCGTCGCCTAATCCTACTCAACTAGGATTACGGTATAAAGCTGTTTCCTAATTTGTAGAAGTTCGGGAAGAATATTCTCACAAGAAATATTCCTAGGATAACTCGATCGTATGATTGCACCGACGCAGATCAGCGTCGCCTAATCCTACTCCAACTAGGATTACGGTATAAAGCTGTTTCCTAATTTGTAGAAGTTCGGGAAGAATATTCTCACAAGAAATATTCCTAGGATAACTCGATCGTATGATTGCACCGACGCAGATCAGCGTCGCCTAATCCTACTCCAACTAGGATTACAGTATAAAGCTGTTTCCTAATTTGTAGAAGTTCGGAAGAATATTCTCACAAGAAATATTCCTAGGGATAACTTCGATCGTCGCGGATTACCGGCCTTGAATCAGCGTCGCCTAATCCTACTCCAACTAGGATTACGGTATAAAGCTGTTTCCTAATTTGTCGAGAAGTTCCTAAGAATATTCTCACAAGAAATATTCTTAGGGATAACTTCGATCGTCGCGGATTACCGGCCTTGAATCAGCAGCGTCGCCTAATCCTACTCAACTAGGATTACAGTATAAAGCTGTTTCCTAATTTGTAGAAGTTCGGAAGAATATTCTCACAAGAAATATTCTTAGGGATAACTTCGATCGTCGCGGATTGCACCGGCCTTGAGATCAGCGTCGCCTAATCCTACTCAACTAGGATTACAGTATAAAGCTGTTTCCTAATTTGTAGAAGTTCGGAAGAATATTCTCACAAGAAATATTCTTAGGGATAACTCGATCGTATGATTGCACCGACGCAGATCAGCGTCGCCTAATCCTACTCAACTAGGATTACGGTATAAAGCTGTTTCCTAATTTGTCGAGAAGTTCCTAAGAATATTCTCACAAGAAATATTCTTAGGGATAACTTCGATCGTCGCGGATTACCGGCGAGATCAGCGTCGCCTAATCCTACTCAACTAGGATTACGGTATAAAGCTGTTTCCTAATTTGTAGAAGTTCGGAAGAATATTCTCACAAGAAATATTCTTAGGGATAACTTCGATCGTCGCGGATTGCACCGGCCTTGAGATCAGCGTCGCCTAATCCTACTCCAACTAGGATTACAGTATAAAGCTGTTTCCTAATTTGTAGAAGTTCGGAAGAATATTCTCACAAGAAATATTCTTAGGGATAACTTCGATCGTCGCGGATTGCACCGACGCCGATCAGCGTCGCCTAATCCTACTCCAACTAGGATTACAGTATAAAGCTGTTTCCTAATTTGTCGAGAAGTTCGGAAGAATATTCTCACAAGAAATATTCTTAGGGATAACTCAATAACCCTCAATTTTCTCCTATGGTGGAACCTTAAAGAGGGATAAATTGGTCGGCGAGGCTTATATTGGCCGGGACAGCGCTCTACCTCGAAAAGACTCCTCCTGCACGATACCAATTCGTGCGTTGCTGCGGAAGACCTATCGGTCAGCGATGCAGGCGGAATAAATTCCTCCCACTATGGATAATAATACTCCAGCAAGGAGTAATGCGTGCTTGGCCAACCAGCGTTGTCGCCAAAATTCTTGATCAGCGGTTGGATCCACACCGGTCAAAGCGTCGCACTTTCGCCGACGAAAGCTAGGGCGAGTTGAAACCCAAATGGTCTCCCGTTTCGACAAGGAATCCTCGGAGTATATCTCCATGAAATGATCAGTCCTCGCGCTGTGGTTAAACCAACAACACATGTGATGATGGAAGAATTAGCCGATTAAAGGTTATGAAATTCCATGTATCCCAAGACGACCAACGGTCGCTAACAAGGAGTTCGCCGACATACGGATAAATCCAAAAGTCCGATGGTTAGTCAAACAACGACCAATCGACACGAAGTTACAAGCAAAACTCACCCACCGGCTTGAATCAAGATAATAAGCGGTCGGACAATAAATGCAGACCGCGGATCTTATCAGAATCCTACAAAGAAGCTGGATGATCTGAAAGAATCGAAGACTTGAAGCTATCTCTTGGGACCCTCGGCCCGTGAAGGCGGGAACCATCATGTCCAAAGCATCGGACTCATTAAGAATTGAGGCCGAGGCGGCTTTGGAGGGTATCTGTGGCGTTGAAAAATACTTACAAGATCCTCGAAACCAACTTCGTGGCGAAGTCGGCGAATGACAACCCATCGAATGATCTGAGACGTCGAATCGTTAAAGCCGCGAACTCGGCGGCGAACCACCGGCGTCACAAGCCGCAGTTTAAGCGGACTTGAGCAGACGTCGGGTTCGAGACCGTTGAACCGGAGCGAACCAAGAATAGTCGAGGAGTCAAGTATAGGCGGACAAGCAGAAGGCGGAAGCCGGAGAAAGCGATGGAAAAAGCGGCCTTAAAGCGGTAGCTCGACCAACTTGGCGAGTTACCTCGACAAGTGGCGAAGTGGCTCGGCCACAATGGCCGAGCCACCTCGACCAACTTGGCGAGGTGCCTCGGCAAGTGGTAGGGTAGCTTCGACACCGGTAGAGCCACCTCGACCAACTTGGCGAGGTGCCTCGACCAAGTGGCGAAGTGGCTCGGCCACAATGGCCGAGCCACCTCGACCAAGTGGCGAAGTGGCTCGGCCAAGTGGCGGCCGACACGTCACCCCATTGTATAAATAGGGGGTCTTGTTGGTTCAAGGGGATTTTTTGGGAGATCCGGGATTTGAGGATTTGGCTTTGGCTTTGAGGCGGATTCTCGAGGAGTTTCGAAGAATTCTCCATCCAGAGCAGGTCGGCCCGTTCCAGAGCAGTACAAGTCGATCGGCGTCGGATCCACAAATCGCGGGGTAAGAAAACTTCGGGTCGAACTACAGATACCCTCTAGATTAAGCTTCTTAATCTCGGGGATGCATTGTGATTTCTCCTTGTAGATCTCACCGCTCGTGATCCTCTCCTTCGTGAGTGTGATCCCGGCGATCCTCTCCTTCGTGAGTGTGATCCCTCGAGCCGTTTCCTTAGTGAAGCGAGCCCCTCGTCTGTAGTTCGAACCGGGTCTCCACGGATTGGAATTGCGGTGGTCCACGGACACAATAAGTCCCGGCACGGGCAAAGAACCCATGGCGAGGATCCGATATAACAGAGATCCTCGTGTTTGTTCACTAAGGATAAAAGTTGTAATCTTTCTTGATTTTCATTGTACGCCTTAAAATAAAAGGCATTTCTTTTTGAATTTCGTTGTAGGCCAAAGAAGCTGTAAGCAAAATTCAAATCAATGACAATCATCCCGACTTTTACCGCGAACAATATTATTAGTGACCTCTGGTAATTCATCTTCTTGGGATGCCATCCTTCTGCGGAATCGCCTTGACCTAGGTCTTGACGTGTCGGTGCTAAGTCTCTGGAAGACCAAAACTCTTTCTGGAGTTTCTTGCCAGCAATTGCACTCCGAGAGCACTGTCTTGATGAGCTTAGAGTACAAGCACGACCGTATGACTTTGGGGGAATCCCTCCGAGATTTCCTCGTACCCCCTGCTCGGTAATACAGCTCATCGGTATGAGTACCGGAGCAACCCGCCGTGTGTCGGCACGATCCCTCGGGTATAACGTCGTCGTCGTCAGACGAAAGTGTCTTCTTCCGAGAATTACCGAAAGTGACTCGCCTCGACTTTCGCTTATGTGAGCGTGAAGTCTCGGCGGACTCTCGGACTTCGATCTTTATTCCGGTTGGTGGGACCATAGGGATCTTCCCCTCCTTCGTGGAGTGGGTGCGACCTCCTGCATGAAGAGTGACCCGTGATTCCTTCAGAGGACCCAAACGATCCTTGATAGTTGGATTGGTGGTGGTGGCGGGAGTTGGCTTCACGGTCCGGTCCTTTGACTTTGGCGCCGTCGGACTTGGACTTTGGCTGAGTTTGCTGCTTGTAGCCGGCTTAAGTGCGGGGCGAGGCGGAGTGTGGGCAACTTTGGGTTTGGATGCCGTGACTGCTGAAGCCGGAGTACTATTAGCTTTGGGTCTCCAAACCTGGCGGTACGTCGGCGGTTTCTTCGCCACCTCCTTCCTCTTCAATTCCGCGGCACTGCGCACAGCTTCGTGCCTGCGAAGTCGCGCGGCGCTTCGGATACGCCTCGAAGCGTGGAGCGTTCCGCTTGACACGGACCCACTCGTTGGTTGGCGGCTTGGATGGACCGTCGATCACTTGGTGGAACCTCGTGTAAGTGCGGATCTTAGATCCGCCGTAGCGGACCCCATCCATGGATTGCCGCGGCCTTAAGCGTATTTGCGGCGCCATGCTCTGTCGTTGCTGGCCGGCTTCGGAGGCCCGAGTGGCGTCATCGGCGTTCATCTCGGCGCCGTTATCCCGAGGACTTGGCGTAGAAGGGATTTTTCGCTACTGCGGCGTGAGGTTGGACTTCGCCGTCACGGGCTCTACATCGGAGGCCCATCGGGTTCTCCTTGTCGCGGAGACCTTCTTGGAGAGGCGGGGGGAATTGGATTTGGAGGAGAGTGAGGATAGGTACTCCTCGAACTTCTCTTGGTCGAACTCGAACTCGACCTCTTCCTCCACCGGATAAGAATCGGTTGCTGACACGGCGACCTCCGATCTGAGGCGGTGGCTCCCACTATAATGCCCGGCTTGTTGCGGTAAAAGTCGGTTTGTTATTCATTGTTGCTGAATTTGTTTACAGCTTCTTGGGCCTACAACAAAAATTCAAACAAAAGAAATGCCTTTTATTTTAAGGCGTACAATGAAAACGAAAGATCACAACTTTTTCCTGTAATGAACAAACGCCGGATCCGCTTTATCTAATCCTCGCTATGTGGGTTCTTCGCTGTCGCGGGACTTGAATCGTCCGTGGACCACCGCAATTCGATCGGTGGAAACCGGGTTACGGAACTTCTGAGGCGTGAAGGGGCTCGTTTTCACGAAGAAGCGGCGCTGAGGGATCACACTCCGCGAGGAGAAGCCGGGGATCGCCTCACGAAGGAGAGGATCGCCGAGCGGTGAGATCTACTAGGAGAAATCACGTATCGTCGTAGCCGACCGGTTGTTTACCTCGCGATTGTCGATTGAACTTCGTGCTTCGGTGCTGGGCGATGTGTCGTCGGCGGCTCGTAGATCTCGCGAGAATCCAAACTCCGAAAATCGACTCTGTAAATCCCGAAATCGGCAAAGTCGGTGAACTCCAAGAAAATCCCGTCTCAAGCCGTCAAAAATCCCCCTTCATGAAGAAGACCCCCTTATTTATACAAATCGGAGAGGGTGGTGGCTCGACCAAGTTGGTAGAGGTGGCTCGGCCAAAGTGGCCGAGCCACTCGCCACTTGGCCGAGGTTCCGCCAAGTTGACCGAGGTGGCTCGGCCAAAGTGGCCGAGCCACTTCGGCACCACTGGCAAATCGGATTGGCGAGGTCGCCCTTCGCCGTTCGTCGTTTTAGGCGTTTTCGGCGTTTTTCATCTCGGGCTTGGGTTGCATGCGTATTTGATTAGGGACTAGTTCTTGGTTCGTTCGGTTCAGCGGTCCGAAATCCGATCGTCTGTTCAAGTCCGGTTTAAACGTGCTTGTGATTCTTTGTCGGGTTCGCGTCTTAACGATTCGACGTCCGTATCATTCGATGGGTTGTCATTAGCCGACTCCCGTCACGAGTTGGTTTCGGGGATCTTGTAAGTATTTTTTAACGCCTACAATAAGTCATAATTTCCTTTAATAATTAATAGAATCGCATATTATTCCATTGAGAATCTCTTTTTTTATTGCTACATAATCTCTTAAAATAAATAACTAAATCTCCATTACCAACTTACGTAATCACAACACTTAACTACGAATCCGTTACATAAGCGAGCTCATTTATTAACTTACGTAATCCCTTTCAACAATTTACGAATCGCATGTTATAACTTACGAATCTCAACATATTGGTTACAGAATCTCAATTATCAATTTATAGAATCTCTTTAACTTTTACGTAATCGCATGTTATAACTACGAGAATCTCAACATATTGGTTCTGAGAATCTCAATTATCAATTTACGTAATCCCTTTCAACAATTTACGAATCGCATGTTATAACTTACGTAATCGCAACATATTAAATACAAAATCTATAAATATATTAGGGATCGCTTTCATCAACATACGTAATTGCATGATATGAGCAGCGAGAATCAAGCTTTTATTGTTGCGTAATCTCTTAGTACAAATAATGTAATCAAATTATTGATCTAATGTAATACATACCAAATAATTTATAGAATCATAGAATAATTGTTAGAGAATCATCTAGTGTGTTCTAAGTTTACTAACTAGAATCACCAACCGAATCTCCTTTATCAACTACGAGAATGCATATTATAACTTACGTAATCACGTAATCATTGTTCTGAGAATCACCTAGTATAAAAATCGAATCTCCACTATCAACTACGAGAATGCATATTATAACTACGAGAATCTCAACATATTGGTTCTGAGAATCTCTAAGTTTACAAAACAAAATCTCCTTTATCAACTTACGTAATTGTATATTGTTATAGATTCTCTAATTCTATCATGAGAAATAGAACTAGGATTTTTGGGATAAAAATGATAAAATGATAAAGGATAAAATTAAGATATTTTAGGCGAAGTTTGTGGGTGCATGTAATCATGACATATCTTAGTTTCTCTGTCCTCCTTAAATATCTCAAATCAAAACTAACTTATCTTCTTACCTTTTTAATTATATTTTTTCTTAATTATGGATACTGCGTTATAATTTATTGGCGGTTTCGTGATTATAGATTTTCCATTATATCTTTGTGCTTTTTACCCTTTTACCCTTATTTCAGTTTCTAATGTCTATTTAATTACAATTCGCCACCTTAATTTTAGCGGAATCTCATTGCTTTATTTTTTATTATGGATGGTTGATATTGAGTTCTTAGTTCTCACACTTATTTGGGTTCTCATTGAACTGCCCTCTATATATATATATATATATATATATATATATATATATATATATATATATATATATATATATATATATATATATATATATATATATATATATATATATATATATATGAGATTAATGGGTATCCTTGTTATATGAGGATTCCCTCATATCTGTGAGGTGGCACAATCTCCACCAAACTAATAAAATAGGTGAGAGAATGTCTTTTATTTTATTAAAAGCATACTTGGTGGAGATTGTACCACCTAAGTTTATATGAGGAAAATCCCTCATATAACATGGATACCCATTAATCTCATATATATATATATATATATATATATATATATATATATATATATATATATATATATATATATATATATATATATATATATATATATATATATATATATAGACACACACACATACTTGTGTGCTCCATTGTATCATGTGAGAGTTTGTAATAGTTAGATAAGCTCTGAGTTTATTACATCTAAATAGTTCATGATGAATCAGTAATATTTTGAAACTAATTATGCAAATGACTTGAAGGCTTTGTGTATATATCGAATACTCAATATCTTTTAATGATATCAATTTTTGCAAAAGCATTGCAAGGACAGATTATAAACCAACAATAAAAGCAATAAATGCTGTACATAAACCAATCTAGGTGTGGAGCCATTTTACAATAAATAGAATGATTAAAATTTCCTAACAAATTCTCTATACTCGTGAATGGCATATATAGATCAAGGGGTGGAAACGAACCAAATAATTAATAAATAGTTTGTTAATTATTTAAGTAACTATTCGGTCATATCCGATTCGATAGTTTATTTAACACTAAACAAATAATATTTAGTATTCGAATTCATTAACTAATAGAATTTAATCGATGTATATTCAATTCGCTTGCTTATCAAATATTCGATTCCAATTGCTTAAAATTTGTATTATTATGCATATGATGTTATATTTTCAATCCACTTATATTTTTATTTAAGTTATATTTACTAATTTTGAGAGACTTAAAGAATCTTAAATCGCTTTCTAATAAAATATTCAAATTAAATATATATACATCATAACTATAAAGAAATAATTTTCATTTATAAATTTAAATGATATTTGAAAATTAAATTTTTAGCGTAATGAATGTACTTTGACACTGATATTATAAATAAATAATTTTCATCTATAAATTTAAATACTATTTAAAAATTAAATTCTTTAGCGTAATGAATGTATTTTGACATTTGATAAATATTCGTGAACATTCATGAATATTTATCAAATACCGAGTATTCGAAGTTCAAATTTGAAAAACTCCAAACGTGAATATTCGAGTTCAAGTTCGAATTCGATAATTTTAAACAAATACAAATATGAACATCTTAGAATTCTGTTCGATGCGTTTGTTTACCACCCCTAAAATCATACTACTGTATGAGGGTGTTCTTACAAAATTTGTACATAGATCTTGTTGTTACAATTAATTTTAAAAAATTAAGTTTTCTCAAAAACCTACAAAGGGCGTGCAAGAATTTTCGTTCTTCTAGTAGAGTTGTAGGTCCAATTTGTGATTACAACTTAGGTGCCTGGATTGGTGGCCCTCAACTTCTTGCAAAGATGAGAGGATCAAACTGAAGTAAGTTTGAATAGGTTTTTTTTAAGAGGGGAAGCGCCATAAAAAAATGCCAAATAAACAAAATTACTAATGTTGAAAATTTGAGCAAGTTGATGTTTACTTTCATCAACATCCATCACCAATTACTACGTACAACAAACAAATCATTGGAAAAGCACATGAAAAAGCATTCGAGGCTACCGTACGTTGAGATTATTAATATGTGAGTATAGTCCTATAGTAGATATAATAAAAAAAAATTGAGTTTAAAATAAGAGTTGGGGTCAATACCTAGTAGCTATAGCTTTTGGGTTAAAATTAGTTCCTAACTTCTGTTTAAAGCGTATCAACTCTACATTAGGCCCGATTTCTCCCTTAACATCTGGTATCAGAGCTAAGGTCATGGTCCAAGTAATTTAAATTAAAAAAAAAGATGAAGTCTAATGTGAAGTCAGGAGAACCCACAAATGCCTGTAGGAGTGATATACTCCTAGTAGACACTATGAGTGAAGTGATAGATGATCCTATGGATGTTTAATAGCCATGTGCTAAATGTGTGGTCTGGTTAGCCCACGAGTGAAGTGATACAAAGATTTATGTTGACAATAAGTCCACAATTGATTTGGTAAAGAATCCAATCACTCATGGAAGGATCAAACATATTCATACTTGTTGATGTATATAATCACAGTCACTAACCTCGGTGAGAGTTTAGCTTTTAAGAGAGCGGAGTCCGCCTTCTCTCCTAATGTCCGGTGACGCTGCTCCGGTCAGGGGGTTCACCTACAGTAAGAGAACACCTGTGGAAGAGGCGGAGTTGGGATCTCCGGGGGTTCCTCCGACGGTCAAGTTAGTAGTGGGGAGAGAAAAATCAATGGAGCAGGAATTCACTCAGGAAAAATCACTTACTTGATTTGCTATTCACGTTTGCTACTTATACCTAGGATTGTGGGGGTATTTTCGTCTCTCCATTGGCTAAGAAATCACTGATGAGTCAGCCCTCTCTTCTACGTGTGAGCCAGTGATTGGCTGAGCACCTCTTTGTCTGCCATGGTGGCTGGCCTTTATATGTGTCAAATTGTGGGTAATTTGAGGGTTAGTGTGGTCTATTCGCCATTAATGGGATGGGATTGACGGCGCCTGTAGCTGCATGGATCTGAGGTGCCTTAAATACCATGAGAGATGGGGGAGTTAAGGGGTTGTCAGTACATTTAATGCGATGTTGATGGGCTCGAGTACTGTATAACCGTCGTTCGAGTGGAGGAAACCACATAGGATGAGAGAGGGGGGAGCTGAGGCCGGGTGGCCGATTCGCACGGTCTCTTGAGGCGTCTATTAGAGTAATCAGTTGAAGGGGGTGACTAGTACCGCCCTTCGCGTCGTCCCAGAGGACGGGTGGCTAAGAAAAGGGGGCTTAGATTTGCTTCGCATTGTCTGGAGAGGCAGACGACTGGTTGGAAGGGGTTATGATAGATAACGGGTCGGAAGGACGACTAGTACCGTCTTTCGCGTCGTCCGAGCGGACTAGCGGTTGGAAGGTGATAACTGGTCGTCCCCCATGTCGTCCGGGGGGACGACCGACTTGGAATAGCTCCGAGGCAGTCAATTGGTTGGGCGGATGACTGGTACCGCTCTTCACGTCGTCCGCAGGGGGGAGTTGTTGATGGGCCGACTCACACCGCCTTTCGCGTCGGCTACGGCGATAGTCATTTAACGGGTCGCGGTGAGGGCGGTAAGCGCAGGCCTCCCCGTGAGTCGGCCGTGGAGGTTCTTGTCGTTCCAAGTTGGCGAGCAGAAATGTTTATTCATGTTAGCACTTGGTTTTCTTCTTTAATCACTGATTAGTGGTTTTGACCATAACAATACTCGTTACCACTTTCTACGAGACAATATTGGGAAGAATGAGATCGTGTTGATTTATTGCAAGTCCGAAGATCAAGTTGCAGACATGCTTACGAAACCCTTGAAATTTGAAGGGTTTCTCAACTTGAAGCGTATGATACCTTTTTTGTACCACTTCACTCGTGGGATAACCAATTCACTTACTTTTTGCACTTTACTCTTGGGCTAACTAGACCATGCATTTAGTACATGGCTATCAAACATCCGTAGGATCTTTCATCACTTCACTCATAGTAGCTAACCAGAGTATATCACTCCTACAGGCATTCGAGGGTTCTCCCGACACGTTCGGGCTTCACATTGGACTTCATCTTTTTTTTTAAATTTAAATTACTTGGACCATGATCTTAGCTCTGAAACCATTTGTTGGGGGGACAAATTGGGCTTAATCTAGAGTTGATGGGCCTTAAACATAAGTTAGGAACCAATTTTAACCAAAAAGCTATAGCTACTAAGTATTGGCCTCAACTCCTGCTAAACTCAAAACTCTTGCTTATCTTATCCAATGTGGAACTATACTCACATATTAATGATTTCAACAACTCCCCCCTTAATTTATGAATATAGTTCAATCTTCAACTACTTTTCAATCTTTCAAGGGATTCACTGACTTTGTTGAGTTTAAAATAAGAATTGGGGTCAATAACTAATAGCTATATCTTTTGAGTTAAAATTAGTTTCTAAATTCTGTTTAAAGCTCATCAACTCTAGATTAGGCCCAATTTCTCCCCCAACAACGTACTCCTAGTATAACTCTTTTTTTACATAGAGCCACTACCTTGCTTGAACCTTCCTTTTCCTAAGAATTGTTCTACTGTATTCGTACCTATTATTACTAAATGCCAACTTAAATTTCATGATTCTGTCATTAATCATGGTGTCGCTCTTTAGAACCAGGCCCACAGCCCACGTGAAATATGACCTTCAGCGTTCATCGTTCCAATTTGGTACTCCTCCAAAGTTAAAAAAAGAAGGGTTACGGGTAAATTGCACGTAACCCCCTCATCCACTGATTAAGTTCCAGTTAAGTAAACACCCCTCAACTTATCTACTAGTATTTAGCTCTCTCTTAGTCCATGAGGAAGAGGGCGTGTTTCTCGCAGTTTATCTTTCTGAAAATGACAATCCAGAAGTGTTATGTCATATGTATATATGTTTAGTAAATAAGTTTTGTTCATAGTGACCAGTATTAATAAATAATCTGAAGGGGTGTAAGTCCAACTCAAAGAACAGATGAGGTTTATGTACAATTAAATCGAAAGTTAAACTTGTTTAGTGCTCTTCCCTCCTTCAATTTGCTACTGAATTTCTGAAACTCTTTGATCAAATTGATTTTTTTTCCCTAGGCATCTTGTCCCAGTACTCAAAACAAAAGTAGTTTTTTTTTTCTCTATCTGTGTAGTGTAATCCCGTGGAAATTTTGCGCAAAGGTTTTGTCTAAATGAAATTTTGAAAGGAGGTTTAGAATTATAGACCTAAAATTGAGGTATTAATTAAAGTATTATCCAAATTTGAATTGTACTAATTGTTATTAGAGAGACATGCTTTACATTTCGAAAAAAACATGATATTTTGATTTTTGATTTTTTATTAGTGACATGGTGGAAGGTAAGTTAGCCGCCCTTCATTAAAAAGTTTGTTAACGACCAAAAGAAAACAAAAAGTACATAGAGCAATAGAAAGATACGTAGGCCACTATGTCTTCATACAAAACAACAAAGTAAAAATTTGACTGCTGCTGCTGCGGCTGTGTTACTGCCTGGCTGCGCGAGGTCATGAACTTCGACTAAAACCTCTCAGGACAAAGTAGCAAATAACCACGGCCAATCCTGTTATGGGTGCAAAACAGCGGCAGGGGGGACTGGGGCAGCAGGCAAAAAACTGCCAGACTTGGACATTAGTGCTGAGTCAATTTTTGTTCTTTGTCGAGGTTCTGAACTTATTATCTTTCTTTTATATATTGATGACATCATTATCACTGGCAGTTCCATTCCTCTCATTCATCGTTTTATTTGCTTATTGTCAGCTCAATTTGCTATGAAAGACCTTGGTGATATTGATTATTTTTTGGGCATTCATGTCACTCGTACACCTGATATTCTTTTCTTATCCCAACATAAATACGTTCAGGACCTCTTACATAAATTTCATCTTCATACCTTGACTCCCCTGTGTACCCCGATTGCGGCTAAGACTTCTTTATCTCTTACTGATGGTGAGTTATTAGCAGACCCCACTGTATATAGGATCAGGGTTGGTGCTTTATAATATCTTACAATTACAAGGCCCGATATTGTATTTGCTGTTCATGTTGTGTCTCAGTTTATGCATGCTTCTCGTACCACTCACCTCCTTGCCGTCAAAAGAGTTTATAGGTACTTGCAGGGTACAGCTGATCATGGTCTCTCTCTTTGCAAGGCTACTGGTCCGACCCTTGTTGTTGCATATTCTGATGCTGATTGGGCTTGTTGTCCTGATAGCTCCTGCTCCACCTCTGGTTATGCGGTGTTTTTTTGGCCCTAATCTCATCTCTTGGCGCTCCAAGAAACAACCTACAGTGTCCAAGTCATCGACGGAGGCTGAATGTCGTGCCCTTGCATACACGGTGGCCGAAACATTGTGGATTCGACACATTTTGGTTGAGCTTGGGATTGTACTTCGTCACCCAGTGATCCTGTTCTGTGACAATATTAGTGCAACCTATATCACGGCCAATCCTGTTGTACATGATCGTAGCAAGCATATCAAGGATGATTATCATTTTGTTCGAGAACGAGTCGCTCATGGTGATTTGGTCGTTCGTTATGTTCCCACACAGCTTCAACTTGCAGACATTTTTACTAAGGGCTTATCTTCTCAGCGATTTCTTTTCTTAAAACACAATCTGTCCGTCTATATTCCACCCCGTCCAGATTGTAGGGGGTAATAGTGCAACTGTAATTGTAATCGTGGGTCTATATGTAAATTGTACAATATCTCATATATATATATATATATATATATATATATATATATATATATATATATATATATATATATATATATATATATATATATATATATATATATATATATATATATATATATATATATATATATATATATATATATATATATATATATATATATATATATATATATATATATATATATAGAAATCTCAGCTTGTGCTAGGGTATGCGAAACCCTAAATCCTTCGGCAATCTTTCTTCTTCTTCACAATATTTCACATAATCAATGATGTGGAGGATCTCTAATCAATGATGTGGAGGATCTCTACATCCCAAATTGTAGAGAATGCCTATAACTCACCAATAGCATTCTCTCACCCATGAACCCCATGTATTATATTACTTAATATATATATATATATATATATATATATATATATATATATATATATATATATATATATATATATATATATATATATATATATATATATATATATATATATATATATATATATATATATATATATAAACACTCTTTATTGTGGTGCCCGTTATATCAACCAATCTTATTTATCTACCTATACAATTGTAGATATTCTCTACAATTTAAGATGTAGAGGATTCCTCGTTGTAGGGCAAAAGACGCAGCTTCCGGGAAAAGATCGATGAAGATGCTATCACAATCTACGTCAACTTCTTACTGTACAAAGTGGTGGCGTCTGGATCCACTCCCAACACCTTGGGTTGAGAGAACAACGTAGTACCAATAATGACACAAGAAATATATTATATTGTGAGTAATTAGGTATAATTGGGTTCTATTGGGCTAGTGACATTTTTTTTCTCATGTAAGTTTCAAGAGTACATTTGGCATTCTTGTCTCATTTTTCTTCGGCTGCTTTAGATAATCAATATATTTTCTTTTGGCTTAATATCAGAAAACCCCCCTAAACTTTTAAAATATTAGAAAACCCCCCTTATGTTTAGGGGTTATCAGAAAACCCTCTTTAACTGTAAGGTTTTATCACAAAACCTCCCAAACAGCATTATCCCTTATTATCCCAATTTTTCAGCGAAACAAAATACTCATATGTAGGGATTTCACCCCCGCGTGATAAAAAAAATTAATAATTTAGTTTAACACTTTAATTTGATTTCCTACAGAAAAACTTTCTCTGAGTTCTTGAAAAAAAAATTCTCCCACTGAAAATTCTTACCGGGAGTACTTTTGTTCGCTGATAATTTGGGATAATCAGGGTAACGCTGTTAGGGGGGTTTTGCGATAAAACCTTAAAGTTAAAGGGAGTTCTCTGATAACCCCTAAACTTAAGGAGATTTTTTTGATATTTTGAAAGTTAAGGGGGGTTTTCTAATAATGGCACAAACTAAAGGGGGGGTTTTCTTTCAGCTAACATGCATGAACTTGTCACTGTCAATCATGTATCATGGAAATTCACACTCTCATGGACATGCTTGTTGTCATGTACAACCATTAATTAAGTTATTAAGGAGTCATAGTTCACGTCATTATAAAGGGGGAAAAGAACAAGAGATATATAACTTCCATATATTAATTGTATTTGATCTGATATATTTCAAATAAAATGAGAGAAAAAGGGAGTAGCATTATTGATCTAAATCCATTAAAATATACTGGTAAGTGTTCTAATATATTACAGTGTGGTTCCATTTGAACTTGTCTTCATGATTAACTAATGTAATTGAATTTTCTTTTGTTGCTGATAGAGTCTGATGCTCCTCCATCATAACATAAGGATTTGTGCTTTGGAAATTGTAACGCTTATTTTTGCGCCTAGGACCATTTTACCATGGCTGAGTCATTTGCAGTTGCTCTGTTGAATTAATGGGTGCCCCTAAACAATTAAATAATCATTAACTGCATTGGAGGTTAAGCCCACACCCGGCCCAAGTAAAGAAATAGGGTAAATTGTGGGAGACAATAACTTTATTTTGTGGCCCAAATCTTGAAACCACAGAATAGATACATGCATATAGGCCCAATGTATGAAATGGCATGCAACCTAACCTTGTGAAAAGAATGGAGATTTAGGCCGATATTAGAAACCACAGAATAGGTGGATGCATATCTAAGTCATCACATATTCTGCTTGCCACCAAAAAAAAAAGATAGAAATATTTTTCTACCAAAAATAATAAAATATATAAAAAGGATAGAAAGAGTTTCGCATGTTACACCCTAACTGGTTTGTTAATTGCTTATTACAGCTCCAAGCTCCATATTTCTAATTAAAAGTTCGAAATATATTTAAGTTGTTTAAAATAGCACTCTTTTAGAAATAGAATTTTGTAAAATTTTTCTTAAATTTCATTTATACCTCCAAATCTCCAGATTCCTAAATAATAATAACCTCAATTTTATCCATTCCAAGAGTTTAGCACTATAGTAAAAATTATAGAAGAAATCCCGTCAAGACTCAAGAAGTGTTATTTAAGTAAACTTAATTGTTTTGGAGTGTAAGTTAGAATATGAATTAGGTTTTGAACCAAATGAAAAATTAACAGAGAATTCAGGGTCTAATACGATTAAAATCCAAAAAGATTCTAACAGATTCCCCCCGCTCTGCTCTACAGAAAGAGAAAAAAGTCGGGGCTTTTGGCAACTGGAGAGTAGGAACCAGAGCTTTAAAATAGAGGGTGAAAAAAAGAGGAACACGGAAGAGAGAGAGAGAGAGAGAGAGAGAGGAGAGAGAGAGAGAGAGAGAGAGAGAGAGAGAGAGAGGGAGAGATATGGAGGGAGAGAGGAAAGTAGTGGTTGCTGCTCTCCAGTTTGCTTGCTCCGACTCCGTCTCCGATAATGTCGACACTGCCGAAAGGTTCAACATTTTTATTCCTTCTCTTATTCTTTTCTAAATATTTGTTTCTAGAGGCTTTGTTGGGCTAAATGGCCAAATGGGTACTCTCTTAATCTGTGAATTATATTATAAAATTAGAAAAAGAAGGGAACTTTGCTATGGGATTTCACTTGATTAGTTTGTCCTGTGATTCTTTACCTGAAAGATGTGCTAATAAAGAGAGTAAATCAGTGTTGTTTTTTTAAAATATCTTTAATTTTCAGAAAGAAAAGGTCCATGGTTTACTATATTATTAGAAAGAAGAGGTAATTACCAACAGCTTTCTAAGTTTTTAAATGGATAAGTGTTAGTGCTGTTGAGGTTATTGAAATGCCATAAGGTTTTGGTATCTGCTTAGGGGGAGAATTTCATGAAGTTGAACTGTGGTTTGCTGATTATGGTCTTCAATCACATAATTGGTTTTTTAAGGCAGCTGGAGTAGCTTGCGGCTATAGTTGTGAATTTTGTTCATTACACTAAAGATTGGTGTAAATTGAGGATATCTGTACTCCTGAAATCTGGAGTACATGATAGAAAGTTGGGAAACAAAATTTTACTTTTTTCCTTTGATCATTATGAGATGGCTCTCTTAACATTATGATAAGTGTGTAAGTTTTGTTTTTCATTTCATTTGGAACATGTTCTATAGGATTCTTTATTCTTTGTGAACAAGCAGGCATGTTATATTGTTCTCCTGTAAGTAGAGTTTTAGTGGCTAAGATATGTAGAATAAGCTTGTGGTAACTGGTAACTTATTATAAAATTTGATAAGCACGACATGGAATGACGCAACTATGCTGAAGTTCAATGATTGTGCAGATATCATTGGTACCATTTTCATGTCCAAGGGGCCATATTTTGTTCTATAGGTTGCAGATCCCAAGGACGGATCCATATGAAGAGTTTTGGGAACACTTGCCTCCATATAATATCCAAATTTTTATTAAGGGGTATACAAATTTATATAGGTGCCTCTATACTATTTTAATAGGTGGCCCCGACTCAACAAAGATGAGACTGCATAGAGAACAATTATGAAGGGCTATCCTTAAAACTTAATAGTTTTTTGTTAGTTTCAGCGATGAAAATGAAAATTATCATGTATTGATATGAAAATGATGATTTAAATACTATGTATTGAGATCTTTGTGATTGTTATAGAAATAAGTTTTTTCTATTGGTAGAATTTATATTATATAAGTTATTAATTTATATGTATAATTGTATATGTGCCCCTATAGGGAAAAATTCCGGATATGTCCCTGTATCCAACTACAACTTTGGTGCTGGAAAGAAGCTGCAGCACATCAAAAATACTTCTAATTTTGCATCATAAAACGAGAATATGCTTTGCGTAATAAATTTCTTGAAGTATTCATAGTTTGATTGTTTAATTTGGAAAAGATTATTGTTGAAGTGTTTGGCATTTAGTTTAAGCATCAAATAACTCTATCTATCCATTTGTCCATCCATCTCTCTCTCTACCTACATATGTATGTATGTACGTATGTACGTACGTATGTATGTACGTACATAGGTAGTAGGTACAAAGGCAGGTACGTACGCACATAATGTGTGTGTGTGTGCGCCATTCATTTGTCCATCCATCTCTCTCTCTACGTACTTATGTATGTACCTATGTATGTACATACATAGGTACTATGTACGAAGGTAAGTACATACACACATAAGTATGTGCGCACGAGCGCACATGTCGTGCGTGCACATGTCTGCTTACCAAATAATAGTCAGAAATTTTTACACATGTTTTCATTTGTGTATTTACTTTTCAGTATTTAAATTCTATACGGACACGGTGATCATATGCTCACTTCTATGCAGGTTGGTTAGAGCCGCGCATAAGAAAGGTGCAGATATTATTCTAATTCAGGTACGCTTCAGAAAATATGTATTATGTTATTTGAGAGAATTATTGACCGTGAAACAGATTATTTTAATTTATCTATATCCATAACAAACATACAAGAATGTCATCCATAAATTAAAAGACACAAAAGATGCATGTAGTGTGGCCCATGTCCACTGAGCGCTTGGGAGGTGCATTCATAAGCATGGAGTATTTAAAGTGCGCGCAGTACTTTGTCTTGAATCCCAATAAAGTTATTTATTTTTATACTAATATACAAGGCTATGTGCAGACACGTGTCCCCTTTTGCCACCCTAATCCTTGATAAATAACCCTCACTATTTTTGAAGATTAGTGCCTCTTGAAACCTCCTCTCCTTTTGTCTTCCTCAGCATTGGAGCAGTTAATCATCTAATTCACTACATGGAACACAATTCTTATGTGGCTATTTAAAGCCCTTTTATCATCCTCAGGACCATAGGAAGTACCAAGTTACATTATGCTAACTTAACCTAGTTCTTCGAGAGCTACAATTTGCTTCTCACGAAGTCTTTCTTGCAATATAGGAGGAAAGAAATCCTACCATAATAGCAGTTGGATCTACCTTTTGTATTAAGATGTCTTTTTTGTTGTGTGTTTTAGGAACTATTTGAAGGGTATTATTTCTGTCAAGCTCAAAGAGAGGATTTCTTTAAACGTGCCAAGCCTTACAAAGGACACCCTACAATTTTAAGGTCGGTAATATGATGATGGTTTATATCCTTCTGCATTGATGCATGAAGGGAAGGGATAATACTAACTTATGTCATCTTTTAAGTGCTCTTATACTGCATTTGCATATTCAGGATGCAGAAACTTGCCAAAGAGTTGGGTGTCGTAATACCTGTGAGTTTCTTCGAAGAAGCAAATAATGCTCATTATAATTCCATAGCCATAATTGATGCTGATGGAAGAGATCTCGGACTTTATAGGAAATCACATATTCCAGATGGACCAGGCACTTATCATAAAACTCTTCTGTGTCAATACATTGTTTTCACTTTTATGACCGTCACATCCTTGATTATTTTCACGTATAATTGATGATTATCTGATGCCAGGATATCAAGAAAAGTTCTATTTCAATCCCGGTGACACTGGTTTCAAGGTGGACTTCAATGAGTTATAACTCTACTTTGGTTTATTAAACTTATTTAACCTTAAACTAACAACCTCCCTTTTTGCGATCCTATTACAGGGTTTTGCTACCAAATTTGCTAAAATTGGAGTAGGTAGGTAATTTCATTAGTTATTAAACTAGATACTGCAGTGTGCACTGTGTATAACATTTTACTATGGAACCCCAATGAAGTAGCAACTTGATATATCTTTATTTGAACCTTTTTATTGAGTCAAAAGTTTTGGTTCCTTATATGGCAGCAATTTGTTGGGATCAGTGGTTTCCTGAGGCTGCAAGGGCTATGGTCCTTCAAGGTGCAGAAATTTTGTTTTATCCAACTGCTATAGGATCAGAACCACAGGATGAAGGACTTGACTCCAGGGAACACTGGAAAAGAGTAATGCAAGGCCATGCTGGGGCGAACTTGGTATTATCGTTAACCATATCTTTCTTTAAAGAACAAATAAGCTTTCTCCGGAGAATAATTGGCTGGATATAACTGCAATAATTGATGCAGGTTCCTCTTGTAGCTTCGAATCGAATTGGAAAAGAGACAATCAAGACAGAACACAGGGATAGTGTAATAACATTCTATGGGAATTCCTTTATAGCAGGTACTTTAATCCCTGTTTTAAATTTTTTAACCAAATGCAACTTCTTCTTCTTCTTCTTCTTTTCAAAACCAAATGCAACTCCTGAGAATAATTGGCTTGATATAACTGCAATAATTGATGCAGGTTCCTCCTTTTTTTTTTCTTTTTTTTTTTTTTGGGCTCAAATATACCTGCAACTTCTTGTTTGCTTATATCATGCCTCAAAGATGACACTGGGTAGGACTGCTAACGGGTTCGAGATGCTCTGAGGCCCAACTTGATAATAAGAACTCGTGTAGGCTTGTTCCATAACTTAAATGAACCAAACTTGAAAAAACATCTTGGTTTGCTAAAAACAAACAAGGAAGCTTGAACACAAGTAGGGTTGCTCGGCTTGTCAAGATGGCGATAAATTGAGATTGGGCTTTTATCTTGATTAATCTTTATATAATCTAATGTTTCAGTATCATCACAGCCAATCCTTGCCATGGAAGGAGTTGTATCTAATAAATAAAATTACCTTTATCATTTTGAATATATTTCCCCACTTCAAAATTTCTTGTCATTCATTCTCTGCTGTCATCAATAGTTTATTTACGTCATCTCTACATTTTCAAATAATTTAATAGCTTGAGTAGAAAATTCTGGTGATGCTTTCTTTGCTTGGGGGTGAATTTTGTTTTTACTTTTGGTTGCAAGGAAAGGCAATGTATAATTTTAGTATATATTCTGACCTTTTACTCAGTGCTATGAATTCCTAATTTTTATGGTTTAATATTAAAAGATATGGTATTCATATTAATTTTGCATTCAATGGTTGGATTGCACATGTGCTCCAAAAGCTTGAGTCTTAGCTCAAGCTTGTTTGATATATACTAAAAAACCAAGCTTGAACACAATCTGAAGCTCGTGAAAATAATTGAACAAACATGAACAACCTAAATCTTGGCTCCTTAATTTCATGAACTCAATAGGTCAAAGAGTTTAAGCTACAAGTGAGTAGGTTTAGTCCACTATTTGTCTAATCTTTCTTTTACCAGGTCCAAAAGGAGAAATTGTTGCTCTCGCCAACGATAAAGATGAAGATATCTTGACTGCTGAGTTCAGCCTGGACGAGCTGAAATCTCAGAGGCACAGTTGGGGCGTGTTTCGTGATAGACGTCCAGATCTGTACCAGGTTCTTTTGACTTTGGATGGCGGCAATCTTCCATCATGAGCTTCAATTATTTTCATAATTTTCATGTGGTTCTCTCTTGTTGAAGTTTTGTATTGCATATAGAAATAATAAGTTAACTCTGCATTGATACAACCTGAAGAGATATGAATGGTTATCTTTTACCGTTACATTCTTAATTTTTTTAATAATAATATATTGATTTTTGGCTGTTGTCAAAACAAAAATAGTCGAGGAGAAGGTAGTTTAAAAGCTTGGAGGTTGAATTTGAGTCTTTTCATAGAGCAATTAGAATGAAAGCATGGCGTTCCGGGCAGCATCAGTTTTAATGGCGGAGCACAGTGATATACACTTCTTTGGGGTTAAATTTTGTTTTTCCGGTACAACATTTTGTTGGGGTTAATTGCAGATACACACCATGTACTGGGGAAAGGCCCTTCTATTGTTGCAGATAGACCCCCTGAGGGAATTTTTTTTCTCTTACCCTTAGGGAGAGAGAAAATTGTTTTTTCCCCATGAATAAATAGTAAATAAATAAATAAATAAATAAAATAAAAAACTATGGGGGTTCCGTCTGCTACAATAGAACTACAAAGTATCTGCAATCGGGGGATAGTACAAGGGGTCTATTGGCGATCAACCCTTCTTTTTCTTTTCTTTTTTCCACCGAAGAGGCCAGTCCTTTCTCCTTCAAAAGTTTTTTTTTTTTGGTCCCCTTTGCTGCCTTTTAATCTTCATGAAACTAACACAGTACCTGAACAATATTTGCTCGTGCATGTGTGTTCAACAACAATTTGACAAGTATCATGTACAATAAACGAGTTGTGAAATTACATATATAATTTGCAAATTTTTCACAAGCAAACCATCAAGAACGCCAATACGAACACGCCTAGAAACATGGAATATAGTTGATATGATGCAAGACAGTTCATTAATATCTTCATTATATTTGAAAAGCTAAGATTAGATCTCTTGATCATCAAAATTAAATCTATTAATCCAAGGATTAAAACTATTGCAACTGTATCACAAACATATATTTGGATATTACGGATACGGATTTAGATATGTCATCATATATTCATATCCATAACCATATCCTATCGGTTATTGATTTTAGTAACCATATCCATATCCTAACGGATACAGATACATAAATTTCCTCAGATACAGATAATTTTATACACCCCTAGAAACATGGAATGAACAACTAATCACTATTGTCTTTTCTGAATAATCGGGGCAAGGTACCAGGGCATTTATTAACTGGAGAGAAAGATACAAAATATACACAGAGAGAAAGGAAGCAAAGAGGAAGGAGTACAGGTTATAAAAAATATAGCAACTCACGCCATGTATATACGAAACACTGAAGTACAAACTAGATTAAAGAATAATTCACGGAGTTTTCAGGGCCAATAGTGATTAGAAGTAAATGAGATTGCTTAGTTTCGTTGACGTGATACAAATCCAAACACACGAGATTCATATCATCAATATATCAAAACATAACGATAGATCATTATCTACTCAATTTAATATTTACTTATCCCTTTCTGTGATGTAATTTTGTATCCTACTAATTAGTAATTATCATATGATAACAATGTCTTGGATGCATGGGTTTAAAAAAAGAAAACTACGAAATACATCCCTCCATTTGTTGATCGAGGTGATGCGTGAATCACGTTTTTGAAGAAATAAAAAGAGAAGATTTTTCTCCAAGCGTGGCCCAACAGATTTTAGGACACACTGACTCATCATTGTCCTCCAGTCTAGCAACACCGTTTATCCCCCGATGCCTCCACTGAATTGAGTGATTTTGATCGATAGCGGACTCTACTATGATATGAGAACCATAGAAGTCCATCAAAAAAACAACTCCTTATGATTTCATTCAGTGACGTTTTGGGGATAGGGGTGCAAACGGATCAGATACGGTTAGAATGTGATACTCAGCATTTGGTGTATGTTTACCAATTATGGATATAGATACAAATTCAGATACATCACGATTATAGAAAAATTTATATCTATATCTGCTAAAATCAGATGTTGATATGGATATACATTTGGATGTACATGTATATACAAAACGGATATGAGAAAACTGCATAATATTGGGGGGGAAAATACAGTTTATATGATACAAGCGAGTTCAACAATATGTTCGATGTATCCGAAAGCTAAGATTAATCTCTTGATCATCAAAATTAACCTCAAATCCATTAACAAGGTTGGGGAAAGCGAAAAGCGGAGTGAAACGGCAAGATATCGCTTAGACTTTTTGGGTCTTAAGCCAAAAAAAGCACCAAGTCAATTTTTTTATTTTATAAATAAGGACAAAAATTCAAAAAATAAGAAAAAATCAGGAAAAAAAATCTGAAAATTATAAAACAAGCAAAAATTGAAGGAAAAAAATTCTACAAATGCATGTAATTTTTATATAGATCCTAAGTATGAAACAGATGTTTACCAATACCTAAATTCAATAACATAATATTAACAGAATACCATATTCACCATAATGTGATAAACTAACATTTAGTGGACTATGCCCATCAAATAGTCAACAAGTTAATAATTAATATAAATTATCAAAGGAGAAAGTTTTGGTAGCTGATATTTTGGGTTTAGTAACCTTTTTGGGCCACTTTTCGTGTCGTGTCCGCTTTTTGGGGGGGGGGGCGCTTTTTCAAGTGGAAAGTGGCTAAGCACCAAAATGCTTAAGCGACCGCTTAAGTGCGGTTTTTTAAACATTGTCCATTAATCTAAGGACTAAAGCAATTTGTAGCTGTGTGATCAACATGTATTTGGATATTATGGATACGAATCCAGATATTTCACTATACATCTGTATTTGTAATCATATCCTATTGGATGTGGATATTAGTAACCATATTTATATCCTAACTGATAAAGACATAGAGCATATCAGCGGATACAGATATTTTTTTTAAACCCTTTGGAGAGTGTCCATAATGTCTATATATCTTTTTCATTTCTTAGGTTACTTTAATACTGTAGGCATCAAAAATTGCTGAAGAACCTCAAATATGACTAAATCATGAGAAGATCGAAGGACAACGTCGTCGAAATCTCAAAAAGTCAACACATGGAGATATTATGTCTCGCTACAGTGCGAGACACTTGGTTGTGTCTCGCTACGAGCGAAACACTTGTTTGTGTCTCGCTGTTAGCGAGACACTTGTGTGTGCCTCGCACGAGCGAGACACCTTGATGTGTCTCGCTGTTAGAGAGACACTTGTGTGTGCCTCGCACGAGCGAGACACCTTGATGTGTCTCGCTATAGGCGAGGCACTTACTTGTGCCCCGCCAAATGCGAGACACCCAGAATACTTAAACGGGCTCTTGAAGGGTCTAAATCAATGCTGATGGGGCCCACTTGACTTTATAAAAGCAAAGAGACGCTCAGATACTTTAATGGGCGGTTACATAAAAAATACCACTAGGCGGATTTTAGGGCATTTAATCGCGCCTTAAAGCAACAAACCGCTACAACAAATGAAGGACGACGACGTCGCCACGGCCGAGGTAGTTTATACCGCCGCCGCCAACAGGCAGCCGACATCGCCGCCAGCCGAAGCGAGGCAAAGATAGCCGAGGCGCCAGCCGCCGCTTAACCGCAAATGTGGAGCACTTATGACTTGTGTTTCTTCGAGGGCACGCTTCCCAAGGACTATAAATACCCCCTACATCCACTTGGGCCGGGATCGCATTTTGGCAATCGAGATCAAAGAAATCGAGCTTTGCAAGGAGAGAGAGAGAATCCAAGCTTCCAAAGTTCAAGAACACGATCCACACGGAGATTCCTCGAGTTTAAGCTTTGACTTATTCTTGAGAAGAGTAGATATCTTACTTTGCTAAGATATTTGCTTAAGTTCTTGTTTCCTTTGCGAAGCATCAACTAAACCCCGTCGATTCGACGATCGCTGCTCGGTGGTCCACGGATTACGCGTCCCCGGCACAGGAAAAGTCCCACAAAAACAGGAGATCTACACTTGTAGTATCTTTTGTTCGAGTTTGTGAGAGAGTTACTGAAATTTCTTTGTAACTGAAAATTAAGGTGTAATTTTCTTAAGTTTTGTAATGGAAATGACAAAGAAATCAACTTTCGACCCAAACACGATGGCGACCACAGTGGGAGCCAACGGTCTCGAGCCCGAGATCGTTGTGTCGCAGCCTTGCAGCGATCAAGCCGACCTTATGGTCGATGGACTGGATTATTTCTTCGATCAAGCCAAGTTTGAAGAATATCTCTCCTCTTCCTCATCGAAGTCCTCCTCACCCCGCAAACATCGGAGGATCTCATCGCCTAAGAGGGAGGTTCGTTTCACAGATGCTAACGATTCTCGCTCGCTATGACGGAGGCGATTTCCTCTCAACAACACCCCGTGGATTTCAAAGCCGGAGCTCGCCAATTTGACTCCTTTCGAAGAAGGAGTCATTCAACAAGATTCAACCGCTCGACGAAGAGGGCTCGCCGAGACAACGCCAAAAGATGGCCCGACAACTTGCAAAGGCCATGGAATCAACAGACGGAGTTCATTACAACACGAACCCGCTGCGGATCGAGGCGCCGCCAGTTACAACGCCAACCTCAATCCGACACTCCTCTCAAGGAAGAATGGGTTCTCGCCAAAAGGACCCGATTGACAAGGAAGGAGCGTGCCCAAAGCGCCGTGGCACGCTGCTCATGCACGCGCATTGTTCGCAAGGCGCAAGAATCTAAATCAACCAAGGAATCAACTCAAAATCACAAAGTTTGGGTCCCAAGTCAACGCTAAAATTGGTTTCAAGAGTCCGCCGCCGTAATTCTTCACCGAGATAGCTTCGAAGCCAAGTAGCGACAGTTTAAGCCGCCAAGGCCAATGAAGTAAATCGCTCGCCGCGAAGCGACAGTCAACCGCCGCCAAAAGCGAGGCACCTTCCATGCCTTAGCGAAAATTTGACATTTCCGCCTTTCTTCCGCTTCTCGGTGAGGTATCAACCGTTAAGTCCGGAATCCGTTAACCGGTGTTTAATCGCCTTGGTCCACACCGGAAATAAAGGCAAGGTACCAATGAAGAAACGGTTGAGTTACCCCGTCCGTAAGAGTCCCGAGCAAGCCGAAATATCTCGTGTCTCCGTAATTCCAATTGCATCTCGCTTGAGCATCCCGAAGGGTCCGCGAGTCTACTAAAGGGAAGAACTCGAGGCGTGTGATTCGTGAAGTCACAAGAGATGATAAAACACTTGTGATTTGTACCAAGACAACTTCAGCGGATGAAGTTAAAACATCAAAAGTGCTTTCCAGGTCGAATGATCGACGCCACCAAAAGAAGACGTGTCCTCCAGTTAAGGACAACGTTACACTTGGGGGTGAAAGTACAACCAGTGACAAGCCACATCAACTGTGTCATCAGGCTGGGGGTAGTAACACACGAAAGAGAACGATTGATGAAATAAATTGTTCTTGCTCGTGTGCACAACTAATCAAGACGTTGTTATCAGGATGTGCCTGTTCCGAGTCAAACGCTCAATCACAAAGAGCTTCAGTATTCGAGAGGCTTTCCCTGCCAGCAACGGAAGATTTGAAGACGGAGTCAAGGCGACCCCGAAGAAAGAGAAGATCTACCATTCGAACAGATGAACTTCCTGAAGTTACTATTAACATGGTAAACAAAGGGAAAGGACTGGCGACGGATGCAGATCCTGACTTTACCCCTGGAGGAAAAGTTGGGTCTCAGATTTCCCAGAGATTGTCCCGATTGCAATTGCGAGCTACGCGACGCATTGACTATAGAAGAATGCATGAAGGAGAGTCATCCGAAGATGAAGTTTCCGACGCCTGCTCAGCAATAGCTTCAGACGGTACTGTTTCAAGTATGAGTCGTCACCGTAGGGAGGCTTTTACCATTACTCCCGATGTCCTGGCTCAAATGTTACAAGAAGCCTTAGCCAAGCAAAGAGAAGAGCTTAAGGCCGAAATGAGAACAGAGATGGAGCTAGCCATGCAACAGATGAGGGAGTTGCAAACCCATACCTGCACACCCTGGGTCCACTCAACAGCCTGGATCTAGTCAACAAGGTGGAGCTATCAATCATGATACCCATAATGTCAAGACAAGGATTCGAGATAGATGAACACATTTATGCCGATAAACCTCCTAAGAAAAAGGTGTTCGCTACCCAAAGCGGAAGTGTTCCAATTCCTCTTACTGGGAATCATCCAAAACAAGGCGAGGGTGAAAATGAAAAGATGAAGGAGCTTGAAGGCAAAATTAATGCTTTAATGATCGCCACGAGGTTAAGAAGACCTAATCCCGTGTCCATATCCGAGAGTGGGATTCAATCCCTTACCCACCGGGTTCGGTTTGATTAATTTCACACCTTTTGACGGGAGGGGTTCGCCACACAAAGACTTAATCTATTTCAAATCTCACTTGGGGTGATCTCGAAATGAGCCTTTGATGATTCGGTCATTCGTCGGTGATTCTTCAGCTTTGATTGGTATCGAAGACTCAAAGCCGGAGCATCAACTCAAAATCACAAAGTTTGGGTCCAAGTCAACGCTAAAATTGCTCAAGAGTCCGCCTCGCAATTCTTCACCGAGATAGCTGGAGCCGCTTCGCTAGCAGACAGCTTTGCCGCCGCCAACAATGGTATAAATCGCTCGCTCAGAAGCGAGACAAGTTCAACTCGCCAAAAGGCAGCCTTCCATGCCTTAGCGAAAATTTGACATTTCGCCTTTCCGCCCTACCGAGGTATCAACCGTTAAGTCCGGAAACTGCTAACTTCAAGTTTAATCGCCTTGGTCCACGCTCGAAATAAAGGCAAGGTACCAATGAAGAAACGGTTGAGTTACCCGTCCGTAAGAGTCCCGAGCAAGCTGAAATATCTCGTCTCCGTAATTCAATTGCATCTCGCTTGAGCATCCCGCAAGGGTCCGCGAAGTCTACTAAAGGGAAGAACTCGAGGCGGTGATTCGTGAAGTCACAAGAGATGATAAAACACTTGTGATTTGTACCAAGACAACTTCAGCGGAAGTTAAAACATCAAAAGTGCTTTCCGTGTCGAATGATCGACGCCACTAAAAGAAGACGGTCCTCCAAGCAGGACAACGTTACACTTGGGGTGAAAGTACAACCGCGACAAGCCACATCAACTGTGTCATCGTGTCGTAGTAACACACGAAAGAGAACGATTGATGAAATAAATTGTTCTTGCTCGTGTGCACAACTAATCAAGACGTTGTTATCAGGATGTGCCTGTTCCGAGTCAAACGCTCAATCACAAAGAGCTTCAAGATTAGAGGCTTTCCCAAAGAACGAAGATTTGAAGACGGAGTCAAGGCGACTCCAGAAAGAGAAGATCTACCATTCAACAGATGAACTTCCCGGTTTATTAACATGGTAAACAAAGGGAAAGGATCATGACGGATGCATCCCGACTTTACCCCCGGAGGAAAAGGTCTCGATTTCTGAGATTGTCCCGATTGCAATTGCGAAGCTACACGCATTGACTATAGAAGAATGCATGAAGGAGAGTCATCCGAAGATGAAGTTTCCGACACCGCCAAGAATAGCTTCGTGACGGCATCGCTTCAAGTATGAGTCGTCACCGTAGGGAGGCTTTTACCATTACCCCATGTCCCCGCTCAAATGTTACAAGAAGCCTTAGCCAAGCAAAGAGAAGAGCTTAAGGCCGAAATGAGAACAGAGATGGAGCTAGCCATGCAACAGATGAGGGAGTTGCAAACCCATACAGCTGCACAACCTGGGTCCAGTCAACAGCCTGGATCTAGTCAACAAGGTGGAGCTATCAATCTTGATACCCATAATGTCGAAGACAGTGATTCGGAGATAGATGAACACATTTATGCCGATAAACCTCCTAAGAAAAAGGTGTTCGCTACCCAAAGCGGAAGTGTTCCAATTCCTCTTACTGGGAATCATCCAAAACAAGGCGAGGGTGAAAATGAAAAGATGAAGGAGCTTGAAGGCAAAATTAATGCTTTAATGATCGCCACGAGGTTAAGAAGACCTAATCCCGCGGTCCATATCCGAGAGTGGGATTCAATCCCTACCCGCCGGGTTCAGTTTGATTAATTTCACACCTTTTGACGGGAGGGGTTCGCCACAAAGACTTAATCTATTTCAAATCTCACTTGGGGTGATCTCGGAAATGAGCCTTTGATGATTCGGTCATTCGCTTCGTACCTTCTGGGAGCTGCTTTGATTGGTATCGAAGACTCAAAGCCGAGCATTAACTGCTGGAATGACATGGAAAGCTCTTTTCTCGAACTTTGATGATGACAAAGTTTCCATTGGAACTCTCCTAGAAGCGAAATGGGGAGACAATTGACACCTTCTGCCGCTCCGAATAAAGCTATGAATTGCGTGAGATCCAACCATGAAGAGTTCATTTTGAAGACTTGCCACAACAATCTTTCTATAGAATTGTTGGAAGTCATGGGGTTGCACCACCAACCACTTGGAAAGAATTGAAACTCAACGGTGAAGAAGCGTAACGGTTCATCAGAGAAAGAAGAATGAGAGAGGTGAACCCACAACGTTCCCTCCAAACCAATTTTGTGCCCCGTGGCAAAGGAAAAGGCAAGCCAATGCCGTTGAAGCAAATCGCATTCCAACAAAGAACAACGCCACAACAAAGAAGAACCGCAATTGAGGTTTCAACAAAACCTCAAGAATTGCGTAAGGCTCGGATGCTAGGTTCCAAAAGAGCTATACTTTCAAAGAGGAAGAAGTGCCAATTATCTTCAAATACCTCGATAACAACAAGATCAAATTGCCTCCAATCACAAATCAAGAAGAGGCTAACAAGACCTCGGACCCCAAGTATTGTGCGCACTACGTATGGGTCCATCATCCCACCAAGAGTTGTTTTGTTCTTAAAGATAAAATTCAAGCTCTAATTGATGCGAATCATAACGGCGAAGAAGGAGAAGAAAGTTGGTTCAAATATGGTGGCTATCAACTTTGGATCTCTACCGCCCATGTCATATTTACAGAAGATTGTCCCTGAGGTTGAAGTTAAAACTGTTAATGATGATCCGCATGGGCAACGTCAGAAAGGATTGGTATCATACATACCCTAACGGCCGGCATCGTGGATTCATCCAGATCTTCTTCAAGATGAGCAATGGACGGGTTCTTCTTCAACACGGAAGTCCAAGCGTAAAGGCAAGCTCTGTGCTCATATTTCGGCAATTCCGGAAGAGGGTGATGAAAAAGCTCCAACTCTTTCGTCATCTGAAAATGAACATGAAGTTCTCGTGACAGAAGGTAACCCAGCTTATGCTACCAGAAGTGGGCATAAATTCAGTTATCAATACCCCGAGAATTCCGATTCGAATGCCAAAACTCTAACGGAACTGGGGGTGGCAATGACTCCACCCACACAATCTGAAAAGCAGCAGGAAGTAGCCAATGAGGATATAACCAAGCGTAAAGATAAACAACCTCAAGAGGTGCAAGTCCCGAGGCAGTCCCGATTTAATCATCCAATTAGGAGGGACAAACCGGGAAGTTCAGGCTCATCATATCGTTTCGACGTTATGACTCAGTTGGCCAACATTCCAGCAAGGATAACTCTTTACGAGTTACTACGTCTTTCTAAAGAGACTAGAGAAGCCTTACAGGAAGCTTTAGCTGATTCAGAAACTTTTATCACTCAAGTCAAGCAGGTTCCGGAGAAAACCGAACACTGCAACTTGGCAGCAACACAATTCCCTTGCATAACCTTTACCCGAGAGGATATGCAGGTGAAAAATTCGAAGCATGACAGGCCATTATATTTCACTGGGTACATTGGCTCGATTGCTGTCAACAGGATTCAAGTTGATCCTGGATCTGCAGTCAGCATTATGCCACTCCGGTTGATGTATCATCTTGGAATTCCGGCTAGCAAGTTGGCTTCTACAGGCACGGTGATTTATGGATTTAATACCAGCGGGTCCAGACCTTTGGGTAAAATCCGGATAAAGTGCCAGCTTGGAGATCTCAAATCTGAGGTTACATGCTATGTAATCGATGCAGAGACTTCATATAACCTACTATTAGGTCGACCTTGGATCCACGGTAGCCTTATAGTCCCATCCACATTACATCAGTGCTTGAAGTATGTCGACACTGATAATGTGGTCAAGACGGTGGTCGCGGATAAGCAACCATTCAAGGGGTTAGAAAATTATTTTACTGACTCTCTTTTGTATGGTGCTGAATCCGATACTGAACCATCGGCCCAGGGTACGGACAGCGGTAATGAAGCTGATACCGGTAGGGCTCGACACGATGGAAGCATTGTATTTAATGACATCGAACCTCTTGTAATCGATCTTGACGGATCTGAATCGTCAGGAGAAAGTTGTAACTGGCAGCTTGCCGATGAACATATAATAAATGGTGATTTAGAGTATGTACATAGTGTTGATACTGTAATGCAGGTATTGTACAGGGATCATGATGTACATGTACCGCTCTCGTCGTTGAACCAGGTGAAGAAATGCCTTCAAAGTTCGACGGGATCAACATTCCTCCTTCCTTTGAAAGATGCAAAGCAAACAATCTTTGGAAAAGAAAGAAAATCTCCACCACAAGATTATTGTGAGGAATCTGAAGATAGCAACGATGATCCGTGCAAACATTTTTCCAAATATAGCTCACAAGCGCACCATTACATGAAAAAATGGGGATATAACCGTTCACGGACCCGGTCTTGGCTTCGACGCTGTGTTCGATTCCGCCGACCTCTCATGTTCAAGGAAAGCCCGATCGTTATTATGAATATAAAAGGGATTCTTGACTTAGTAGAAGATCAAAATAGGGTTTGGGAAGGTTTGAGAAGATTTGAAGTTTAGAAGGCGGGGTCGAATGGGGTTAAAACCCTAAGGGGTTTTTATACGACCGCTTATTCGCAGGTAGTCCAATCGCCCGCCAAGCGAGGCAAGTCAAACCGCCCGCTCAAGCGAGGCAAGTCAAACCGCCCGCTCAAGCGAGGCAAGTCCAACCGCCTCGCTCAAACGAGGTAGTCCAGCCTCCAAGCGAGACAACATTAACCACCATCTTTGAACAAGATACTTCAGATTGCCTCGCCGCTTCAAGTGGGACAATTCCAGATATTGATAATTATTCTCTGCATGGGATTCAAGGCAGTATATTCAAGACAAATTGGTTCCATACTACATACAGAAGCTTTCCTGGAAATCTGATATTCAGAAAACCAGACGACGCTTTTTCTCTGAATGATTCCCAAGGCATTCAATGCAACCCAAGTGGTGACTTTCAAGATGAAGATGATTAGTCCAAAATCGACTTCGACATTTCAATTCATTCAAATACAAATGCAACAGTTATTGATCCCAAAATATGGTCACGACGCGTAGCCAGGGTTCGAGAAACTGAAGCAAAACACGGGCCTCTTCTACAAAGTTCAACGACAAAGTAAGAGATCTTATCCAAAGTATTCCGCACTTTGGGTAAAATCCGGATAAAGTGCCGCCTTGGAGATCTCAAATCGAGGTTACATGCTATGTAATCGATGCAGACTTCATATAACCTACTATTAGGTCGACCTTGGATCCACGGTAGCCTTATAGTCCCATCCACATTACATCGCTTGAAGTATGTCGACACCGATAATGTGGTCAAGACGGTGGTCGCGATAAGCAACCATTCAAGGGTTAGAAAATTATTTTACCGACTCTCTTTGTATGGTGTCAATCCGACATCAACCATCGCCCGTGGTACGGACAGCGTAATGAAGCCGATACCGAGGCCGGGCGACACGATGGAAGCATTGTATTTAATGACATCGAACCTCTTGTAATCGATCTTGACGGATCTGAATCGTCAGGAGAAAGTTGTAACTGGCAGCTTGCCGATGAACATATAATAAATGGTGATTTAGAGTATGTACATAGTGTTGATACTGTAATGCAGGTATTGTACAGGGATCATGATGTACATGTACCGCTCTCGTCGTTGAACCAGGTGAAGAAATGCCTTCAAAGTTCGACGGGATCAACATTCCTCCTTCCTTTGAAAGATGCAAAGCAAACAATCTTTGGAAAAGAAAGAAAATCTCCACCACAAGATTATTGTGAGGAATCTGAAGATAGCAACGATGATCCGTGCAAACATTTTTCCAAATATAGCTCACAAGCACCATTACATGAAAAATGGGGATATAACTGCATTACCGGACCGTCTTGGCTTCGGACGCGGTGTTCGGATTCCGCCTCGACCCTCTCATGTTCCGAAGGGAAAGCCCGATCGTTATTATGAATATAAAAGGGGATTCTTGACTTAGTAGAAGATCAAAATAGGGTTTGGGAAGGTTTGAGAAGATTTGAAGTTTAGAAGGCGGGGGGTCGAATGGGGTTAAAACCCTAAGGTCGGGTTTTTATATACCGCTTATTCGAAAGCAGGCAGGTCCAACTGCCCCGCTCAAGCGAGGCAAGTCAAACCGCCCCGCTCAAGCGAAGCAAGTCCAACAGCCCCGCTCAAGCGAGGCAAGTCCAACCGCCCCGTTCAAACGAGGTAGGTCCAGCCTCCTCGCTCAAGCGAGACAACATTAACCACCATCTTTGAACAAGATACTTCGATTGCCTCGCCGCTTCTTCAAGTGGGACAATTCCGGATATTGATAATTATTCTCTGCATGGGATTCAAGGCAGATATTCAAGACAAATTGGTTCCATACTACATACGAAGCTTTCCGAAATCGATATTCAAAACCGTGACGACGCTTTTCTCCTCAATGATTCCCAAGGCATTCAATCGCAACCCAAGTGGTGACTTTCAAGATGAAGATGATTAGTCCAAAATCGACTTCGACATTTCAATTCATTCAAATACAAATGCAACAGCTATTGATCCCAAAATATGGTCACACGACGCCAGAGCCGTGGTTCGAGAAACCGAAGCAAAACACGGGCCTCTTCTACAAAGTTCAACGACAATGTGGCGGCAAGATCTTATCCAAAGTATTCCGCACTCTTCGATAAAATACGAGGAGTCCGAAAACTTTGGAGGGGGTATCTGTAGGCATCAAAAATTGCTGAAGAACCTCAAATATGACTAAATCATGAGAAGATCGAAGGACAACGTCGTCGAAATCTCAAAAAGTCAACACATGGAGATATTATGTCTGCTTCGGTGAGACACTTGGTTGTGTCTGCTGGCCGAAACACTTGTTTGTGTCTGCTGTTAGAACACTTGTGTGCCTCGCGACGAAGCGACACCTTGATGTGTCTCACGTTAGAGAGACACTTGTGTGTGCCTCGCGACGAACAGACACCTTGATGTGTCTCGCTATAGCAGGCACTTACTTGTGCCCCGCCAAATGCGAGACACCCGTAATACTTAAACGCTCTTGAAGGGTCTAAATCAATGCCGATGGGGCCCACTTGACTTTATAAAAGCAAAGAGACGCTCGATACTTTAATGGGCGGTTACTGGCGAAAATGAAAATGATGCGTAGAGGCATTTAATGCGTGCGGCAAAAGCGTGGCCGTTACAAGCGGTGAAGGGACGACGCCTTACCGCCGGTCCCGGTGGCGTAATACCTCATGGCCGGTAGAGGCGTGGCTCGCCGGTGCCGAAGGCGACATAAATGGCGACTCGAGCTGCGTATGCTTACAAATGTGGAGCACTTATGACTTGTGTTTCTTCGGAGGGCACGCTTCCCAAGGACTATAAATACCCCCTACATCCACTTTGGGGATGCATTTTGGCAATCGAGATCAAAGAAATCGAGCTTTTGCAAGGAGAGAGAGAGAATCCAAGCTTCCAAAGTTCAAGAACACGATCCACACGAGATTCCTCGAGTTTAAGCTTTGACTTATTCTTGAGAAGAGTAGATATCTTACTTTGCTAAGATATTTGCTTAAGTTCTTGTTTCCTTTGCGAAACATCAACTAAACCCCGCCGATTCGACGATCGGCTCGGTGGTCACGGATTCTGGTCCGCGGAAAAGTCCCACAAAACAGAGATCTACACTTGTAATATCTTTTGTTCGAGTTTGTGAGAGAGTTACCGAATTTCTTTGTAACTGAAAATTAAGGTGTAATTTTCTTAAGTTTTGTAATGGAAATGACAAAGAAATCAACTTTCGACCCAAACAAATACACGGTATTTTGTCATTTTCTCCCTTTGAGATTTTGTATTTTTAATGGTTTTCTTTCGAATGAGACTACATGGGTAATATTACGGGCGTTAAAATATTTGTAAATTCAGATATACCTGAATTTTTATCTATTAGGATAGAAATATGGATACAAAATATCCACATGTACATAATGATTGAGCCAGAATTCATAATAGTGATTTGATCTTGAGAGATGACAGTAATACTGGTAAATTCTTGGAGTATTAGCTTCGTTTTAGATTGTTCCATTGATTCCTTAACACCATCTCCAATTGGGTTTGGCATTTATTATATTTAGTTGAGTAAAGATCTATCGATTTATTAACCAATGGAATACAATTTGTAGATTTTCTAGTTGTTGATCTATTGAAGGTGGAGCTTTCACAAATTCTGCACCATTGTGCTTTTTGTATACGCTCGTGAATGGAAGTGGCAGAACAAGAGAACTCCACTCCTGTATCTACAAACTTTTCTATACTCTATTAATTTGGGTTCCTTTTTCCTTCATTAATGTCAACCAGCAGAAATTGATGCTAGCTTTTAAGATTTGATGATTTTCCTGAAACAATAGATGATACTAACGGAGGAACTGTGCTGTTTCTTTTTCTTTTCCTATTTTCCTTTTTTTACTTTTTGCTTGTACCATATGTAGAGTTGAACTCTTACAGTTGAAAATATAGTAAAAACATAGAGCAGAATTCTTCTTTGGTCCGATTAAATTCTTTTTAATCTATGCAATTGCAGACTACTTTGCAATCGCAGACTACTTTGCAATCACCGGTCAATTGGAGAAGGGGTGGAGAATTAGTTTTGGAGAAGAACAAAGAAAGAACATGCTAAGCTCGCCTCTGCTTGGCTGCAGCTGAACCTGACTCCTGCTTTGTGGACCTTTACTACAGAACGGGAGTGTGGAATTTCACTAAACCAGTACTCTCCTTGACTGAGCAACGCTTTCCTGTAAACAACTAGTATATGGAGACCAACAAGGTCTTGGGTTTGGGTAACTTCATCACTCGAGTTATAGAGTTCCAAGATGACATATGATACATGTTTCTAACCTGAACAAAACATCTTAAGTGTTTCTAATCTGAACAAAACATGATAACAGAGATATAACAGTACACAAAATGTTCACTTCAGAAAAAGGTAATACATCACAATGATGGTACATATTAAGCTCATTTTTAAGATGAAAAAATGAGATACATTTGCATGATAATGCACCGCGGTAGCTGTTGGCTATTTGAACAATTTCCTAAATCCATTGAGTATAGTTAGGGCTCTCAATTCACCTTTTCTCATGTCCCTCAGCCTTCTTCGCAATATCTGCAATGTATGAAACCATTATTACCATATCTGCAACACATGCTATGAAGGAGACATAGGAAAACAAACTAAAGGAATCTGATCCAAAAATGAAAATCAAGAAGAAAGTGTTCAATGGCTGAGCCTCCACAATAATATACAAAAAGAAAATACCCCAATCTAGTGCGAATCAAATTAAGTTTCTGTTTCCCCAATATGCAAAATGATCCAAACGAAATGCAAACCAAATTGAGCTTCTGTCTCATACCATTATGTGTTATACCCTGGAAATTACCAAGCCTAATGAAGCCTCAAGAAGCGGCCACGTGTAATAACTAGCCGGCCAACTCACATACATCTGAGAGCACAACCTGGGTGCGAAATCAGCCGACCTATCTCGGGACCCAAATCCAAGACGGAAGGTGTACTCGACCAGGGATCTGCTAGAAGCCCAAATCCGAGACGAAAGATGTTCCCCACTTGGACCCGACACTGAGCGTCTTGAACAGTGGAACGACTTGTCAGCTTCGGTCAAGAGTCACATCACATTTAATGCATGACCAATCAGCAGCCACACTTTGCCGCCTAGGCGCCATCAACATTAATGCATTGTCAGTCCTTATAACCTCTCAAGCCAGAGCCTTCAAAGCTCCTTAGACCGCGCCAGTACTTCAGTAGCCTTAACACTGTTGTAAGGGCGACTCGTCCAACCAGTTGCCGGCAAGTGTAAAGCATGGTCTAACCCATCACTGCACAAACCCGGCCAAATACCAACGTGCCCCCGTAAATCCTCTATAAATAATGGTAACTTCAACCATACTAATGTATGCACTTTTACACACAAAAAGTCAACAAGGCTATACTTTATTTTTCTCTTCAGATTAATCAGATCAATCACTAACTTGAGCGTCGGAGGGCACACCAGAGGAAACAACCTCCGGGGCCTCTAACCTCTGCTACATATGCAGGGAATTACAACTCAAGATCTCCAACAGGAACAATCAGCTATCAAAGGAGGTTAAGGGACCCCAAGATCATCCTTACCTCTCCTAGACCACACATCAACTTTCCGACATCAACAGTTAGGCGCCCACCGTGGGGGCCTTTTTTCTCCTTTTGAGAAAATGGTTGATCTTCAGTTCCAAACTGTGGAGAAACAATCGACTCCGACTACATCACTCATGCCCAGTTGTATAGAACCACCAAAAAAGGTCACTCGATCTCTTCGGCTTTGGCTCGCTTCATTCACGAATGAGCTTTTTAGCCACACCTTTCCTCTCAACCTCCTGTCGCCTGTCATCCCTCTCTATGAAAGCGGACGCCAGCGACAAAAGCGAGGAGAGCGAATCAGGTAAACTATTCCCCAAAAGAGCCTCTTTTCACTAATTTGTGAGAACTTGCAGAACGGCCCACAAAGCTTCCACGGGAGAGACCCCATCCAGGGTAGCACATGGAGTGGGAGCGATCATCCAAGTAGAAATTGTCACTACTCAAGAACCACGCCAATTCGATGAAGAAGCCCACAATTTCCAAATAAACGGTCAACCCCACCCAGAGTAAAGCAAACTCGTCGATTGCTAGCCATCGACCATCAGCGCCACCGCCCGACATCACGATAGCCAAGCCCTCATCATGGCAAGCTCGTCGTTAGCTCGAAGGAACCTTGCGCTATCATCAAAGAATCTAACCCGAGGACGTACGTGGCGCAAAGCTAAGAGGAAAGGGTCTTAGGACATTCACAAAATGTAAAGCATTTCAAGAGACACTTACAACAAATATAACTGTAAGACCTCTTTAAAAGTAAAAAATGCTTCGCCTTTTCACTAATCTACGTGCAGCTCTTTCGAACTCAATCTTCATCAACTCGACCAACGTCTCTTAAGCCATTGGTGTCTTTTCAGAGTAAACCCAAGGTACGTACCACAGCCGTTGGTGTCTTTTCAGAATAAACCCAAGGCACGAACCAAGACCTTGGTATCATTCTCACGGGTAAAACCAAGGCACAGTGCAAAGTCCTTGCAACTCGATCTTCATTAGCTTGACCAAGGCCTCCTAAGCCCTTAGTGTCTTTTCAGAGTAAATCCAAGGCACGAACCAAGACCTTGGTATCGTTCTCACGAGTAAAACCAAGGCATGGCGCAGAGTCCTTGCAACTCGATCTTCATCGACTCGGCTGGCCAAGGCCTCCTAAACCTTTGGGGTTTTCTCAAAGTAAACCCAAGGCACGAAACATGCCCTAGGTATTGTTCCCACATGTAAAACCAAGGCACCTCGTCGGATCGCTTGAGACCAATAATGTCCTTGGTATCAGTTTTCAAGTGTAAACCCAAGGCACGATGCAGAGCCCTGGCGACTCGGTTCTCATCGACTCGTCGAAGGCATTCAAAAACCTTGGTATCGGTTGTCAAGAGTAAACCCAATGCACCACGCAGAGCCCTAGCAACTCGGTTCTCATCGACTCGTTCAAGGCATTCAAAGTCCTTGGTATCGGCTTTCAAGTGTAAACCCAAGGCATGGCAAGAAGCCCTTATGACTCGGTCTTCATCGACTCGTTAGGCATTCAAAATCCTTGGTAATGGTTTTTAAGGATAAACCCCAGGCACAATGAAAAGCTGTTGCGGCTCGGCATTCGTTGACCCATCAGAAGCCTCACACAAACCTTAGGTATATAACACCAAGGCATCACTTGGTCTTCACCAATTTATTCAAAAAACGAGAATACTCATGTCTCGGTTCTCACCGACTCGTTCAAAAACATCTCCAAATCAAAGAACAAATGAGAAACAACTCGTAACTAAATGCAAAAGAACGGGTCAATAAAATTAAGTCCATCATTCGTTCGCAAGAGTATTACAGCACCTTTTTACAAGGACTCAATAAACAAAAAAAAGAAGAAACAAAAAGATACATACTCTTCGCAGGGAGCAGAATCTGGAGCAGGGAGCGGGGGCGAACTCGAGTCGAGAGTATCCGGAGGGGGGATCTGCCTGGTCAAACGAAGAGGACGAGCTGGATTCGTCGTCAGAACCTTCGCCCGCATCTTCGTTTGATCCGCCATCGGCCAACTCATACTCCTCCACTATCCCTAGCCCACCTTGCACCTCGAGAGTCTTGAGGACATCGAGGCAGTCAACTACTCGGGAGGGGTATTTAAACCGATCCTCCTTCAACAAGAGCTCGGGAGGGAGTTGTTTATTCAGATAATCGAACCTCGCCTTACAGGCGAGGGCCACCTCAACTTTGCCGAGAGCACCACGACGATACGTCTCGATAATCGCGTTCTCAAAGGCACTCGACTCCAGATGAGCCACTCGGATCTCAAGCTCCTAGACCCGGGCGATAAGAGAGTTGCATTGCTACTCAGCCTCGTGAGCCACTCGGGCAGTCTTCTGTCGGAGAGTCTCCTGAAGAGCCACCTCCTCCTTCAACCTAGCCAGCCCCTCCGAGTCAAGACGAGCCACATAGACCCTCTCAAAGGCTCCTCCTCCCTCCTTTCAGCCAGAACTTTCGATTAGAGATATGCAATCTTCTCATGGTGGGAGTAGCTGAGATCCTCTTTCAGGCCCTTTATCTCCTCTCGAGCCTGCGCAAGATGAGCCGCTCATTGCCAAGAACCTTCGGCGACTGCCTTGAGGTCCTCATCCTTGCAGGCCAGCTCGCGCTCCATCATAGCCTGACTCTTCTTAAGCTCATCAAGCTCACTCCCTTTCGAAGCAGCCAATAGTTCAGCCACCTCTCAAGCCTCCTTGTGCGTCTCTAGCTCAGCCTGGAGCTTATAGAAGAGTTCCCGATATATTTCGAGCCAGCAAAACGACTCAAACTCCAAAAGAGCCCCCCGGGTGAGGTAACTCCTGAGAGCCTCGTGGAGGCGGATCGGGAGTCTCGCTCAGCAATACCTCGTCGCTTGGAAGAAGGAACTGCTCAATAGCTTTGGCTTGATCAGCTCTGAACTCCAAGACCGACCCCCTAGAGTCCATTCGGCACTCGGGAACAAAGAGGTGCTCCTCTGACAACTATCTCTCATAGTTAGGACGGGACTTAGAAGGCCCCATCAAAATCGCCCAGATTCGCTCCCAAGTGCGAGGGGGAAGATTGTCAGTACGATGGGGGAAGGGCGACTCACTGCGCATCAACTGGAAGACCCAAGTGCTCCTCAGCAACCGACTTCTGTACCTCAGCGACCGGCTCCTCGATGGTCGGCTCTTTTTCGGGTCTTCTAGAAGGCCCAAGGCCCTCTCCCAGCTCTGCTAGTGCTCCTCCTTTGGCTCCAATCCCGATCGGGGTCTCGCCTCCTGTAGGCTCCATGACAAGAATATATTCTCCGGCCTCCTGCTCAGGAATCAGATGCGAAGAACAAACCTCCACCTCAATAACGTCGATTGGAGTTTGGAAAGTTTGTGGGGCCGAAACCCCACTAATTTTCTCGGGTGCGGCCTCAACCTGCCCGGGTGCAGCCTCAACTGCCTCATCTCCGAGAGCGAAGAGCTCCCGCGCACTACCCTCGGCTTAGTGACGACCCTTAGAAGCTGCCTTCTTCCTCTTTCTCTTAGACCCCTCGGCTTGAGCGGGAGATTTACTCAGACCGAGCTTGGCCGCAATCTTAGCTACGGGCTGCTAGCGTAAAGTCTGGAGCTCCCCTGCCTCTAGCTCAACACGCAGACATTTTCGAGGCAAAGAAAAAGAGCCGGCCTAAGAACCCTCTGCAGGCTATTCGTCAATCACCAGAATCGCAGTTCGAGGCCGATCCGCTTCAGTGGCGGGGACAGGTGATATGCCGGCGGCTGGAAGGACATCGTTGTCAAAGAGGTTCTCCCAACACCGAGATCTTTGTAGGCCCGGATACTCTCCAAGCCCCCCGCCTCCACATCCGAGAGCCAAAATCGGGTTGGCACTAAGGACAAAGAAAAACTTCTCCTTCCATCCCTTGTTCGTCTCAGGAATGTTGGAAACCAGTTGGCAACCACCGACTGTCTGCAAGTAAAAATGACCCTCCTTCTTGCCAGCCTTAGCGCACACAAGATGGCCTAAAATACCCAGTGTCGGCTCGACATTCACACGGTGGTAGATGACAAGGCCACTAAAAAAGCAATGGAGTTCAGCTTTAGCTGCGTCGGCGAAACCCCTAAAGCCTTAAAAACCTACTGGAGAAATGGGTGCAACGGCAGACAAAGGCCGTAGTCAAGGTGGTGCCAGTATATCGGCACCAAATTGCAGCCGTGATGATAAACGAACTGTTCCCTCGACGGAGCTGACAGTGTAAAAGCACTGGGGATGTTATAGTCTTGGGGATACTTCTCTAGGCAGCCCGTAAACACCTTCAATTTATACTTCCGCAGCAGATCAACTCTTGCCTCATTGCGAGCAATAGTAGGCTGAGCGCTGGAAGCCATCGGAATAGTCAAGAAAAATGACCGGAGAATAACAAAAGCTTTTGGGAAGAAGATGGGCTCTCGCCAACAGAATAGAAGGTTTACCAAGGTTTGCAAACTAGAGAGAAAAGGGAAGGAGCAGATGTATATATAAGCGGAAGGAGCTGACACATGGCGTAAAATGGATGGCTGACACAACTTACGGGAAATCGCTAACGGTTTTCAAAAAATCAAAGCGACATCTTGTCAAACGAAGCGCCACTCCGTCAAAACTGTTGCACGATCTCCACTGACATCAGAAACGTCAGATCACAGTTGTCTTCTGATAAGGACGGTATAGATCCATAAAGCATGAGATGGTTCATTTTCTCCCAAACTTGGCTTCCCGAGTCCGAGTGAAATAGGGCCAATGTTATACCCTAGAAATTACCAAGCCTAATGAAGCCTCAAGACGCGGCCACGTGTAATAACTAGCAGGCCGACACATACATCTAAGAGCACGACCCGGGTGTGGAGTCAGTCGACCTATCTCACGCCCCAAATCCAAGACAAAAGGCATACTCAACCTAGGATTTGCTAGAAGCCCAAATTCGAGACGAAAGACGTTCCCCACTCAAACCCGGTATTGAGCGTCTTGAACAGTGGAACGACCTGTCAGCTTCGTTAAGAGTCACATCGCATTTAATGTGTGATCAGTCAGCGCCCACACTTTGCCACCCAGTCACCATCAATATTAATGCAATGTCAGTCATTATGACCTCTAGAACTAGAGCCTTCAAAGCTCCTCGGACCGCACCAGTACTTCAGCAACCTTGACACTGTTGCAAGGGCGACTCGTCCAACCAGTTGCCGATACGTGTAAAGCATGATCTAATCCATCACTGCACAAACCCAACTAAATTACCAACGTGCCCCCATAAATCCTCTATAAATAACGGTAACTTCCACCATATTAAAGTATACAATTTTACACATAAAAAGTCAACAAGACTATACTCTATTTTTCTCTTCAGATTAATCAGATCAATCCCTGACTTGAGCGTCGGAGGGCACACCGCAGGAAACAATCTCCGGGGTCTCTAACCTCTGCTTACAGCTCAAGATCTCTAATAGGAACGATCAACCATCAAATGAAGTCACCAAGATCATCCTCACCTCTCCTAACTTTCCGACACCAACATACGGAAGCGTGTAGTATTCTCCGAAGCGAGAAGAGAGAGCTACCAAGATGGAAAAATAACAGATTGTGCAAAATGCAATCGTACAGCTCACACAAAATAGAATAGCACAGGTCGCTAAAGAATACAGCATTATTCAATGATACCGTCTGTCTAAAGAGGAGAGCAATTCAGTATATCAATGTTGGTTAAATACTTACATATTGAGTACGGAATAAGATTCTTCGCTCACTGGTGCATAAATCTGTCGCTAGCTGCTTCAAAAGTAATTTCCGATTGGTATGTTTTGCGCTAGTAGTAATTGGATCAAGAGGGCTACCACCCTGGGAAATGCATAAATTATTATATAAGGAGTTTATGCATGAATTAAGAAGCATATAAATTATATTTGTGTGCTCATGAGCCAAAATGGCATGTATCACTGGACTTATTCACATATTTGCTAAACTTAATACATTAAATGATGAGATAGCCTGAAAGAACAGGATCTGCACTGTGTTTATTTGTTCTGTTAATTGGCAAACTAGGGGAAATCAAAATTTTGAGGATCAATTGCGAGTAAACCCCTATACCATAGCCCACTTTCGGATAGACTCCCAGTAGTTTTATTGTTGCAGATGACCCCCTGAGTAAAATTCTTCTGACTCCTTTTCTATTGGTCAAAAAGACAATTTCTTTTTTCTTTGAGGGTAAAAGAGTCAAAATTCACGGGGAAGTCTATCTACAACAATGGAACTACAAGGGTCTTTGCACAACTCTCAAACTAAGCCATACAGGTGCCCATGAAAAAGTATACACAGCTCCAATATTTTTAGATAAACTTACTATATGTGACTAGAGTAGTTGATGCAACCTCTGCACTACAAAGTAATCTACTTCCAATAAATTAGAAGTCATGAACAGAAAAAAAAATGCCGAGTTAAAGACATGTTGCAAGAGTTTAAAGCTACCCTTTAGAAACAGAAAGTAGTTAGCAATGTAATTTCTGGTAACAATTAATAACTAAAATTTCCAGCAAGATTTAACATACATAATAATAGAAAATCAGAATAAAAATAAGACAGAAGGGGGAAAACACAGTACCTCTAGGAATTTAGTGTATTTTGATATGCTTGACTCGCAACAGTCCAAGATGAATTGTAATGTTTGCTCTTCTAATTCCGGATACATTTTTCCTGACTTACTTTTACTGGAAGCAGCAGCAGCCAACTATAGAGATAGGAGATTCACAAGAAAATATTATAATGAGAAAAACAATTGAAGTTTCTTTGCAGGAAGCTTGAGAAAAATGCAGTCGGAATTAACATATTGTATGTACGTACGTGCATGCGTGCATGGAAAGAATACCTCACTCTGTCTTTGAGAAAGCACATCATGTACAAATGCACCTTTGATCTTCACTAATTAACATATTGTGTTCAGAATATAACGTTTACCACAAGAAGTAACAAACCTAAGTAGGATTATGTTGCTAAGGTTCACTCAATAATTCATGTTTGGTTTAGAAGCATTAAGCTTCCGAGAGTCTCACGGAAACATGATGGCAGCAATATTATCGACTGCGTTATCTCAAAAAAAATCTGGGAGCGAGTGTAGGTCACACTAAATTACTAAAATTTAAAGTTCCATTTATACACTATATAGCATAATTATATTCTTATACTTATATTTTCCCAAAAAAGGAGTTGTCAAACAGGAAAGAAATTCACAAATCTATCAAATTAACGAACCTCGTCAAAATTTTGACTCATATCTGGTGGGCTGACAACAAGGTAGGCATATGCCATCATTTCCAATGGCCAGCCAGTGATCTGCAAAGGAAACCTTTGAGGCCTGCCAAAGTTGAAAAATAATTAATAACTTTTTCCAGAACTTACATTTCCTCCAATATCATAATCAAGTATCAAATATATAGTATCATTATATCTTTCTATCATCACTTTAAGAATTAAAATTAGATATTTTTCAGTTTACATGAATTTACCATTTTGTACAGTAGAACCAATAAGAAAACATCTTTGAAATTATTAAAAGGAATGTTATCATAATCTACTTTATGATCATGAACTACAAAGGTTGAAATTTCTTTTCAAGATTTTCATCCTCGTGTACCTCCTCCATGCGGGTTGTCGTATTACGCCAGAATAGTAGAATAATGATACAGCAAAAATTTCTATGACATATGGTTCAGATAGATTAAATGAGGAACCATGGTTTCATTTTCACTCATAATCAGGATCTAGAAGTCTGATTCTGAAGGAGGCATTTGAAGTCTATGCTCAAATAATTGTACGTGCAAAACAGTATATCTGCATTCATATTCTTTGATAATGAAAAATTGTGGCAGCACTTTATTTTTCTAAAATAAGTCAAATGAGTGGAAGGCAAAGAGGCATTGAGCTAGTATTAATTAATTATATCTTTTCAACGAATAAGATTACAAGATTTAAAAATAATGTCGCAAGAATATATATCTTTAATATCCAACAAAAAGATCATAATGGCAGGGTAGATTTGAATAGCATAATTTTTAAAAAGATTAAGGCTTGGTTTGATAGGGGGTTTGAGGAGAGAAAGTGAGGTGAGGTGAGTTGCAATGAGGTGAATGTTGGGACAAACCCAGGGCCCAATAGAGCAAGATCGCAGCTAAAGTATTGCAGAAGTAATAAAGAACACACAGATTTACGTGAAAAACCCCCTCAAGAAATTGGGGTAAAAACCACGGGCAAAGACAGAAGAATTCACTATGAGGAAAAACTTAGGAGGATTACAATCTCTCTTTACAAGGAGATACTCTCTCTATTATTTTCTCTCACTTCTATATGTAGAGGAGTTGTTGTTTCTGGGATGAGTTTCTGAAGAAGAACTCTAGGCCTATTTATAGCTTTTGGAAAATCACTATTCAAAATATAATAATAATATTTTCCTGTTGCTTTCTGATGATTGCTCTGATGATTTTCTTTGCTTGATCCGTCTCTTCGGTCGTGACCCTCGTGTTGTTTTGTTTTGGCGGGCCCCACGATGGGCCCCACTCTTTGACAATCTCCCACTTAAAGATTTGATTGAGTATCAATCATATCTTCACACCATTCTTTCTATCTTGCCATCTCTATGTTGCTTACGTTTCTGTCAGACCACAAGAGGATCTACACTAAATAAACTTGTCAGTATTGATTGCTTTTGTCAAAAAATCTGCTAGGTTGTCTTTGGTGTGAATTTTCTGCATATCCACGGTTCCTTCCTCCACTTTCTCACGAACGAAGTGGTACTGAACTCGAATGTGTTTGGTCTTTGAATGAAAGGCTGGATTTCTTGCCAAATGCAAAGCACTCTGACTGTCACAAAATAGAAAAATCTTCTTTTGTTCATGGCCGAAGTTCCTCCAAAGACCATCTTCAACCATATCGCCTCTTTACTAGCTTGTGTAGTCGCTACATATTCTCGCTTCGTTGTTGAAGTAGCCACAACCGATCGCAGCTTTGAAACTCCAAATTTCATAACCGCTAGTGCAAATACATAGCCTCGTGGTGGATTTGCTATTATCACGATCATCCGCATAATCGTAATCAACATATCCACCGACAATAAAATCGATCCCCATAACATAATGCAACATCCGAGGTGCCCTTAATGTATCTTAGGACCTCTCTACAAGATTCCAATGCTCTTTACCAGATTCGCCATGTATCGACTAACCACTCCCACCGCTTGTGCAATGTCCGGTCTTGTACAAATCATCGCGAACATCAAACTTCACCGCCGATGCATACGATTTTCGAGACATCTCCATCCTCTCTTCTTCACCGCTAGGACACATATTGGAGGATAATTTAAAATTAATAGGAAGTGGGGTAGAAATTGGCTTACAATCTTGCATGTTGAAACGCCGCAAGATTTTCTTCAAATAATTCTTCCGAAAGCCATATCTTCCTATTATTTCTATCTCGGTGAATTTGCATCCCTAAAATCTTGTTTGCGGATCCTAAATCCTTCATTTCAAATTTCCTAGCCAATTGAGCCTTCAATTCTTTGATACGATCTTTGTTGGGGCCTGCAACCAACATGTCGTCAACATACAACAACAAAATAACAAAGTTCTTTTCGCCAAACCTCTTGAAATATGCACAAGGGTCTGAATTGAGTCTGTTGTATCCAAGGCTCATGATGAATGAATCAAATCTCTTGTACCAACATCTCTACTGCTTTAGACCGCATGCAGATTTGTTTAACCTGCAAACCAAGTTCTCTTTTCCTTTTTCTTCAAAACCTTCTGGTTGGAGCATATAAATTTCTTCTTCAAGATCTCCATGAAGAAATGCTGTTTTTACATCTAACTGTTCTAGATGTAAGTCAAATACAGCGCTCATCGCCAGGACTATTCGAACTGTTGTAAGTCGAACTACAGGAGAAAATATTTCATTAAAGTCAATACCTTCTTTCTGAGCATATCCTTTAACCACCAATCTAGCACGATATCGCTCCACTTGATCATCGCCATTTCGCTTGATCTTGTAGACCCATTTGTTTCCAATGGACTTCCTTCCTTGTGGTAGTGACACAAGTTCCCAAGTCTTGTTCTTGTGGAGAGTTTCGATCTCTTCCTGCATTGCTGTCATCCACAAAGATACGTCTGTACTGTTTACAGCTTCATGGAAAGTTGATGGCTCTCCATCCTCCGTTAGAAGACAGTATGCAACGTTACTCTCGTAATATACCCGAGTGCCAAGCCGGTGGTCTTCTCACGAAGTTGACCTTCGAACTTCTGGATCCTCGGCTTCGACTGGTTCTTGTACATCATGCTCCGGTGCTGCTTCAGAAGAATCTTGATCATTTTCCACCTGAATATCTACAGTCTCTAAGTCCTTCCCTGAGCTGCTTCCTTTCTCTTCTCTTTGCAGTTGGTTCTCTACAAAGATAACATCTCTGCTGATGATAACCTTGTGGGTAGTGGGATCCCACATGCGATACCCCTTCACTCCATCAGCATACCCTAAGAATATACATTTTCTGGATTTTGAATCCAGCTTTGTAATTTCTTGGGCGTTGTACATTACGTACACTGGACTTCCAAATATATGGAGGTTAGAATAATCAGCTGGCTTGCCAGTCCACATCTCCATCGGTGTCTTCAACTGTATTGCGATTGATGGAGATCGATTCACCACATAACAGACGGTTTTTACTGCTTCCGCGCAAAAGACTTTCTCCAGATTTGCAGTAGCCAACATTGCTCTGGTTCTTTCCAACAGAGTTCTGTTCATCCGCTCCGCAACTCCATTTTGTTGTGGAGTATACTGCATCAATTGTCTTTGATGCTTTCTTGCTTGCAGAATGCGAGAAATTCGCCGTCAGTATATTCTCCTCCATTATCTGACCTCAAGCACTTGATCTTCTTGTCAGATTCAAGTTCGACTCGCGCTTTGTAGGCTTTAAAGACTGAGAACACATCCGCCTTCTTCTTGATAGGGTACACCCAACATCTCCGGGAGTAATCATCAATAAAGGACACGAAATACTTCGCACCTCCCATGGATGTTACTGGTGCTTGTCATACATCAGAATGAACTAGTTCCAAAATAGCATTGCTTCTAGAACTCGATGTGTTGAACTTTAGCCGATGCTGCTTGCTCGTAACACAATGCTCACAAAACGGAAGAGCTACCGATTTGAACCCAGGAAGCAGGTTCTGATCGGAAAGAATCTTCAAACCTCGTTCTGACATGTGGCCTAGTTTACGGTGCCACATCATGGTTTCTTCTTCTCCACAGCTGGTTGATGCCACACATGAATCAGCTTCCTGCAGAGTCTCTCCCTTGAGCATGTACAGATTTGCAGCTATCTTTTCTCCTTTGATCACCACAAGCGCCCCTCTAACAATCTTCATGATCCCATTTTCTATATGGGTCTTGCATCCCAGTTCATCTAATTGTCCCAAAGACAATAGATTCTTCTTCAGACCCTTCACATGTCGCACATCTTGAATAGTGCGTATTGTACCGTCAAACATTTTAATTTTAACAATGCCAATACCACAGATCTCCAAAGCATGATCATTGCCCATGAATACAGAACCCCCTGAGATAGGTTCATATTTGTGGAACCATTCCCTCCGGGAGGTCATGTGCCAAGAAGCTGCTGAATCTAAAAGCCAGACATCAGCAAACCTCTTCCTGCCTTCATCAACAGTGTTTGCTCCACTGTATAAGATTTCACCATCGTCTGATGTGCTGACAACGCATCCTTGTGATGTTGATGGCTCTGAAGACTTTTTATCACCACTCTTCTTATTGTGCCAACACTCCGACTTGACGTGCCCCTTCTTGCCACAGTTATAGCATTTGATATGCTTCTTACTCCTTGACTTCGATCTACCACGAGCATGACTCCCACCGGAGCCTCGGTTCCGTTGATCTTCCTCTCGCCACCGATAAGGCCTCCGCTGCGCGAATTTGCTACCGTTTTCTTTGTTCTTGCGCCGATTTTCTTCCTCCGTATCACGGCCGCAACGCCGTCGAAAACTAGCTTCTCCGCAAGGACGTTATTTGTGAGGTTGATGATGAGTTGATCATACGAGTCGTAGACTCAAGTAGAAGCTCCGACGCTCATTCACACTGATTGCATGTCCCAATGTTGTGAGCTGGGAGAACAATGTGTTTAGGGTGTTGATATGGTCGGTCATCGATGTAGATTCCGCCATCCGGAGAGTGTAAAGTCTTCTTTTTAAGAAGATTTTATTGTGCAAGGACTTCTCCTCATATAGCTTTGTTAGAGTATCCCGGATCTCCTTTCTTTGTCTTCTTCTCTTCTATACTTGACAAAGACTCGCCGCCTAATGCCGATGGAGATTTGCAATAGCATTCCCGCCCATCTCGCTCCACTTCTTATCATCTGTGATGTCTCACGGCCTTTCACCGATGGCGCTAGGCAATTATCTTTTCTCAAGATAGCCTTTATCTTCAACTTCCACAACGAAATTACTCCCGCTGAATTTCTCGATCTTAAAATTCTCGAACTTTCGCCATTGCTTCTACCACGACGGTAACTCCTTACTATCTCACGTAAACAAGACTGTATTTGTGAACAAGACCGTATTTGTGAACAAGACCGTATTTGTGAACAAGACCGTATTTGTGAACAAGACCGTATTTGTGAACGATGCAGGTATTCGTGAATAGTGCCCAGTGCCTTTCAGAGAGTAAATGATATCTAGTTTATTTTCTGATGTGAAGGATCCACCTTTGGTGGCAGCCACAGAGCATACGATAAGCAGATATAAATACCCTAAGTTAGGCTCTGATACCACTTGTTGGGACAAACCCAGGGCCCAATAGAGCAGGATCGCGGCTAAAGTATTGCAGAAGTAATAAAGAACACACAGATTTACGTGGAAAACCCCCTCAAGAAATTGGGGTAAAAATCACGGGCAAAGATAGAAGAATTCACTATGAGGAAAAACTTAGGAGGATTACAATCTCTCTTTACAAGGAGATACTCTCTCTATTATTTTCTCTCACTTCTATATGTAGAGGAGTTGTTGTTTCTGGGATGAGTCTCTGAAGAAGAACTCTAGGCCTATTTATAGCTTTTGGAAAATCACTATTCAAAATATAATAATAATATCTTCCTGTTGCTACAGTGATTGCTACAGTGATTTTACTGTAGCAGTCACGTCTCGCTTTCGGTGCAGCCGCCCTCGTGTTGTTTTGTTTTGGCGGGCCCCACTCTTTGACAGTGAAGGGATGGACATCTCTTCTAGCCTTGAGGGAGAGTGAGGGGAGGTGGATCATTTTGTAGTTCACCTTCTCTCTCCTCGTGTCCTCCCAAATTGGGAGGATTTTTCTCCCTCTAGATTTCCAGTTCATTTTGCATTATCTCTCTCCTTATCTCACCTCACCCACCTCACCTCACCACTAAAAACTCTAACAATGAGGATTTTTAGTTTTGTCTCTCACCTCACCGTACCTTCCCAGCTCCCCTCCTACCAAACCAAGCCTAAAACAGCAACCCTTGGTAAAATTATACACCATCTACAAGGTTCTTGTCTACAAGATTCTTGTGTGGAGCTCATTCGGTCACCAATCACATAAGAATGGTTTTGCAAGTGTCTAAGGAATATGGAAGTTTAATTTCAGAGGGGAAAATTGGAAGAAGGTCGAATACATAGACATTTTCTAGCAAATGAAAGCTTAAGGTTCCTCTTAAGAGTTTTCACATGCAGTTTAATACATCCAGAACAATTAATTCTATATATAGCAAACAATGATTTTCTAGAGAATGCTTTGATCATTTTGTATGACATTGGTTTTGTGGTAGATAATTTTCTAGACCTTTATGTTTCTTAATTAGGCACTAAATTAAGCTAAGCATAGAGCAGTAATTCTATGGAAATGAACTCACGATGACAAACCATGCTTTTGCAAGGCTTCTAGTTTCTCTTTATAGTGTTTGTCAGATTTATCAAGGGACATAGACAGCTCAACCGAATCATTGGGGTTTGTACCCTCCTTCGGAACAAAACCATACGAAAGCAAGAGTTCTCCATTTGATTTCTTTCCATAAGAGATAAATACCTGTAAAAATAGGAGAAGAAACAAGTAAAAGAAGCGACCAGAATTATCATGCTCAAAGTTTAAGACAATGGCTAACAAATGTAAAATAAAGGAGAACATAAGCTTTGGGTATTATTTTTTACAGTTACCACTGTCATAAATAATAGAAGTTTGTTCACAAACTTTTTCCCCTTATTTGCAGGCCACATTTATTATTATCATCATCTCTCTCACATTTACAAAATCTGAAGTGCATAAAACTAGCACCGGAGTGACAGGCACAGCAATCTGTTGAGATTGATTATTTGGATAAAAATAAAAAAATAATAAATATGAAAATTGCACTCTTCATCTAATAAGAATAAAAAGGATACAAATGTGGGCCTCACACCCGGGCACCTCACATGTCTAATACTAGCTACATTTCAAATGCAGATTTCTCACATTCTTCTTTCCTTCCCTCAAATGAAAAAGCACATCATTATTTATAGAAGTGAAACAAAATCCTAATCCTAACTAATGGATAATATCGTCACACATCCTAAGAAAATAGCAGATTCATTCCTAACTAAACAACAAACTCAATCCTTAATCCCAACTAAAAAAAATAAAAATATTTGGAAGAAATCCTAATATGATCTTCATCAAATCTTTTGCAAGACTCAGATCTGAATCTGTCCCGCATCACGGAGTTACTCACTGTGAATTGGAGTCGCAGATATTTTGGTGCCTTATGTACGATTTGGCCTAAGTTCAAGAATTTGGCTGCTGATTAACTTTAAAATAAAGTCTCACAGTTGCTTTCTTTCTGTACACCCATCCAGTTAAATCCTAATAAATATTATAGTACTGGTAACTGGACTCAGAATAGTATATATTCTTTTAATTCCTCTATCATTTCTAATTGTTGGGGATGCAAGTGCTCTCATGTCAATATGATTAAGTGAAAAATGTGGTCTCAAAGGATATAGCACCTATTCAGATTAAGCTTTTGTATCTGGTTACCTGTGAAGGAGAAGTTTCCCAAAAGAATGTTATGAAGAGAAAGGTTGAATAATGGTATTTCATATAGCATGTAAAACATCAAAGAAACATCTATCCACCAATACACAGAAGAATAAATGTCAAAAAGATTTTCTAAAACCAATTGACTATCAATGCACAACTTCATCAACAAAGAGCATGATATTGCAACGAACCGACGTTACATGAATACGGGTTCGGGTGTGGGCACAGGAACGGGTACGGAACACAAATTTGTAAAAGGGAGGGTACGGGGACACGGCTACACATATATGTATATGATAATGATTTGCATGAGATCAATATTATTTTTTATGTATATATGATAATAATTTACATGAGATCAATATTATTTTTTCATTTCACGAGCTATGAAATCAAATTCCTATAACAATTACATGTTTCTTTTTAATATAGATCGATTAATTAGAAAATTGCTCGTCTTTTAACTTGATATCTGAGAGAACCTTTATATTCATAGTTTTGAATGGGGTATAGGCTGAAACGAATCCAACTTATGTCCAACGAGTTTCAAAGAATGCATTCAAAGATTGCATGTGAAGTGTAGGATATACGTCCAAGAAGTATACGAGTGTCTTAAATTAAAACATGTGTCATATAATTGACTACAAATTTGACTAAGCGTCTGCAAATATCGAAGGAGAGTCACTGACGTTCCCATGCTGGGTATAGGTACAACATGGGTACGGCTCCAAATAGAAGTACCCAAGCAACATAGAAAAGAGCTATTTACTTGTTTTTCAAATTTGATAAGAGTCCAAAAGGAAAAAAGTGTTCAGTGTTCCTAAGAGGATGGTTTGGAATTTTAGTCCACAATAGATTTACAAGTATGACCCAACATTTAAATATGGTGTAAGGAGAAAAAGAAAAGGAGTATGCATATGAAAATTGCTCCTACAAGACAGCTATATTCTAAAAATTTAGTTTCTGGACCATCATTGTCGACAGCATATGATTTCCATTTACAACAAAGAAATGAAAGTAAAGCTATTATTTTTCAGTGCATTTTTGACATTAGAAGGTTGAAGAGTATGATCAGTGTTAATGTTTGTGGGTAGAAAATAATGTCATGCCTCACACTAAGTAAAATAGACAGGAAATTACCTGCTCACCTGGTTGATAAGACCTGTCAGTTGTAAAAACTACCCCCATTGATGACTTGTCATAGTCCAAAACTGTCTCCACCTAGATGACATAGTTGAGATATATCTGATCAAAGCTTGTATTGATGAAAAACTATTTCAGACAAACTATATACTAGATCACACAGAGATTTTCAGCAAAATAGGCATGAAGAGCTATATAAAAAATGTGTTTCTAAAAATTATCAAATCATATTTACTACTTCAAAATAACATTTTTCAGAAAAGGTTGTGATAAGAACTCTTAAGGGATTAAATTAATTTCATAAGTTCAGGGTGTCATGACAAAAAACAAATGAACTTGTCATACAAAAGGACGTCTGAGTAAATCTGGATTTCCTGATAGAACTCGAATTGTCTTGTAAACTGCAAAAATAAGTTAAACGTGGTATAACTTACCAAAGTCATCATTAATTTGGTTTTCCTAATAGAGCATATTTCAAAGTAACTAGACATAAAACATTCTGAAGGGAAGTATATATAATTCAAGAGGGATATGCAATTTCTAAAAAGCAAATGGGTATATATATGCTGAAATCTTCATTTTACACAAGTCTGAGAAGGAAACTAAATTTATATCTGAAAAAAGTTCTGATTATAATTCAATTAAACAATAACATCCTTGATGAGGCAATAACAGACAACGAAGGTCGACCAGCGATTAGAACTCCTAACAGAAAACAAGATATGATCTGAAATTGAATTGAATTGAGTTACTTTCTGTACCCTTTATATGGTTGCATATTTACGAAGTATTGAATTTAACCGTTTTGAATTATCATCAATTTCTTCTCATATTCAATACGAAAAGTTGACTTTGATCCTCAATTCTTAAGAAAAGTAGTTAAAAAAAGAGTACCTCAGAGCTATGGTTAAGCATATCTGCCCAAGGAACTAATGCCACTTTTCCATCCATCGATGGCAGACAGACCTGTATGTCAAAGATCATATAATCCGTCAATTTTCTATTTCTATTTCTTTTTTCAGATAATATATTCACAATAAAAATATGAGAGTGTATAAAAAAATCCAATCTAATAGTAAATTTAATGCAAAAATACTCTGAAATTGGTTGCTCTGGAAAGCAGTAGGAATCAGCAAGGATGTTTACTTACCAAACGAGAGAAGAGAATGCCAAATGACCATCTGAAAGTCTCCATGTTAAATACCTGAAAATAGGACACAGGTTACTGCTAGTACTTTTCATCTGAGTACAATCCTCGAGAGAAAGAAAACACACAATATCTTTTCCTTTATTTTTCTTTAGTGCTGAAGAAGCCTCACACCATAAGCGAAAAAATTGGAAGATTAAAGTTGAAGATCTATGGGAATAATTGATCTCAGAACTCACAATCTCGGACAAGTTATCTTATTTACAAAGGAATAGCATCATAAGGATTCAGTCTGTCAATTTTTGAGAAAAAATAAGTGATCATAACAACAAGAAGAACAACAATAGTACCTCTTCAGGAAATAACTCAGGGTACTTGGAGAATATTCTTATCTTCAAGTCATTGTACCTACAAGCAAATTGAAACTAGGAAGCTTACTCAAGGGGAACTATAGAAATCCACCCCATGTATTGATGTGGATAAAGCTAGAATTTGGACACAACAGAAACGGATAAAAATCATGTAAACTTAGATGAAACAAAAGAAATTCAGGAATTGTGTTTATTACGTTCCAGTTACATCAGTAATCCTTTCAATTGCTCTTTCTCTGATCTGTGAAGCTGCTAGATACTGGTCTAATTCTGAGCGAGTCCTGCAATAATACATGAAGACTGTAGAGAAGAATCTGAGAGCAGACCCTTGATGGGAAAAGGAAAAGTTCAATACTACTGCCACATTCATTACTCAATGTCCTTGTTTAATTTCAAATTTCAAAGAAAATGGCTACAATTTGGTTACCAGTATAAAAGTGAGTAAGGTTGTCGAGGCAAGGCTGAGATATATCTACTCCATCTTGAAGATTTCATGAGACTTGCTTCACTGATTAGGCTAGTGGCGAGCAACGGCCAATCTGGTACAGAATATCTCCTCATGACATTTCCTGCTTCCGCACAGCTCCATTCCTGAAACCCAAAATTAACTGAAGTCAAAAGGGGAAAAAAATGGAGGAGCTATATTCATGATTGACAACATAACGAAAAGTTGCACAGGTTCTCAGGGAACGGAAGGATGGCGATTTGTTGAGATTGATAATTTGAATAAAATAATAAAAATAATAAAAATATTAAAATTGCATTCTCATTAATAAAGAAAAAGGTACAAATGCGGGCCTCACACCTAGGCACTTCATATGCCAGCATCTCACATGCCTAATACTACGTGCAATTTACATGCAGATTTCTCACAAACATTCTTTTCTCCTTCTTCCCAAATGAAAAACATAATCTTATTAGTAGAAAAACTAAGATAAAAAAATCCTAACGAAATAAGAGATAACATTAAATAACATCTAACTAAAAGAAGATAAGATCGGAATCATCGGATAAGATCCTAACCAAAGGAAAAATACCAAATCAAACAAAGACATAACTAATTTATCTAATCCTAATTAAACTAAATCAGATCTAAATCTTCATCAAATCTTTTTTTAGATCAGATCTCAATTTGTCCTGCATCAAATCTCCTCCTCGTTAAATTTAACGTCCTCGTCGAAAATGCTAAGAATGAATCATAAGCTTCTTGGGGTGTTATAACCAAAACTTCGGATCATGCTTTGACTTTGGTTCTGGTTTTGACGACCACTCAAGGTCGTGAAATGGGTCTTTCTTTCTAGTGGAGAGAAGAAGATGGAGATGGATCCTTTGTCTCTGACACCAATTGATAGGGAACAAAAGCATAGCAATTTGTTGAGATTAATTATTTAGATAAAAATAAAACACAAATGTTAAAATTGCGTTCTCATTAATAAAGAAAACGATACAAATGCGGGCCTCACACCCGGACACCTACGCAAGGGCTTCTGATTGGAGGCGAGAAATCGTCATCGGCTCGGCGGAACGATGGCGTAAACTATGGCGAAGAGTAAGAAGGTTACTGTTCACGTGATGAACAGTGAAAAGATTACTGTTCCTTGTGAACAGTAATCTAACTTTTGGGGTTTTACGGTTTCTTGCGGTACTTTCGCTTGATTTGGACGTTGCAGATTCTTTTGGAGGGATTGATTGAGAATGATAATTGAAAAGAGAGGATTTTGATAATAATTAAGCTTCACACCTAGTGACCTCACACCAAGGACTTCACACCCCAAAGACACTTCACATGCCAAACAAGCAACCCACATGCTCAAGATCATAACTCAATTTTTCATTAATCATCAATATCTATTCCTCATAGAGGATTACATCTCTTATTTACAGAAAAAGAAAGCAGCAAAACACTTAAGAAAGCAAATAAAAATCCTAATCAAATTAAAATTTAACAAAACTAATGCAATTAAATAAAATCCTAACTAAACTAGAAAGAGATCTCAAAATCAAATCCTAGAGAAATTCTAACTAAAATAAAAGAATATATGAAATAAAATCAAACATTATGAAGATTAAACTTATTCTAATAGATCTTAAAATCTTTTGATGGACTATCCATGATCGTCCTACATCAATCTTCCCTTGTTAGAGAAAATTCAGCCTCAAGTTTTATAGTGGAAAAGTGTAATGTTTAACTTGATCGGTGACAAGAATTCCATCGTAGATTGTAGGATCTTCAAGATGAGCTGTAAAACTCTAGAATAACGAACTCAATAATTAGAGTAGCCTAGGCCGGGAGTTTGCATTGCATATCGATCTTAAATTCGGGCTCTAGGCTTGACTTGATTTCAGGCCTAGGAGTTAATTCAAGCTTTGGATTTGGATCAACATTCGGCTCAACTTCTAGTTCCAGCTTAAGTTCTGGCTCTCATTCAGGTTTGAGTTCAGGCTCAAACATTAAATTAGTTTTCTGATGTGTTTCAGCTTCTAGCTCAAGCTCAAGTTGTGTCTCTCGCTCAGGGTCAAGCTCTGAATTAATATTTTGCTCCGATTCTTCTTCTAGCACAAATTTTGGCTCCGAGTCGATCTTCTTATTTGGTTTTTCTCGTTTTAGTCCAGGCTTCGGCTCTGGATTGGATTCAAGTTTCGACTGCGAGGCCATATCTGGCTAGGGTTGAGGTGCTCGTGTTCACTTTGGTTCAGGTTTTGAAGAGAAACAATATCTTCTAGATGGATTACAAGAGTACCTCCTTTCCATAAGAGCTTTCATATATTCCCATGAACGAATACCTGAATGAAAATCGGAATAATTTCTAGACCACCATTTTTTAGCTTCTCTTGAGCCTACACTCAGCATATAAATACATTTCCAGATCGAACATATCATAGATAGAATATATATCTTCTATATTAAAAATTCAAACTTCAAAATCATAGGACTCCCATATCCATCAAATCCATAAAAGTAGGCTAGAGTACCAAATTTAAGTGGATTGAAATCATACCATTGTGAAGGAGGTAGCGGTATTTTACCCCTGATAATTGTGGATCCTTCGGCCCTGTTACCAAATGTTGGGTAACAGCGTGAGGGCTTCGATCTAGAGGCGAGAAATCATCAACGGCTTGGCAGAACGATGGTCTAAGCCATGACGAAGAGTAAGGTTACTGTTCACGTGATAAACAATGCACGATTGCATAATCCGTGAGCAGTACCCTAATTTTGGGGTTTTAACGTTTCTTGGGATCCTTTGCCTTGAGTTGGATGTCACGGATATTTTTGGCGGGATTGATCAAGAATGATAATTGAAAAGAGAGGATTTTGACAAACAAGCAAGCAATCCACATGCTCAAAGACACTTAGGGGCCTCACATCTAAGGGCTCCACATGCAATCACACCTAGGGGCTTCACACCTAAGGACTTCACATCACAAAGACACTTCACATGCCAAACAAGCAATCCACATGCTCAAGATCATAACTCAATTTTTCATTAATCATCAATGTCTATTACTCATGGAGGATTACATCTCTTATTTATAGAAAAAGAAAGCAGCTAAACACTTAGGTGTTTTTGGGCAATGGATTAAGAGAAGAGGGGTAGTGAGAAGGGTTAACTTAGTTAACCCATCAGGAGGGGTTAAAAATAATTAATCTCCATTTGAATTAGATAGTTAAGATGAAGGGTTAACAATTTTGTGTTTGGAAAATAAAAAGGTTAAGGAAATTGATCCTCTACATTTTAAAAAAATACTTCTTTAACCTTGTAGAAAGTAGGACAATTTACTAATAATTAGTTTTTCAAAATAAAACTGCAAACTAATAACATGTATGATATCATCTCCAATAAGCTGAGGAGCATTTAATTGACAAAGCACTCAAATTTAGAGGATCCATAATTATCGATATAATCAATATTCTCTACATCTCAGCAAGCATAGTCACACATATAAATCTCTACAATTAATTTTCAACAGATACCAACCAAATACTTCAACGGAACAATGTATATATAAAATTTCTAGTCAATTTTAAAATTTAAACACTAGATTTTCAAAAGTTATGAATCATTTAGAATATGACGATGTATATATCACACTCATACATCTACATTAATATATTTGGAATTCATGCATCAAATTAACAAAGTTTTTCAAATACTATTACATATTGTATATTTGCCAAATAAATGGGGATGAAAACAGCACACATTTGAAGGAATCTTGATCACAATCTATATATGTAACACTTGCAATATGAATTAATTGCAAAGGTCCAAAAAATAGAATTGCACGGAAGTAATTATTCACAGGAAGCATATTAAGATAAGTTTCATTCTATCCAAAAATTCCTCTCCACTTGTATCCTAAATTAGTTACCTGGTTAATGTTAAAGATCCTCTTTTCTATTTTTTACTGTGCAGACCCTTGTGGAGGAGGCGGAATAATCTCTATTCCACCTCTCCATGTGGATTACTAAACCCGCCCAACCACGGGTTAACTTTCAGTTAACCTGTCTGTAAGGGTTTGTCAATCTATTTATTAATAATATTGTTTGGAGGGTTAAGGAGAGGTTAAACCTCCTTAACCCCTCTCTTAACCCCTAGCCAAACGGGGCCTTAAGAAAGAAAACAAAAATCCTAATTAAATTAAACCTAACAAAACTAATACAATTAAATAAAATCCTAACTAAACTAGAAAGAGATCTCAAAATCAAATCCTAGAGAAATCCTAACTAAAATAAAAGATTACACGAAATCAAATCATAAATTACAAAAATAAAAATTATTCTAATAGATCTTAAAATCTTTTAGACTGTCCACGATCATCCTGCATTAGGTTCATAATTTTTATTGAGTTGGTAAAAAAAACTTATTGGAAGTAATCATACAATTTGTTCATAAGGTTAGGACACAATATCAGATGTTATAGCAATTAGACATGTGCTATAAGAAGCTAGGACACAGTAACCGGTAAAGAAAGAGGGAAAGTAACGCAGCGCGGAAGTAAAAATCTCGGAATCCACCAATGGTTGTTCTCTGAATCCACAAAGAACGATCTCCGAATCCACGAAGAACTTCGAATCCACGAAGAAAATATGAAAGAGGAAATTTTATTGATAAAAAAGATATATTGATTCTAGGGTTACATGACTCTTCTTAAATAAAAAAACAAAACAGACTCCTAGTAATACTAGAATTATAAAAAAATAGAAAGTATCAAATCCTACCCTAAAAAGACTCCCTATAATCACTAGTAGAAAACAGGGCTTTGGCGACGGGGTATTGGCGACGGATAGCGAATCCGTCGCCAATGTTTTCATTGGCGACGGAAATCATTGGCGACGGTACCGAGTCGTCGCCAATAACCCGTCGCCAATGTTCGCATCGGCGACGGAAAGCCCGTCGCCAATGTTTACCCGTCGCCATTGCACATTGGCGACGGGAAATCATTGGCGACGGGAGACCCCGTCGCCAATGCTCATTGGCGACGGGTAAAAATCCGTCGCCATCGATATTGGCGACGGACAATAATCCGTCGCTAATGTGAATTGGCGACGGATTTGTGCCCGTCGCCATTGGCATTGGCGACGGTTTGTTCGTCGCCTATGCTTATCGGCGACGGGGTTACCCGTCGCCAATGAGTGGACCCCTAAAAAATTTTTGAGTTCTTTTCAATAGTAGTCCCTCAAATCTTCTATATTACTAAATTGGTCCCCAAATCATGGAAATTGCTATCACATCCCTCAAATCACCACATTGTTTACAATCGGGTGCCTTTGTATAAGTTAACTCCTATTTGGTCAACTAGGGTTAAGTTAAGCCTTAACCCCATACGGATGAACTTGAGTCTACAAACATCATTAATGAACTTGAGTGGAGCTAAATGAGATTCAATCACTAAAGAAATGGATATACAGAAATGGTTTGGATAAAGTTCTCTTGAAGTTTTTATAAGGTTGAGAGGAGAATAAAGAGCCGTTGAAATTGACTTAAAGTGAAGATGAGATCCGTTAGAGAAAAAGGAGTTTTTAATGGATTTATAGTGAATTTTTTTTAAAAATACTATTTTTAAAACTTTATTAGCAAAATCGACCTTTTGTGGATTTAATTAGCAAAATCGACATCTTTTGTCGTTTCTGCAAAATATAATTTTTAAAATACACGAGACTAATAGTCCTGTGCAATTAGTACTGTTGGCTAATCAAATACTAATTAAGCTTCAAAACATTAGATTTAAAGAAATATTCCTTTAAATCTAACTCGTTAACTGTGGGGACCGATTGTAAACAATGTGATGATTTGAGGGATGTAATAGCAATTTCCATGATTTGGGGACTAATTTGGAAATATTAAAGATTTGAGGGACTAATATTGAAATAACCCAAACATTAAATCGAACTCAAGGGTATAACAGAATATTTCTTTAAATCTAACCGGTGTTAACTATAGGGACCCGATTGTAAACAATGTGAAGATTTGAGGGATGTAATAGCAATTTCTATAATTTGGGGACTAATTTGAAATATTGAAAATTTGAGGGATTAATATTGGAATAACCCAAAATTAAATCAACTCAAGGGTATATAATAGGAAAATTTTAACCGGTGTTAACTATAGGGACCCGATTGTAAACAATGTGAAGATTTGAGGGACTAATATTGAAATAACCCAAACATTAAATCAACTCAAGGGTATATAATAGGAAAATTTTAACCGGTGTTAAGCAGAGGACTTAATTGTAAACAATATGATGATTTGAGGGATTTCATAGCAAATTTCATGATTAAAACTACAAACTCCGGATTTGACGATCTCGACTCCATTTTCCCTAATCGACCCAATCCTGAATCGAACCCAATTTCATACCCCATATTTCGTTTCGCTTCACCATTATTTTACTCATTATTTTCCGTTATTTCATTATTGCCGTTATTTCATATATTGGCTTCATTGTTTGCTTGCTTGCCATTACTATATTTCATTGTTTCATTTTTCACACCGGGCCGCGTTAATCCACACGCCATGGCCGACTTCTCACACCTTAAGACTCCACCACCAGACTTCGTGAGGGTTTTTTATTTTACAATTTTAAAACAAATTTTATTCTTTAATTAACTAATTAAATTTTTGTTGGACTTTGATTGTTCTTGATTGATTATTTATTTGAGCCCCACCCTCAACTACAACCATCATCGACATCCTCCACCTCCTAGAAAGGTTTTAGTCTTCACTTATTGATATTTGTTAGTTTTTATTATAAATTTAATATGCAATTAATGCTATTGATTTGTTTATAATCATGCAAATGTAGTTAACCTAAACCTAAATGACCTCATTTTAACTCATGTAACTCAAACATCTAATATTAACCTAATCCTAATTTTAATATTGTAATAATCCAACAATATAACAAATATTATCCGTGCCCTATAACTAGTGCCCTAATAACACTAAACTTAAATACTACCCTAATGCTAATTACATTTAGTGTGATATATAACACAATAATGTGTTATATATCTATTATAGGTGAATAAAAATTAGTTAACGCTAGTAGTAGATCCCAGTCAATAATTACAACCAATTTTTGGACTCATAATATAAGATAGGCGACTCAAATTTGGGTATGGAATTTAATTCTATACCGAAAATGATCGCTTACTTTATATTATAAGTAGAAAGAATTGGTACGTAACTATTGGATCCGGCCCGGTCGGACGGGTTAGGAATATAGTAGTCGCACATTTAACTTTGTATACTTTGTGCATTTTCATTTCTAGAAAATTTGGTCGCTTTTACTCGTTGTTCTCCGTGTACAATAAGCGTATGTTGTTATGCGTTTGGTCTATTATTTACCGATTTCGGTCTATTAGCGATACGCATAATAACATCCGACGTTGTACTCCGGAGAACGTAGTCAAATAAATTTTCTAGAAATGAAAATGCACAAAGTATTCAAAGTTAGATGTAAGCACTACTATATTCTTAATGGGATAGAAGCCTTCCTATGACGGTAGAGAGTTTTAGACTAAGAGTTTGTTCAAATGTAGTCAATGAAGATTATTACATAGTGTTTAAATAATTTAGTACGACAATGACCATTATGAAAGAGAAATTTCACCTAATTGGGATTTGTTCAAATCAACTACAATAAAAATTATCAAACTTAAGACGATTTATGAGATATTAAATAATTAATAATTGTACCCAACATACAGATGAGAGAAGTTCCTGACAAGTCGTGGATTGATATTCCTCTTATGAAAAGAAGAGCGGGAGGTGACACTCGATATCGTGAAGGATGGGAAGCCTTCCTTGAGTATGCGTATGCAAACCCGAGGAAGTTAGAGAACGATTTGCTATTTTGTCCATGTAGCATTTGCGAAATAGGGTTTGGCGGATAGAGTTGCTATTCAAAAACACTTAGAAAGATGGGGATTTGATGAAAAGTACAAATATTGGCGATTTCACGGAGAAGATGAAAATATTAATCCAGCTGATGAAAATATAAATCTAAGAATAGACGATACACATGCAATGTTCAATGATATTGCGGCAGCTGCGTGGTTACCGGTTGCGTAACTCTGACATTCCGAAGTTCCGAAGATGCGTAGGTGTCGAAATGTCAAGATGTGCGTGATACCAATGGCTTTAAAAGTTTTATGAAGTTATTAGAAGATGACGAGAAGGATCTGTATGCCGGCTGCTCCGAGTACAGTAGATTGTCATTTATTCTTCAATTGATGCGTATTAAGACCCTCAGCGGAATGGCAGATAAATATTTTCAAATGCTTCTTAATTCTATCGCAAGGTAATTCGGACGGAGAGAATAGCATACCGTAAAAGTGTTATGATGCAAATAAGATCGTAGCGCTTTGGGTTTAGATTACAATAAAATCGATGCTTGTCCTAATGATTGTATCTGTATTATAAGGATAACGAGAAGCTCGAGGAATGTCCAAAGTGTGGAGTGTCTCGTTGGAGAAAAATACACACACTTCAACACTAAAGGCGGATGAGTCGGTGAAGCAGCCAGAAGAAAATTCCAAATAAGGTGTTCGACATTTTCCCTTAGTGCCTAGGTTACGAGGTTGTATATGACCAAAGACACAGCCTAAAAATATGCGTTGGCATAAGGAAGGACGCCAGAGTTGATGGTAAACTCGGACATCCCAGATGCACGCATGGGAGCACATCGATCAATCTTTTCCTTGGTTTGCCACGAGTGCGTGAATGTCGACTCGCTATCTAGCTTACCGGATTCAACCCGCTTGGTATTATGAGTTCGGGTTGGTCTACTTGGCCAATTGTATTAATGCCGTATAATTTGCCACGGACTTTGTATGAAGCAACCGTGATATGATCCTTTCATTGCCGATACCGTGCAAACACTCACCCCAGAACGACATAGATGTGTTCATGGAGCCATTAATTGATGAGTTAAAACTTCTCGGGATGAGGGGTCCAAACATATGATGCATTTTCTGATGAATCGTTTAATCTCGTGCTATTCTTATGTGGACGATTAATGATTTTCCGGCTTATGCTAATCTCTCTGGTTGGTCTACGAAAGGAACATACGCTTGTCCTGTATGCGGTCCAAACTTTGAAGGCTTTCATTTACCACACAATCGAAAGATGTGTTATTGGTTTAACAGAAGATGGTTACGAAAGGGACATAAATACAGGGGTAGAAAGTGGGCAAATAAGTTTGATGGCCAAGAAGAGAAAAGAGGAGAGCCGCATGTAATAACCGGAGATGAGATTGTAGATTTGTTTGAGGGATATCCTAAAATCAAGTTCGAAAGAGCCGATATAATGAGAGGATATTCAAGCTCGAGACGCCTTTCCATCATGAAGAGGGCACCAAACGAAAAGACAAGTGTCCATTATGGATGAGACACATGATGCGTAATTGCCAAGAGGATGGACAAAATTTAGTATATTCTTCGGCTCCGTCTTGGCAAAAGCTCAAAATTCGGCATAACTTAGATGTAATGCATATTGAAAAATATATGCGACAACCCGTTGTCCACACTCTTCTGAGGATGGTAAGAAATCAAAGGACGATTTACTGCTCTACGAGATTTGAATGCATTGAACATCCGACATGATCTGCAAGCACGAGGTCGCCGATGGCAAATTTGAATTGCCCTCATCTCGCATTACGATGTCAAAGGTTGAGATGCGAGATTCCGTGAGGTGCTCAAATCGGTAAAGTCACGGATGGTTACCGCTTCTAATATTTCAAATAATGTCCAAGTGAATGAGCGGAAAATTTTGGGACTTAAGACTCATGATTATCACATCCTTCTTCACCAATTACTTCGGTGGCACTCGTAACAACATGGCGATGATGAAGTAACAAAGGTTATAATTGAATTACGTGGTTTTTAAAAGTTATGCTCAAAAGTTATCAATGTTACGAATTTAAGGCACTAAAAGGAGAAATGAATGAAACCCTTTGCAAAATGGAGATATTCTTCCCTCCCTCATTTTTTTCGATCATGGTTCATCTTACACATCATCTTGTGGATGAGGCATTACTCGGAGGTCGATTAACTATCGTTGGATGTATCCCATGGAGAGGTTAGTTAAAATTGCATTATGTCCGCTTACCTAACATGTAATTATTTTATCTTAATAACTAATAGTTATTATCGCTTTTTTAGATATTTGGGTTTCTTAAAGCATAATGCTAATCGGCTCATCCGGAGGGTTCGATTGTCGAATCGCTACGCTGCAAATGAATGCATGACTTTTGCCTCTCAGATATGCAGGTGGACATACAAACAATAATTCACAAATCACAATAGAGATGGCATTTTTCATGGAAGTACCAAGATGAACAAAGACTACTCCAGATTAGACTTGAAACAGCTCATGCATTCGTATTGCACAACCTAGAAATCTTTGAAGATTATCGAAAGTAATTACATTAACTTTAATAAAATGGTAATTTTTTAATTTAAAAATTAATGATCTCTAGTGTTGTATCAACAAATGACATTTGGAGGAGTTGCGTTAGAAATAAGCGGGTCGTCAAGACGAATCAAATTGCCAAAATACATGAAAAATATTTTACCGAATGGGTTGAAGTCAAGTAAGTTTCGTATTTTAATTTTTTAATTAATTATGGAAAAATTTTAGAATAATCTTTTAACGATCGCTTGTTATTATGTTCAACATTAGGTAGAGACAAATATTTGCCGGTTTGCCAATATCGAAGAGATAAGAATTCACACACACTACCGCACTACACGCTTAAACAATGCAATGGATATCATGTAAATGGGTGTTTATTTCAAAAGGTAGGGATTGAGGAGGAGAGAGTTACCCAAAACAATGGGGTGATGGTCGTCTTCTCTCAAGAATGTTATTCAAGTTCGATGCACCGTAATCCATTACTTGGTGATGTAATTTATTATGGACAACTAGAAGATATCGTGGAGATATTCTATGCATATGGTACAAAAGGCGTGCGTAGTTATGTAATGTTTAAGGTTCGATGGTGTCATGCCGATAGAACAAGGGATGCATATGGTTTTAATCTTGTAAATCTAGACAAAGAGATTTACCCGATTTAAAGTTTATGTTCGCAAAACAAAGCTACTCGGTGCTTTTATGTCAAAGATCCTAGGCAACCGAAGGTTTGGGTCGATTGTATAAGGAACCGAGGACTCTTGTTCAACTTTCTCTTGATGAAAATGTAGACGCTTCGATGACCCAAATGAGCACGAAGGAGAAGTTTTTCCTAATTACTCATATCCGCAAAATGTCAATTTTAATATGTATACTCATAAAATCGGTTTGATATCCGTAATGTTGGAGATTGAATGTAACTTATAATTTGGTACTTCTAAAATTTAAAGTATTAACTTTAAGTTTTAATGTATATATTTTTATTTTGTCAATGCAATTATCAACATTCACCCGCTTTTGCTTCCATGTTTTGAATAAAAATTTAAATGAAATATATTATCAATTTAAGTTCTGAGATGAGCCAAAGGATAAAACGCGTAGGGAAGTTTCCGAGATCAAGGTGTTCATCATCGTATAAATATTAATTTGTTTAAATAAATTGTGTTTGTGATATAAATATGCATATCGTATTTATAATTTTATTTATTTATGCAGGATGTCCTCACGACCTTCTCAAGTCCAAAGATTTCTACATGGATCCTCACCCATTGAAGGTATTAGTTTATTTAATTGCATTAAGTTCATTGAGAAATTTATTTATTCATATCGTATTTATTATTTTCTTAGATATTGGGGACATATGCACATGCACCATCCATGAGTTCACCTCATCATCTGGATTCATCACCGATCTAGGTATTAATTTTCACATTTAAAGTCCATCGATCTTTTATTTTCCATATAAATATTTGTTTCACATTTAATCTTGTAGATGATGATGGTGATGGATCTAGTGATGACGAGATCCGACACGAAGTCTTTGTCGATCTTCTCAAAGTGAGATTGAAAGTCTCCGCCCATGGACCCCATGGTAGCCTCTATCCCCTTACCAGAAAAAGCTATCGCATTACAAAGAAAATGCGAGAGGAATTATAAAAAGAGGAGGGATGATATTAAAAAGAAGGATCGTGTAATAAAGCAGAGACTAGAAAAGGCGATGTCAGATCGGTTGAGGGAAATGGGTAATTCACTCGTGTAAATTATTGAGATTTCATAATTATTTAATTATTTAAGTTTATAAAACATTTATTTCTCTCTTTGTCTTTGTAGGGAATAAGGACCACGCATGACCTAAGAGGCATGGCAGTTGATGAGCAAACCAAAGTACCTCCTAAAGGTTACCGGGCCATTTTGGAGTGGAGGAAGAACATTCCCGTTGGGGATTATGCCATCAGATTCAATAATTTGATCGGCTGTTTAGTCAGAGACCCTCACTCCATAAACATTGCTCATAGTTTCGATGAACAATCTTGGAATGGCATAGAGAAAATATGGGAGAGGCTCATGGTAATTATTTATTATATTGTTTCTTTCAATAAATATTTATTTGATTATTTAAATAGTGTATGTTTTTTCACATGTAATTTGCAGACTCACTATTGTCTTGAGGACAACCCAGACTCTTGGGATTATGTAATGCCTAGAGTGAGCAAGATGCTTCGTGGGTGGAAGAGTAAACTCAAGCAAAAATATTTTACAGAAATAACCGTTGATTGGAAGAGGATCCATCAGCTTGATAAGAGAGTTCCTCCATATAATTGGATGACTCTCATTATCGAGTGGGAGAGTGAGAAAAAGGTGAGTTATTTTTAATTCATTATATTACCACCGCATATACTAAAAAATACTTTATTTTGAAGGAAAAATGTTTGAAGGCATCGATAATCGTGGTGCAAAGCTATACGATCACTTTCTAGGAGTTACTCCCTATGCTCTGATCGAGCATAAGTATTTGTGTGAGAACCCCAGATGATCAAATTATTAAAACTCAACTCATATAACTAGTTTTGTACAAGACTTGAATTAATTTGGAATTTAATATATCACAGGACGCCTTGACCATGCCGCCAACCCTTCTTGCTAGAAGAGCTTATACACCACCTGAGGGCTACGAGGGCCACGAGAAAGATGAAAAGGTGAAGAAAATTAATGAAATGCATGTAAGTATAATAAGATTAATTTCATTTTTACACTTAAGTATTTCTAATTAAAGTTCCTAATTTATTTTTTTATCGCTATCGTTATTGGTATTTGGAAGCTTCACAAGAGTTTGTCTTGTCCTGCACCCTCCAGCCTCGTGGCTTAGAGAACACTTCGGATCCTAACCGCATGACCATAGAGCGATGGAGGAAGTTGTCGATGGAGCATACGGTTCTAGACCAATCAAGAAAGGGAGGGTGCCTTTATCTAGTGCAAGAGTTAGGGCATTCACCACTAACAAGACTAAAGCTAGCGGCGTCCGTGACCTCGAAAGGATCATGTGAGACATCATACGTCGTGGGTAAAATCGGTCAGTATTTATTGGACCATTTTGAACCCTCCATGGCTTTGCAATTTCTTCCCCTTATTACGCGCGAGTTAGGGGGTGCGCAATCGACCTGGGATGTTGTTCAGCCTCATTGAGTGTCGGTCCTTGAAGGAGATTCTTCCTGAGCCTATATACGTAGCTATCACTAAGTTGGCGTTTGCGGAGCATGGAGTTCCTGGTGGTGGAGAGGTATATATGACATAACATATATGTATTTATTACGATTTTGTTGAAACATACTCTTAGGTTGACTTGTATTCTTTTCAGGTTAGAGGAGGTACTCGTAGGGAAGCGGCGATGCGATCTGGCGTTCTAATGCAGACGCCGCTAATAATAGGGACGACGACAACGACGACGAGGAGTGAGTGAGACTTGTTATTGTATTTATGTACTTTTAGATCGTGTTAAGACATGTTATGACTTTTGAATTTATTATATTCGATACTTTATTGGATGAGTATTGTTTGATAATGTGGATTGGTGGATGATTATGGATGAGTATGTATTTTGAATGTGAATGTGAATTTGAATTGTGATTGATTTTTGATATATATTGTGATTGGATTGATGTGGATACGTGTTATATTGTGTATTCCCGTATGGGGCAATTACAACAAAATAAATTTTTACGTGCACATGAACATTGGCGACGGATATACCGTCGCCAATGCTCATTGGCGACGGGTATATCCGTCGCCAATGTATTATAACATTGGCGGCGGGTATATCCGTCGCCAATGTTCAAACATTGGCGGCGGGTATATCCGTCGCCAATGTTCAAACATTGGCGGCGGGTATATCCGTCGCCAATGTTCAAACATTGGCGGCGGGTATATCCGTCGCCAATGTTCAAACATTGGCGGCGGGTATATCCGTCGCCAATGGTCACCCGTCGCCAATGGTCACCCGTCGCCAATGCTCATTGGCGACGGGTGACCCCGTCACCAATGCTTATTGGTGACGGATTTATTGGCGACGGTCCAGTAGTCGTCACCAATGTACATTGGTGACGGATTTCGGGGTATTGGCGACGGATTTTCCCGTCGCCAAAGCCCTGTTTTCTACTAGTGAATATAGGAAACAAATCAGTCCTAATTAAATCAAAATTGATTTTGTTTCCTAATCTAAATTGACTCTAACTTTATTACTAAAAATAAACTAAAGGCTGATTATTTTCGGATTTCAGCCAAAACTAGGTATTACTGATGAGATTTTAAAATTTAGACAATCTAATTGGCTCCGTCTCGTCGAAATAGGCGATTTACATATATAATATGTCAGAATCCGTGATGGGAATCCTTGGAAGGTGTATGTGAGAAAGAAAAAATTGAGTTTGATACTTTGAGATCTTCAGAGATTGAGTTGATGATTTGAGATCATATTGGATTGTCATGAGGATTTTATGGATTTGATTTGATTGTTAGGATTTTTTTTTCTTTTCCTTAGCTGTTGCCTTTGTTTTCTTTAAATAAGGATATAAGCCTTTGGGAAGAGGCAGACTATTTTGAATTGAAATCTGAATTTTGAAATTTGCATGTGAATTGCTCTAAGGGTGTGAAGCCCGGGTGTGAAGCCCACTTTGTTTACTTGTCCTAATCAAATCACGGCCCTTCATCCTATCCTCCCCTCACATCCAACCATCCACCAAGCAAACCCTAATTCCATTCAAGATCCGCCGTCCTTTGTTCCGTGAGCGGTACCTCGGCATTATTCACTTGGCGGCTCGATATTGTTCGTGTGATTCTCCCTATTCATCATCGGTGATTCTTGTTCACAACCACAAGCATTTGTTCCGGCATTTGATTCTTGTTCACGATCTCATTCTTGTTCACACCGCCAACTTATCGCTCACGGAACAGCTTCTTCAAAGCCCTCAAACCCTAAACTTTGTCGAAGTTTATTTCGGATCTAAGTCGTTTGCTTTGTGGATTAACTATCTCTTTGTTTACAGGTATGTGATAAACTGAAATCCAAGTTGTTGAGGGCTAGTTGGTTCTTTAATTTCGTGGATTAGTTCACCAAGTTTGCAACGGAATCTTTCAACTCAATCACAGTTCGGATCTTTGCGATTTGGGTGTGAGTTCCTTACATCCCTCAGGCGAATTCTAAACAGGACTTCAATTTCCTATTGATTATCTTGCAATCTCTTGAGAGTTGTAGAGAATTTATAATTATATTGAATATTGATATTCCTGTGATTCCGTGTATGATTTATCGCCATTATCATTTTAGGGTTGCACTACAATTTTTTAGTTAATTGCTGGTTAGTGCATGCACGTAGCTCACTTTAGGGATCTCCATCCGTGTGATTGCTTGATTCATTTGGCATTAATGTTCTCCCGTGTCCTGTCCTGCGTCATATTTGGTATCAGAGCTTAGGCTAGATTTGTTCATGTTACGCAGTGGTAGAACCTTTAGAAACACAATGACGGATTCACAAAATGACACACAAGCACAGATCACCGAACTCACTGAGACTCTTCGCACGTTCATGCAACAACAAGACACTAG
>CM022705.1:55048613-55071113 GCA_012295165.1 Asparagus setaceus | reverse complement strand
TTATGGACTGTTGAATTATGTTTCGTGCCTTATATAATGAATGGATAATGGAATAAATTATCTAAGTCTTGCTTTAGTTGAAAGTCATATGATAATATTTTGTTCGGGTCTCTCTTGTGGAAATGAACGGTCAAATGGTAAAATAAATTATTCAAGATGCTGAGTGCATATATGTGCGGAGTTTTTGTTAAACAGCCTTACTTTTGCTAAATAATTAGCAAACCCATCGCTTTCCTAATTATTTAGCAAAACCGATCACTTTTACCGTTGGCTAAAAAGAGATCGGCTCGCTAAAACAGATTTTGAAACATACGGACTACTAGTCCGTATGTTTAGTGGCCACCACTTCCTTCTTCTTCCTTCAAAATAGTTTAGAAAATTCATGGACTACTAGTCCCGTGGGTAGCTTACTAATTATCGGTTACTAATCATACGGGACTAATAGTCCCTGATGTTTCAAAATCTATCTTGTAAAATCGACCTCTTGGCCTTGGCAATAAAAAGAGGTCGATTTTGCTAAATATAAGAAACGGCCCTGCTTTTGCTAATTATTTAGCAAAATGGGCCGTTTTAACAAAACTCCTATATGTGCTTCACAACTGTTGACTATCGGGGGTACATTAATGCAGTTAGGCAGGGCCTGAGTTTTACCCCTTTAACTTATTACCAAAATTTACCTTAACGCATATTTATAACAAAAATGTTAAACATAAAATAATAAAAATTAATATTAGGATTACACATTGATGAAGTTATAACTAGGTTCACGAGGCTAGATGCGTGGCATACAAGCTAATAGAAAATTTTATGTATAAGCATATGTACTTTTTTGATAAATGAAAATGGATTTTGTCGATTCGCCAATTTTGCAATTAGCGTACATCATGTTGCTCAGGAAAAAAAATCGAGATTACAAGGATAAAACTATCATAAGTAGAAAACAATCCTACTACAAACTTCTAATCCTCACAATACAATCTTCCGGCATTGCGCTATTGAGGGCAATTGTCAAGGCATCAGCTTGAATATGCTTGATAACATTCTCACTAGATTTCTCTCTCCATAAATGTTCTTAGGTTTTGCTCTAGGCATAATGAATAGACTGTAACTGATAGGACAATGCCACTTAAATTTGTAGATATAAACCCTTTTCCTTCCAAATTAACGGGATGACTACCAATTTAGTATATGGTTCCATATCCCATTGCATAATTCTGTTCTAGACATTCATAAAGAAGGGCATTCGAACAAAATGTGACGATGAGATTCTTCATTATCAACAACACAGCGCACAAACTTATTAGACGTAATTATACCCAAACACTAAAGTCGATCTTGAGTTAGCAATCGAGATTGAACTGCCAATCATAAAATGAACAAGTGCTTGGGATAATCCATAGTTCCCAAACAGTTGCTTACTGTGGAATAATAGGGGAAACAAGTAAGAAAAATAGAATATAAGGTAGAAAATTTGATTTTACCCCCTGGACTACAGCAAGCTTGTATAGCACTCATAAGGTTTGCCTCACCTCCGCATTGATCCCTTGCAAGATTTCTAACTTTAATAAGCTACTTCCACATCCACGAATCCCCAAATTTGGATTGAACCCTCCATGTGTAAGTAGGAGCGGATTTAGACAATGCCTAGGGCTACAGTTGGATACGACATTTACAAATTGCCTATAACTCCTGTGATATTTATAATTCGTCCCTCCATAAATTTTTAAAATTTACCCTAACCCCACGTATCTAACACTAAATAACTTAGTACTAAATAAAATTAGGGCCAGTTTGGTATTGTTGAAGCTTATAGTAAGTTGATTATAAAAGCAGTTTATAGATGCAACTTAAATATGCTGCTAAAATAGCTGTTTGGTAATCAAATATAAAAAATTGCTTAAAAAGTAGCTAAGGTGTTTGATAGAATTGTGATTAATTTTTTTCGAGCTGAAAAACAAGGAAAATCCCCGTTCATTTCATTCATATATATAAAAGATGGACATGAGGTGGTGTCCTACAAAAGTATAGATAGAAACATAACCTTTCTCCCAAATTGGCACGACCCTCCATAAAAAAAATATCGCAGGGTGACGAAGGACCCTAGCCGTCATTCACTACAACACTGATATGGTTATGGCCCTACAAAAGTAGTTAAGGTGTTTGATAGAATTGTGATTAATGATCATTGTTAAACGATAAAAGATATACATGATATATAAACTAAAAAAATAAAATAAAATAGAACCTACTTTTAATAGCATCCTCAGGTTGCTTCTAAAAGCATCCCCTTAAAAGCAGAGTCAATTCTAATAAGCTTGCTAAATTTTTTTTTCAACAAACATCATTATTGGCAACTTCATGAAAAAAAGCAGAAACACCTTTAAAAAGACAATTCCAAATTGGCCCTTAGCCCATTGGAAAATAAAAACTTATTTATTTTTTCAACAATCAACTCAAATTGGTATCAACTTAAACACTAAAAGCCCAAAACTACAAGACTAGAAAACCAAACTACAAACAACCCATATAATTTTGTACTTACATACCCTGTCATTTTTTCTTGACATTTAAATGCCCTAACTCTTTCCTTGAATTCACACTTGCACACCTTATCTTTTTTCCCCTTGTCATTTAAATACCCTATTGTTTTAAAGATGCACATTACTACCTTTTCTTAGTTAAACATTGGAATATTAAACAACAAAACACTAAAAATCTAACTGATAGATAAACTCAAATCTAAAATCTTAAGAAAACAAAATTTAATAATTTGAATTTCTAACAATTCTATCTACTAGTATTGTAAACACTATATTATTTTTAATAATTTATTTTGAAATTTTGTTTTGCAATTATGTTTATATTATAATAATCAATCACACAAAAGTTATATATTATTTTATTTAATTATTAATTATTTGGGACCCCTCCTACCAAATTTCTTGGCTCCGCCATTGAATTGATCAAAGATAAAGACCTATAAATTTATATAGAATCTAAGTTAACTTGACTGTCTGAGGCTCGTTTATTTTTTCTAAACAAAATAAATATTTATAATTAAACTCAGGTCATGCGGGGTGGGTCGCCCGGCCATTGGCTCGTCTTTGGTCCTGTGTTTGGATCAAAACCCACCGCCCATGAACATTGATTAATGCTGATTGGGCCCGACCGGTGGGTCGGGCCGATTTAGACCCAACCGGGCCGGCTTGCCTACATTTGAATCACCACGCGAACCCTAGTTGGACTCCGGAAAGAAAGACCGGTTCAGCCGGTGGGGCTATTTTCAGAAAGGGGATAAAATTGGGAGGAAACCCTAATTGAAATATAGTGATAAAATAGAGAGAGCGATAGAGATTTGGGGATTTTTCCCGTCGCCGTCGTCTGGTCTTCCATTGAGAAATACTATCACAGTAGGGAAGGCAAAATTGACCCTAAACCATTTGCCCACCAAAAACCAACCACTAAATGACCCATCCAAACCCACCCATTTAGTTAAATGGGTGACAAATGGGTAGTTATTATTTCTATTAAAGATAACTGGATCATAAATGGGCGGGCTATTGTAAGCCCATTTACCCATTTTAGATGGGTTTTCTTTCAAAAACACCCTTAAGATTTCAACAATTGTAAAAAATATTTTAAAAAATTTTAAATTATATAAAACACCCTAAAGATAAACGAACGACCAACATACATAAAATCTAGAAATTTCCAGCAGCCCCTTAAAAATTTGACATTTGTAAAAAACACCTTCAAAATTTAAAAAATTATAAAAAACACCATCAAGAGTTTAAAATTACAACAAACTCTCAAAAATTTCTAACCTCACAAATGACACATGAAATCATGAAATTCCCAGCATGCCCCTATTAATTAAATTTTGCAAATAACACCCTCAAAGTTTTACAAAATGCAAAAAACACCCTCAAGGGTTCAAAATTACAAAATAAAATATCAAACATTTCTAAACTTACAAAAGATAAATGAAACTGAAATTTTCAAGAACCTCATATAAATTAAAAATTTGTAAAAACACCCTCAATATTTTAGAAAATGCTAAAAACACCCTAATGGGTTTAGAATTACAAAACCCCTTGAAATTTCAAAACCTACAAATGATACATGAAATCTACAAATTACCAAGAGCCCCTATAAATTTAAAATTTGCAAAAACACCCTCAACATTTAAAAATTGTAAAAACACCCTCAAGAGTTCAAAATTACAAAAACTATCGAAATTTCAAACCTTACAAAAGACACATGAAATTGAACTTTTCACAAAATTCACTATAAATTTAGAATTTGCTAAAAACACCCTCAATATTTTAGAAAATGCAAAAACACCCTCATGGGTTTAGAATTACAAAACCCCGCTGAAATTTCAAAACCTACAAATGATATATGAAATCTAAAATTACCAGCAGCCCTTGTAAATTTAGAATTTGTAAAAACACCCCAACATTTAAAAATTACAAAAATACCCTCAAGTGTTCAAAATTACAAAAACTATCAAAATTTCTAAACTTACAAAAGACATGAAATTGAACTTTTCAGCAGCCCATCAGAATTTAGAATTTGCAAAAACACCCTCAATATTTAAGAAAATGCAAAAACACCCTCATGGGTTTAGAATTACAAAACCCCTTGAAATTTCAAAACCTACAAATGATATATGAAATCTACAAATTACCAAGAGCCCCTATAAATTTATAATTTGTAGAAAACACCCTTAACATTTAAAAATTAACACCTTTTGTTCAAAATTACAAAAACTATCAAAATTTCTAAACTTACAAAAGACACATGAAATCTGAAACTTTTGTTCTCACTTTAAATTTAGAATTTGTAAAAAAACACCCTCAATGTTTTAGAAAATGCGAAAAACACACTCATGGGTTTAGAATTACAAAACCCCTTGAAATTTCAAAATCTACAAATGATACATGAAATCTATAATATCACATCAGAATTTGAAATTTATAGAAAACACCCTCAATATTTAAAAAATTATAAAAAAACCCTCAAGTGTTCAAAATTACAAAAACTATCAGAAATTTCTAAACTTACAAAAGACACATGAAATCTGAAAATTTTCAGCCACCCCCTATAAATTTAAAATTTGCAAAAACAACCTCAATGTTTTAGAAAATGCGAAAAACACCCTCATGGGTTTAGAATTACAAAAACCACCTTGAAATTTCAAAATCTACAAATAACACATGAAATCAAGAAATTAGCAGCAGCCCCCTGTAAATTTAGAATTTATAAAAAACACCCTCAAAGTTTAAAACTTGTAAAAGACACCCTTAAAATTTCAAAAATGGCACAAAACACCAAAAAATTCCAAAACATGTAGAAAAACACACTACAAATCTGGAAATTACAAGCATCTTCTACGGGTTGTGTTCCATAAATTTCAAAGTTAGGGGTATTTTTTGCAATTTTTAAAACATTTAAGGGTGTTTTTTGTAATTTTCAAATTTACAAGGGACTGCTAGTAGTTTTTGAATTTCATATGTCATTTGTGAGTTTTCAAGTTTGAGTGATTTTACCAATTTTTAATTCTTGTGGGTTTTTTCCGCCATTTTTAAAATATTGAGGGTGTTTTTTATAAATTTTAAATTTATAGGAGATTGCTAGAAATTTCATGTGCCATTTGTAAGTTTAGAAAATTCTGGGAGTATTTTATCATTTTGAACTCTTGATGGTGTTTTTTTGCAAGTTTTAAACTTTGAGGGTGTTTTTTGCAAATTCTAAATATACAGTGGGCTGCTAGTAATTTTCAGATTTCATGTGTCATTTGCAAGTTTAAAAAATTCTGGGAGTTGTTTTGATAATTATGAACTCTTGTGGGTGTTTTTTTGCAATTTTTAAACTTTGAGGGTGTTTTTTGCAAATTCTAAATTTACAGTGGGCTGCTGGTAATTTTCAGATTTCATGTGTCATTTGTAAGTTTAAAAAATTCTGGGAGTTTTTTTTGATAATTATGAACTCTTGTGGGTGTTTTTTGTAATTTTTAAACTTTAAGGGTGTTTTTTTATAAATTCTAAATTTACAGTGGGCTGCTGATAATTTCCAGATTTCTTGTGTCATTTGTAGGTTTTGAAATTTCAATGTGACTTTTTGTAATTTTGAACCCTTGAGGGTGTTTTTTACAAGTTTTTAAATGTTGAGGGTGTTTTCTGCAAATTTAAAATTTGCGTGGGGCACCGTAATATTTAGATTTCATGTATCATTTGTAGGTTTTAAAATTTCAAGGGGGTTTTGTAATTCTAAACCATGAGGGTGTTTTTCGATTTTCTAAAATATTGAGGGTGTTTTTACAAATTCTAAATTTACAGGGTCATTAAAAGTTCCACATTTCATGTGTCTTTGTAAGTTTAGAAATTTTGATATTTTTTTTTTGTAATTTTGAACACTTGAGGGTATTTTTTGTAATTTTTAACCGTTGAGGGTGTTTTTTATAAATTTTAAATTTATAGGGGGCTGCTGATAATTTATAGATTTCATGAATCATTTGTAGGTTTTGAAATTTCAAGGTGACTTTTTGTAATTTTGAACCCTTGAGGGTGTTTTTCGATTTTCTAAAATATTGAGGGTGTTATTTTTATAAATTTTAAATTTATGGGGGGCTGCTGAAAATTTTAAATTTATGTTTAGAAATTTCTAAGAGTTTCTCGTAATTTTTTAAGTTTAAGGGTTTTTTTGTAATTTTTTAAACTTTGAAGGTGCTTTTGCAATTATTTTTAAAACCCCATGTTTCCTAAAATCCCCAAAAGTTTGCAGAAAGCCAAAGTTTGCAAATAGCTCTTTAAAAGTATGTCATCGATTTGCAAATAGAACCCTGAAACTTTTTTATATATAAAAGCTCAATAGTTAAATGGGTTATTGGGTTACCCATAGACCAACCATTTAGTAAATGAGTGGATGAGAAGAGACCTATTTAGCAAATGCTAAATGGGTCTTAAATGGTTAAGTGGCCATAAATGTGTGGGCACATTTATGACCCAACCAAGACCCAACCAAAACCACCGATTTGACAACCCATAATCACAGCTATCTCAATCTATGGGTGATTTTGTAGCAGGTTTGTGTGCTCTCTAGATCTCTCTCGATCTCTCCCAAGATCCAGTTATCTCGTCAAAAAGATTACTTGAATTTGAATAACTTGTTCATTTTCTCTATGTTAATAGTGGTGTGATATGAAATTAATTTTAGGAACTACTTATGCTATTGATTCTGAATTTTGCCGCTGATCCAATTATATATTAAACTTTCATAGGTACAGTCTTGGAGGGTGACAAATCCATGAAAGTCTTGCACTCTCTTTCTTTGAGGAAAGTTGATGTTTTAGAAATTAACCCATAATGCTTGTTAAACTTGCTAGTAAACACGCTTAACTCTACTTTAGACCTACCACAATTATATTTAAAAATAAAATTTTAGTGGATTTCATATAAAAAATAAAAATAAAAATAAAAGTGGATTTAATAGTGAATTCAACAAACATTGATCTCTAAAAGCTCTTAACTTAGCTTTTGAGTGTCACATGGGGAAATTAATGAGAAGGAAAATTTTCACATTTGCATATAGGAAGTGACAAAGTGCAAAATTTTAAACTTCCAAAAGTTATAATTGGTGTAAAAAACAAGTGAAAAATAAGGAAAACTATAAGGTATTAAGAGCAAATTTTCCATTTTCCATTTAAAATATGGGTGGCGCGATGTAAGCTGAGACTCAACAAGTGCAACACGCGGGTTTAGCCGCAATCGCCAAAATTAATGACTAATCAATGTTATACTTAAACCGTATGACCCAATATTTAAACCCTCTACAACTCTTCTCATTTTCCCATATAGGACTAATGTTAAGGCATCACAATAAATAATGCAGTCTACCTAACCTGGTTTTGAAAAAACAAACTAGCTTTGTCTCAAGTCAATGATTATTGTGTGCCAATTTAAATGCATGATGTCTCTAGCCCCATCTCTGATAACTTAAATCATATACATATACTTGTTGATGAAAATACTTACTCATAATTTTGTGGTACTTTATGATTAATAACATTTCTTTTCTATTAATAAAACTCTAATGCGTTATATATTTCATGCTCTGAAAGCTATATTATGCACAAGTGAGTGCCTAATAATACATTAACTAATACAATCACAAACTTTAAAGTTGGTGATGGGATAAATGTAACATTCTCCTTTTTGTCCTATATGATTTTCTACGTAGTCCCTCACTGCTGATGTAGAACTTGGGGTCTTAGATCTGATGTTCCCTTTTTCAAATTTTATGCTGTTTATTTTCTAAATTTGAGGTGATGAAGGTTATGATCAAGTTCTATAGCTACAGGTTATGTTCCCATTTTATTTTTTCACAAACAAGATGGTAAAGTGCTAGGATTTCGTTCCAAAGTGGTGAGCCCAATACTAGTTTCGAGTCCATGTCAGTTTGAAGCCAACGCTTCAGAGACGAGGTCAAGGTCACGTGTACTTGGGCCTCAGCCCGATTTCGCCAACACGACTCACACAAAAGGGCTGATATATTTGAACCTCTGAGAAATTTTTAACCTCTCCTATTTCTTATCCCATTCCTTCTTAGCTCTATCTTAAAGGATCAAACCATTTTAACGGGAGAAGTAAAAATGCATTGAAGCTGATGGCTGATTGGTACGCTTTATCCATTGATCATCTAATTTGAGGCTAACTTTAACCCACCTATTGACTCTATAGAAGGGGCAAGTGTGACCAAGTTATACCACCAAAGGCCTAGAACCCTCTTGCATCCTTTGTGGCTGAGAGATCCTACAAACGTGTGATTAATTGTTATCTTAACTTATCCATGTGGACCCTACGCAAGAAAAATCCACGTTTCTGCCATGAAAGAAACATTAAATTTTTACAGGAATTATCTAGTTAATAAATTTCATTGTTGTAGGACCGGTACGAAAAAAATGATATTATTAATGGTCCACACCACTTGTGTATAAAATTTCTATGCAAAATTTCAGTACAAACAAGATGCAGAGAGAATTAAAAGGAGTAATAACAAGGAACAACTTGTCACAAAATATCAATTGGATAAGTGCGGATTTGCAAACCAATCCTCTCCCCAACTAACACACAATCTGCTTCACTCTCTTAAATGCAGTCTCAGTCTCTAAACTTCAACTTGGCTCATGTTTTTGCCTATAAATAGGCAGCCAAAGGCACATATATTCCTCATTGAATACTACTTTTGAGTTTTAACGAAGATAAATAGTTATGGCTTCCAAAGCTTTGTTTGTTCTCGGAGTTTTCTTGGCTATGGTTCTCCTCGTCTCCACAGAGGCAGCAGCTCGAGAGCTTGCCGAGGAATCTCGTGAGACTCTTAATACTACTCTACACGCATCTTTGACATTTGTTTTTTCCTCTAATTAATTAATGATCATCATATATGCTAACTTCACTATATATAAATGTACTACTTTATAGTACAAAGTTAAAATATGCGGTTCTTAATTACTAGCTCTCATTAATTACAAGAGCACATTCATATTTATCGGGAGGTATCTTTTTTCTCCCCAGTACCACAATAGTACATGATGTATATATAGTGCTTCAATATAACTCTCTCTCTCTCTCTCTCTCTCTCTCTATATATATATATATATATATATATATATATATATATATATATATATATATATATATATATATATATATATATATATATATATATATATATATATATATATATATATATATATATATATATATATATATATATATATATATATATATATATATATATATATATATATATATATATATATATATATATATATATATATATATATATATATATATATATATATATATATATATATATATATATATATATATATATATATATATATATATATATATATATATATATATATATATATATATATATATATATATATATATATATATATTTATTTATTTATTGTGGAAAGCTCCTATAAACTTAAGTTGATAGGAAAGAGTCATCCACCAATTTTTTATCCATTGATGTTGCCTGGGATCCAAAAAAATATGAAGAGTCTTTTAATATTTGTGCATCTCTTGATGGTACAAATCTAAACACAAGATGAGTGGATAAAAACTTTGGTGACAGGGCCCTATATATATATATATATATTTATTGTGGAAAGCTCCTATAAACTTAAGTTGATAGGAAAGAGTCATCCACCAATTTTTTTTATCCATTGATGTTGCCTTGGGATCCAAAAAAAATATGAAGAGTCTTTTAATATTTGTGCATCTCTTGATGGTACAAATCTAAACACAAGATGAGTGGATAAAAACTTTGGTGGACAAGGGCTCCTATCCACTTAAGTTGATAGGAGCTTATATATATATATATATATATATATATATATATATATATATATATATATAATTCCTATAAACTTAAGTTGATAGGAAAGAGTCATCCACCAATTTTTTATCCATTGATGTTGCCTTGGGATCCATGAAAGATATGAAGTCTATTTTGAGATTTGTGCATCTCTTGATGGCACAAATCTAAAAGCAACATCAATGGATAAAAATGTTTGTGTATATTATTCCTATAAACTTAAGTTTATAGGAGATTTGCTCTATATATATATATATATATATATATATATATATATATATATATATATATATATATATATATATATATATATATATATATATATATATATATATATATATATACACATATAGGTCTTGAAATTAAACACAGCCATAAGGTAGAATGGAGTTTGTCTCATTCTCATCCACTTCCAACTTATGTGAATGTGGTCCCCATTTGAACGAGATGATGAACGGCCACCTCACTACCAAACACAAAACTGTCTGTACCAAGTTCCTCCATATTGCCCACACACACACAGCACACATATAGGGAATGATGTATTTGAGGTGGTGGCTTTTTACTAAATGCTACCAAGAGATAGAGTGGTGGCCCACACATTTTGATGTGACTAGCAGATGTGGCCTCACCACACGCTATCTCTGGTAGCTCATTTTAGCAAAATGAACGCCACCTCATATACATTATTCCCCCACACACACACACACATATATATATATATATATATATATATATATATATATATATATATATATATATATATATATATAAAGCCTTCTATGAACTTAAGTTATAATGAATAGTGGCACCCTCAACTTTTATCCACTATCTTGTCTTGAGATTTGTGATGCACAAATCTCAAAGTGGGCTTTATATCTTTCACGGATCCCAAAGCAAGATGAGGTTGAAAGTTTCACCACTATTCATTATAAACTAAGTTCATGTGAGTTCAAGTTTATATATATATATATATATATATATATATATATATATATATATATATATATATATATATATATATATATATATATATATATATATATATAGAAGAAAGCTTATAAACTTAAGTTGATAAGAGATAATGTCCATCAACTTTTATATTCATTGATGTTGCCTTGGGATAGGTGAAATCAAGATGCACACAAATCTCAAAGATGAGCTTTATATTTTTCACGGATCCCAAGGCAACATCAATGGTTAGAAAAGTTGGTGGATGACTATTCCTATCAACTTAAGTTTATAGGAGATTTGCTCTACATATATATATATATATATATATATATATATATATATATATATATATATATATATATATATATATATATATATATATATATATATATATATATATATATATATATATTTCTCTAAAATATGTATACTAGATAATGCGATTAGTATAACTTGATTCACACAAACACAAATATCAATGGTAAACATAGTATTTCCATTCTTAAAATTTTCTTTCTTATCGTACTTTTCATTATTCTACATGTATGTTTGTATATACAGTGTACTGCACTGTTTCAATGGTCAATTAATAAGAAGAGATCTTTTTCCAATTCTTGACACTGATAATAATATTGTCGATGTTATAGCCGAAAAGAAGACGAATGCGGCAGGGGTTGAGGACAAGAAGTACGACGAATACCCAGGGGGAGGGGGTGGGTACCCCGGTGGAGGGTCTCCTGCTGCGGGTTACCCTAGCATAGGATACCCAGGTGGCGGTTATCATCCCGGAGGATACCCTAGACCTGGCCGTTGCTACTATGGTTGCTGCCGACGTGGATATTATGGTGGCTGTCGCTGCTGTGCCACCGCCGACGAGAAGCCCGATGCTGAATACATGGCCGAGCCTCATTATTAGAAATATTATAGAAAGATAGTAATGAGTACTTACTATAAGAATGAACTGAAGATGTGACCGTGTGCATGAGGAAGAATGAAGAGAGCTTTGTAACTTAATTCCTTATGGACTGTTGAATTATGTTTCGTGCCTTATATAATGAATGGATAATGGAATAAATTATCTAAGTCTTGCTTTAGTTGAAAGTCATATGATAATATTTTGTTCGGGTCTCTCTTGTGGAAATGAACGGTCAAATGGTAAAATAAATTATTCAAGATGCTGAGTGCATATATGTGCGGAGTTTTTGTTAAAACAGCCCACTTTTGCTAAATAATTAGCAAAACCGACCGCTTTTCCTAATTATTTAGCAAAACCGATCACTTTGGCCCGTTGCTAAAAAGAGATCTGCCGCTTAAAAAACAGATTTTGAAACATACAGACTACTAACAGATGTTTAGTGGCCACTAATTTCCTTCTTCTTCTTCTTTCCTTAGAAAATAGTTTAGAAAATTCACTGGACTACTAGTCCGTGGGTTTTAGCAGCTAATTATCGGTTACTAATCATACGGGACTAATAGTCCCGTGATGTTTCAAAAGCTCTATTCAGAAAATCGACTTTTGGCCTCGTAATAAAAAGAGGTCGATTTTGCTAAATAATTAGCAACGTCCGCTTTGCTAATTATTTAGCAAAATGGGCTGCTTTTAACAAAACTCCTATATGTGCTTCACAACTCTGACTATCGGGTACATTAATGCTTGCAGGGGCCTGAGTTTTACCCTTTAACTTATTACCAAAATTTACCTTAACGATATTTATAACAAAATGTTAAACATAAAATAATAAAATTAATATTAGGATTACACATTGATGAAGTTATAACTAGGTTCACGAGGCTAGATGCGTGGCATACAAGCTAATAGAAAATTTTATGTATAAGCATATGTACTTTTTTGATAAATGAAAATGGATTTTGTCGATTCGCCAATTTTGCAATTAGCGTACATCATGTTGCTCAGGAAAAAAAATCGAGATTACAAGGATAAAACTATCATAAGTAGAAAACAATCCTACTACAAACTTCTAATCCTCACAATACAATCTTCCGGCATTGCGCTATTGAGGGCAATTGTCAAGGCATCAGCTTGAATATGCTTGATAACATTCTCACTAGATTTCTCTCTCTCCATAAATGTTCTTAGGTTTTGCTCTAGGCATAATGAATAGACTGTAACTGATAGGACAATGCCACTTAAATTTGTAGATATAAACCCTTTTCCTTCCAAATTAACGGGATGACTACCAATTTAGTATATGGTTCCATATCCCATTGCATAATTCTGTTCTAGACATTCATAAAGAAGGGCATTCGAACAAAATGTGACGATGAGATTCTTCATTATCAACAACACAGCGCACAAACTTATTAGACGTAATTATACCCAAACACTAAAGTCGATCTTGAGTTAGCAATCGAGATTGAACTGCCAATCATAAAATGAACAAGTGCTTGGGATAATCCATAGTTCCCAAACAGTTGCTTACCGTGGAATAATAGGGGAAACAAGTAAGAAAAATAGAATATAAGGTAGAAAATTTGATTTTACCCCCTGGACTGCAGCAAGCTTGTATAGCGCTCATAAGGTTTGCCTCACCTCCGCATTGATCCCTTGCAAGATTTCTAACTTTAATAAGCTACTTCCACATCCACGAATCCCCAAATTTGGATTGAACCCTCCATGTGTAAGTAGGAGCGGATTTAGACAATGCCTAGGGCTGCAGTTGCATACGACATTTACAAATTGTCTATAACTCCTGTGATATTTATAATTCGTCCCTCCATAAATTTTAAAATTTACCCTAACCCCATGATCTAACACTAAATAACTTAGTACTAAATAAAATTAGGGCCAGTTTGGTATTGTTGAAGCTTATAGTAAGTTGATTATAAAAGCAGTTTATAGATGCAACTTAAATATGCTGCTAAAATAGCTGTTTGGTAATCAAATATAAAAAATTGCTTAAAAAGTAGCTAAGGTGTTTGATAGAATTGTGATTAATTTTTTTTGAGCTGAAAAACAAGGAAAATCCCCGTTCATTTCATTCATATATATAAAAGATGGACATGAGGTGGTGTCCTACAAAAGTATAGATAGAAACATAACCTTTCTCCCAAATTGGCACGTGAGACCTTCTCCATAAAAATATCAGTGTGGGTGACGAGCGGACCCTAGCCGTCATTCACTTCAACACTCATATGGTTATGGCCCTACAAAAGTAGTTAAAGTGTTTGATAGAATTGTGATTAATGATCATTGTTAAACGGTAAAAGATATACATGATATATAAACTAAAAAAATAAAATAAAATAGAACCTACTTTTAATAGCATCCTCAGGTTGCTTCTAAAAGCATCCCCTTAAAAGCAGAGTCAATTCTAATAAGCTTGCTAAATTTTTTTTTCAACAAACATCATTATTGGCAACTTCATGAAAAAAGCGTAAACACCTTTAAAAGACAATTCCAAATTGGCCCTTAGCCCATTGGAAAATAAAACTTATTTATTTTTTCAACAATCAACTCAAAGTGGTATCAACTTAAACACTAAAAGCCCAAAACTACAAGACTAGAAAACCAAACTACAAACAACCCATATAATTTTGTACTTACATACCCTGTCATTTTTTCTTGACATTTAAATGCCCTAACTCTTTCCTTGAATTCACACTTGCACACCTTATCTTTTTTCCCCTTGTCATTTAAATACCCTATTGTTTTTAAAGATGCACATTACTACCTTTTCTTAGTTAAACATTGGAATATTAAACAACAAAACACTAAAAATCTAACTGATAGATAAACTCAAATCTAAAATCTTAAGAAAACAAAATTTAATAATTTGAATTTCTAACAATTCTATCTACTAGTATTGTAAACACTATATTATTTTTAATAATTTATTTTGAAATTCTTGTTTTGCAATTATGTTTATATTATAATAATCAATCACACAAAAAGTTATATATTATTTTATTTAATTATTAATTATTTGGGACCCCTCCTACCAAATTTCTTAGCTCCGCCATTGAATTGATCAAAGATAAAGACCTATAAATTTATATAGAATCTAAGTTAACTTGACTGTATGCGAGGCTCGTTTATTTTTTGCTAAACAAAATAAATATTTATAATTAAACTCAGGTCATGCGGGGTGGGTGCCCGCTAAATGGGTCTGCCCGCTTCTTTGGTCCTGTGTTTGGATCAAAACCCAGCTCGGCCCATGAACATTCATTAATGGGCCGATTGGGTTCACCTGTGGGTCGGCCAATTTAGACCCAAACCGGCCGCCTGCTCGCCACGCTTGAATCGCCCATGCTAACCCTAGTTGGACTCCTGAAAGAAAGACCTGTCAGTTCTGGGGCTATTTAAAAGGGATAAAATTGGGAGGAAACCCAAATATAGTGATAAAATAGAGAGAGCGATAGAGATTTGGGGATTTTTCCCGTCGCCGTCGTCTGGTCTTCCATTGAGAAATACTATCACAGTAGGGAAGGCAAAATTGACCCTAAACCATTTGCCCACCAAAAACCAACCACTAAATGACCCATCCAAACCCACCCATTTAGTTAAATGGGTGACAAATGGGTAGTTATTATTTCTATTAAAGATAACTGGATCATAAATGGGCGGGCTATTGTAAGCCCATTTACCCATTTTAGATGGGTTTTCTTTCAAAAACACCCTTAAGATTTCAACAATTGTAAAAAATTTTAAATTATATAAAACACCCTAAAGATAAACGAACGACCAACATACATAAAATCTAGAAATTTTTGAAATTTCCCTTAAAAATTTGACATTTGTAAAAACACCTTCAAAATTTAAAAATTATAAAAACACCATCAAGAGTTTAAAATTACAACAAACTCTCAAAAATTTCTAACCTCACAAATGACACATGAAATCATGAAATTCAAAGATGCCCCTATTAATTAAATTTTGCAAATAACACCCTCAAAGTTTTACAAAATGCAAAAACACCCTCAAGGGTTCAAAATTACAAAATAAAATATCAAACATTTCTAAACTTACAAAAGATAAATGAAACTGAAATTTTCAAGAACCTCATATAAATTAAAAATTGTAAAAACACCCTCAATATTTTAGAAAATGCTAAAAACACCCTAATGGGTTTAGAATTACAAAACCCCTTGAAATTTCAAAACCTACAAATGATACATGAAATCTACAAATGACCAAAGATCCCTTTTAAATTTATAATTTTAAAACACCCTCAACATTTAAAAATTGTAAAAAACACCCTCAAGAGTTCAAAATTACAAAAAAACTATCAGAAATTTCAAACCTTACAAAAGACACATGAAATCTGGAACTTTTCAACAGCCCACTATAAGTTTAGAATTTGCTAAAAACACCCTCAATATTTTAGAAAATGCGAAAAACACCCTCATGGGTTTAGAATTACAAAAACCCCGTTGAAATTTTAAAACCTACAAATGGTATATGAAATCTAAAAATTACCAGCAGCCCCTTGTAAATTTAGAATTTGCAAAAACACCCCAACATTTAAAATTATAAAAACACCCTCATGGGTTTAGAATTACAAAACCCCTTGAAATTTCAAAACCTACAAATGATATATGAAATCTAAAATTACCAGCAGCCCCTTGTAAATTTAGAATTTGCAAAAACACCCTCAATATTTAAGAAAATGCAAAAACACCCTCATGGGTTTAGAATTACAAAAACCCCCTTGAAATTTCAAAACCTACAAATGATATATGAAATCTACAAATTACCAGTAGCCCCCTATAAATTTATAATTTGTAGAAAACACCCTTAACATTTAAAATTATAAAAACACCCTTAAGTGTTCAAAATTACAAAAAACTATCAAAATTTCTAAACTTACAAAAGACACATGAAATCGAACTTTTAGCGTTCCACTTTAAATTTAGAATTTGTAAAAAACACCCTCAATGTTTCAGAAAATGCGAAAAACACACTCATGAGTTAAGAATTAAAAAACCCCCTTGAAATTTCAAAATCTACAAATGATACATGAAATCTATAAATTACCGGCAGCCCCCTGTAAATTTGAAATTTATAGAAAACACCCTCAATATTTAAAAAATTGTAAAAAAACCCTCAAGTGTTCAAAATTACAAAAAACTATCAGAAATTTCTAAACTTACAAAAGATACATGAAATCTACAAATTACCAGTAGCCCCTATAAATTTAAAATTTGCAAAAACAACCTCAATGTTTTAGAAAATGCAAAAACACCCTCATGGGTTTAGAATTACAAAACCACCTTGAAATTTCAAAACCTACAAATGATATATGAAATCTAAAATTACCAGCAGCCCCCTGTAAATTTAGAATTTATAAAAAACACCCTCAAAGTTTAAAACTTGTAAAAGACACCCTTAAAATTTCAAAAATGGCACAAAACACCAAAAAATTCCAAAACATGTAGAAAAGCACACTACAAATCTGGAAATTACAAGCATCTTCTACGGGTTGTGTTCCATAAATTTCAAAGTTAGGGGTATTTTTTGCAATTTTTAAAACATTTAAGAGTGTTTTTTGTAATTTTCAAATTTACAAGGGACTGCTAGTAGTTTTTGAATTTCATATGTCATTTGTGAGTTTTCAAGTTTGAGTGATTTTACCAATTTTAATTCTTGTGGTTTTTCCGCCATTTTAAAATATTGAGGGTGTTTTTACAAATTTTAAATTTATAGGAGATTGCTAGAAATTTCATGTGCCATTTGTAAGTTTAGAAAATTCTGGAGTATTTTATCATTTTGAACTCTTGATGGTGTTTTTTGCAAGTTTTAAACTTTGAGGGTGTTTTTTGCAAATTCTAAATATACAGTGGGCTGCTAGTAATTTTCAGATTTCATGTGTCATTTGCAAGTTTAAAAATTCTGGGAGTTGTTTTGATAATTATGAACTCTTGTGGGTGTTTTTGCAATTTTAAACTTTGAGGGTGTTTTTGCAAATTCTAAATTTACATGGTCATGGTAATTTTCAGATTTCATGTGTCATTTGTAAGTTTAAAAATTCTGGGAGTTTTTGATAATTATGAACTCTTGTGGGTGTTTTTGTAATTTTAAACTTTAAGGGTGTTTTTATAAATTCTAAATTTACAATACTGATAATTCCTGATTTCTTGTGTCATTTGTAGGTTTTGAATTTCAATGTGACTTTTTGTAATTTTGAACCCTTGAGGGTGTTTTTTACAAGTTTTTAAATGTTGAGGGTGTTTTCTGCAAATTTAAAATTTGCAGGGGGCAGCTGGTAATATTTAGATTTCATGTATCATTTGTAGGTTTTAAAATTTCAAGGGGGGTTTTTGTAATTCTAAATCCATGAGGGTGTTTTTCGCATTTTCTAAAATATTGAGGGTGTTTTTTACAAATTCTAAATTTACTGTGGGCTGCTGAAAAGTTCCACATTTCATGTGTCTTTTGTAAGTTTAGAAATTTTTGATATTTTTTTTTTGTAATTTTGAACACTTGAGGGTATTTTTTCTAATTTTTAACCGTTGAGGGTGTTTTTATAAATTTTAAATTTATAGGGGGCTGCTGATAATTTATAGATTTCATGAATCATTTGTAGGTTTTGAAATTTCGAGGGGGTTTTTGTAATTCTAAACCCGTGAGGGTGTTTTTCGCATTTTCTAAAATATTGAGGGTGTTATTTTTATAAATTTTAAATTTATGGGGGGCTGCTGAAAATTTTAAATTTATGTTTAGAAATTTCTAAGAGTTTCTCGTAATTTTTTAAGTTTAAGGGTTTTTTTGTAATTTTTTAAACTTTGAAGGTGCTTTTTGCAATTCTTTTTAAAAACCCCCATGTTTCCAGAAAATCCCCAAAAGTTTGCAGAAAGCCTCCAAAGTTTGCAAATAGCTCTTTAAAAGTATGTCATCGCATTTGCAAATAGAACCCTGAAACTTTTTTATATATAAAAGCTCAATAGTTAAATGGGTTATTGGGTTACCCATAGACCAACCATTTAGTAAATGAGTGGATGAGAAGAGACCCATTTAGCAAATGCTAAATGGGTCTTAAATGGTTAAGTGGCCATAAATGTGTGGGCACATTTATGACCCAACCAAGACCCAACCAAAACCACCGATTTGACAACCCATAATCACAGCTATCTCAATCTATGGGTGATTTTGTAGCAGGTTTGTGTGCTCTCTAGATCTCTCTCGATCTCTCCCAAGATCCAGTTATCTCGTCAAAAAGATTACTTGAATTTGAAGAACTTGTTCATTTTCTCTATGTTAATAGTGGTGTGATATGAAAGTAATTTTAGGAACTACTTATGCTATTGATTCTGAATTTTGCCGCTGATCCAATTATATATTAAACTTTCATAGGTACAGTCTTGGAGGGTGACAAATCCATGAAAGTCTTGCACTCTCTCTTTTCTTTGAGGAAAGTTGATGTTTTAGAAATTAACCCTTAATGCTTGTTAAACTTGCTAGTAAACACGCTTAACTCTACTTTAGACCTACCACAATTATATTTAAAAATAAAATTTTAGTGGATTTCATATAAAAAATAAAAATAAAAATAAAAGTGGATTTAACAGTGAATTCAACAAACATTGATCTCTAAAAAGCTCTTAACTTAGCTTTTGAGTGTCACATGGGGAAATTAATGAGAAGGAAAATTTTCACATTTGCATATAGGAAGTGACAAAGTGCAAAATTTTAAACTTCCAAAGTTATAATTGGTGTAAAAACAAGTGAAAAATAAGGAAAACTATAAGGTATTAATGAAATTTTCCATTTTCCATTTAAAATATGGGTGCATGTGTATGTCCGAGACTCAACAAGTGCAACACGTGGTTTAGCTGCCACTGTCAAAATTAATGAGTAATCAATGTTATACTTAAACCGTATGACCCAATATTTAAACCCTCTACAACTCTTCTCATTTTCCCATATAGGACTAATGTTAAGGCATCACAATAAATAATGCAGTCTACCTAACCTGGTTTTGAAAAACAAACTAGCTTTGTCTCAAGTCAATGACTATTGTGTGCCAATTTAAATGCATGATGTCTCTAGCCCCATCTCTGATAACTTAAATCATATACATGTACTTGTTGATGAAAATACTTACTCATAATTTTGTGGTACTTTATGATTAATAACATTTCTTTTCTATTAATAAAACTCTAATGAGTTATATATTTCATGCTCTGAAAGCTATATTATGCACAAGTGAGTGCCTAATAATACATTAACTAATACAATCACAAACTTTAAAGTTGGTGATGGGATAAATGTAACATTCTCCCTTTTTTGTCCTATATGATTTTCGACGTAGTCTCTTCACTGCTGATGTAGGACTTGTGGTCTTAGATCTGATGTTCCCTTTTTTTCAAATTTTTATGCTGTTTATTTTCTGAATTTGAGGTGATGAAGGTTATGATCAAGTTCTATAGCTACAGGTTATGTTCCCATTTTATTTTTTCACAAACATGGTAAAGTGCTAGGATTTCGTTCCAAAGTGGTGAGCCCAATACTAGTTTCGAGCCCATGTCAGTTTGAAGCCAACGCTTCAGAGAGTAGGTCAAGGTCACGTGTACTTGGGCCTTAGCCCGATTTCGCCAACACTACTCACACAAAAAGGGCTGATATATATGAACCTCTGAGAAATTTTTTAACTTCTCCTATTTCTTATCCCATTCCTTCTTAGCTCTATCTTAAAGGATCAAACCATTTTTTCCGGGAGAAGTAAAAAATGCATTCAAGCTGATGGCTGATTGGTACGTTTTATCCATTGATCATCTAATTTGAGGCTAACTTTAACCCACCTATTGACTCTATAGAAGGGGCAAGTGTGACCAAGTTATACCACCAAAGGCCTAGAACCCTCTTGCATCCTTTGTGGCTGAGAGATCCTACAAACGTGTGATTAATTGTTATCTTAACTTATCCATGTGGACCCTACGCAAGAAAAATCCACGTTTCTGCCATGAAATAAACATTAAATTTTTTACATGTTATCTAGTTAATAAATTTCATTGTTGTAGGACCTGTACAAAAAAAATGATATTATTAATGGTGCACACCACTTGTATATAAAATTTCTATGCAAAATTTCAGTGCAAACAAGATGCAGAGAGAATTAAAAGGAGTAATAACAAGGAACAACTTGTCACAAAATATCAATTTGCCTTGTAGCCGACCAAGTTCACACTATATAGACTATTCCAACTCAGGTCAACGTCCACCATTGGATAAGTGCGGATTTGCAAACCAATCCTCTCCCCAACTAACACACAATCTGCTTCACTCTCTTAAATGCAGTCTCAGTCTCTAAACTTCAACTTGGCTCATGTTTTTGCCTATAAATAGGCAGCCAAAGGCACATATATTCCTCATTGAATACTACTTTTGAGTTTTAACGAAGATAAATAGTTATGGCTTCCAAAGCTTTGTTTGTTCTCGGAGTTTTCTTGGCTATGGTTCTCCTCGTCTCCACAGAGGCAGCAGCTCGAGAGCTTGCCGAGGAATCTCGTGAGACTCTTAATACTACTCTACACGCATCTTTGACATTTGTTTTGTCCTCTAATTAATTAATGATCATCATGTATGCTAACTTCACTATATATAGATGTACTACTTTATAGTACAAAGTTAAAATATGCGGTTCTTAATTACTAGCTCTCATTAATTACAAGAGCACATTCATATTTATCGGGAGGTACCTTTTTCTCCCCAGTACCACAATAGTACATGATGTATATATAGTGCTTCAATATAACTTCATATATATATATATATATATATATAGAGAGAGAGAAAATGGAAAAACTTGGTACCAAGTTCCTCAAAGGAACTTGGTAGTGATGTGGACAATTCTAGCCCACATGTAATTTTAAAAATAACTCTCTCTCTCCTCTTTTCTCTCCTCACTATTTCTCCCCTCATAACGGATTTTGTCCATCTCACTACAGTTCCTTTTAAGGAACTTGTACTGTTTCTCCATATTCTCATATATATATATATATATATATATATATATATATATATATATATATATATATATATATATATATATATATATATATATATATATATATATAGAGAGAGAGAAATGTAAAAACTTGGTACCAAGTTCCTCAAAGGAACTTGGTAGTGATGTGGACAATTCTAGCCCACATGTAATTTTAAAAATAACTCTCTCTCTCCTCCCTTGAATGTGT